>CAJQZJ010009351.1:1228695-1254418 GCA_907164525.1 Lophiomys imhausi
TTTTCATTTCTGATTTTGTTGATTTGGGTATTTTCCCTCTGCCTTTTCCTTAGTTTAGCTAAGGGCTTGTCTATTTTGTTGATTTTCTCAAAGAACCAGCTTTTGGTTTTGTTGATTCTTTGTATTGTTCTTTTTGTTTCTAAGTTATTGATTTCAGCCCCGAGTTTGATAATTTCCTCTTGTCTGCTCCCCTTGGGAGTGTTTGCTTCTTTTTGTTCTAGCTCTTCCAGGTGTGCTTTTCGCTGGCTAGTATAGGAACTCTCCAGTTTCTTTTTGAAAGCACTTAGTGCTATAAACTTTCCTCTTAGCATTGCTTTCAATGTGTCCCATAAGCTGGGTATGTTGTGCCTTCATTTTCATTGAGTTCTAAGAAGACTTTAATCTTTTTTTATTTCTTCCCTGACCCAGAGGTCATTGAGGAGAGAGTTGTTCAGTTTCCATGTTTTTGCAGGCTCTCTGTTGTTTTTGTTATTGTTTAAGCCTAGCTTTATTCCATGATGGTCTGATAAATTACAAGGAGTAATTTCAATTTTCCTGTATCTGTTGAGGCTTGCTTTGTGAACGACTATATGGTCAACTTTGGAGAAGGTTCCATGAGGTGCTGAGAAGAAAGTGTATTCTTTTGTTTTGGGGTGAAATGTTCTGTAGATATCAATTAGGTCCATTTGATTCATGAAATCTGTGAGGTTCATTATTTCTCTGTTTGGTTTCTGCATCATTGATCTGTCCAGTGGTGAGAGTGGTGTATTGAAGTCTCCCACTTTTAATGTGTGAGGTTCAATGTGGGATTTGAGCTTCAGTAGTGTTTCTTTAATGAATGTGGGTGGTCTTACATTTGGGGCATGGATGTTTAGTATTGAAATTTCATCTTGGTGGATTTTTCCTTTGATGAGTATGTAGTGTCCTTCCCTATCTCTTTTGATTAATGTTGGTTGAAAGTCCAATTTGTTGGTTACTAGAATTGCTACTCCAGCTTTTTTCTTGGGTCCATTTGCTTGGTATATCTTTTCCAGACCTTTACTTGGAGATAATGTCTATCTTTTTTGCTGAAGTGTGTTTCTTGTAAGCAGCAGAATGTGGGGTTCTGTTTTTGCATCCATGCTGCTAGCCTGTGCCTTTTTATTAGGGAATTGAGTCCATTGATGTTGAGAGATATTAATGACCAGTGATTGTTACTTCCTGCCGTCCTGATGTTGGTGGAAATAGTGTGTGAGTGAGCTTCTTTTCTTTTGGTTTTGCTGCAGGCATGCTATTGCTTCCTGTGCTTTCTTGTGTGTAGTTAACCTCTTTGGGTTGAAGTTTTCCTTCCAACATCTTCTGTAGAGCTGGATTTGTGTATAGATATTGTTTGAATTTAGCTTTGTCATGGAATATCTTGTTTTCTCCATCTATGTTGATTGACAGTTTTGCAGGGAATAGTATTCTGGCCTGGCATTTGTGGTTTTTTAGGGTCTGCAAGACGTCTTCCAGGCCCTTCTGGCTTTTAGAGTCTCTGAAGAAAAGTCAGGTGTGATTCTGATAGGTTTGCCAATATATGTTACTTGACCCTTTTCCCTAGCAGCTTTTAAAATTCTTTCTTTGTTCTATATATTTACTGTTTTGATTATTATGTGGCAGGAAGATTTTCTTTTCTGATCTAATCTCTTTGGAGTTCTGTAAGCTTCTTGTACAGTTATAGGCATCTCTTTTTTTAGATTTGAGAAATTCTCTTCATAGATTTTGTTAAAGATATTTTCTGGTCCATGGAGTTGGGACTCTTCTCTTTCTTCTATTCCTGTTATTCTGAGATTTTGACTTTTCATTGTGTCCTTGATTTCCTGAAGGTTTTGTGTCAGGACTTTTTTAGATTTGACATTTTCTTTGACAGATGTATCAATTTCTTCAATTTTATTCTCTGAGCCAGAAATTCTTTCTTCCATCTCTTTTATTCTGTTGGTGATGCTAGTGTCTGTAGTTCTGATTCCTTTCTTAAGGTTTTCCAGTTCTATGGATATCTCGGATTGGATTTTCTTCATTGCTTCAACTTCCCTATTCAGGTCTTCCATTCCTTTAAGTGCTTTATTCATTTCCATCACCTCCTTTGCAGTACTTTGTTGTTGCTCTCTGAGGTATTTGATTTCCTCCCTTAGGCCTTCTATTATTAATATAAGGGTAGGATTAAGGTCATTTTCCTTTGTTTCAATTGTGTTTGGCTGTCCAGAGTTGTCTGTAGCATTATTGCTAGGATCTGGAGACATCCTATTTTTGGGGGGTTTTTTACCATGTTCTTGTGCTGACCTTTTGTCATCCAATTGACCCAGGTGTTGTCTGTTTGTTTCCTTTGTCAGCTGACTTTGGTGCTCAGGAAAACTCCCTGCCCTGGGGTTTGGCTGATCCTGAGATCCTGGTGTTTACCTCCAGATGGAAGGCAGGTTCCTGTAATAGACTGACTGGCTCTCAGAGAGGAGGGTGGCTGCTGCTCTCCTCAACTGCTTGTGACCCAATTGGACCAATATAGAGGGGAGTGGAGTGGGGAGAGGGCTAGCCTTTGAGGACCTGGGAGCTGGCAGGTCTCCTTAGAAAGGCAGATAGAGCTGTGGTTGGGTCTGCATTCTCCTCTCACTGACCCAGTCGTTCTGGCTCCCCAGCTAGGCTGACCTTGCAGGCAGGGAGCTCCACTCACAATGGGTGTGTGACTGTTGCTGACTGCTTCAGATGCTTGGGTGCTAGGGTGAGTGACCCACCCGCCCCAGTATTTGTGGAGGAAACACAGTCACAGGCTCTGTTTGCAGTCAGTCTTGGCTCCTAATTGCTTTGCTGTGACTGGGTTAGGTCTCTGCCTCTCCACTACAGTGCACACTGTGCCTCCATGTTAGAAACTCCAGAAAAAAAAATCTCACTTACCTCAGCTCTTGTGGTGAGGTTGTTTTTCCCACTTGGGTGTACAGGTCCAAGTGCAGGCTGGATATCAGGCAGACAGGTGGGGCCACTGGTCTGTGGCTGGAGCTGTGGACTGGATCTGCTCCTGGACTAGATCTCCTCTAGCTGGTGTGTCTCTCCAGACTGAGGATGGAGCTGGCTGATCTCAGGGTGGTGTTCCCAGGAACTGTGTGGGCTGTTTTACCTGGTGACAGGTCTCAATGTTCGCCATGGGAATTCAGACACTGTCTGTGTTTCACTGTTGCCTAGGGGACCTCACATTCACTCCACAGTGACTAATGTCATTCACCTACTACTCAGATGCACTACTCTATGGTCGGTGCCATCTTGGATCTCTCTGTTAAGCATTTCTTTTACTGACACAACATAGATTGTTCAGCATACAAAAACTTTTGCCACACAAGATAACCCAAACTGATTCTAAGTTCATAAAACCTGCATGAAATTCAAAGGCATTACTTCTGCTATTGAGCAAATTTCATGTTTGAACATATGAAACTGTAGATGCATTTTATGTTTGAATTCATGGCCTAAAATAATTTGGAAATTTGTTTTGACAATCCGTATAATCCAGGGTCATTTTATAGTTAATTTGCTTGCTCACTGGGAAGAATTATTGCTGTCATTTGGACTTGATATGCAGCTTTCATAGGGGTTGAAAAAAAGATACAATTTGAGATAAGATCTAAGACCATCTTCTTAGAAACTGATTTCTGAAATTTCATGAGTGAGATTTCTCTGTTTATTATATCTGAAGAAGCAAGTGTACTGTGCTGGAGTGCTCTAAGACACCAACTAGATATATCCATATTCCAAATAATCATATATCATAATATTATGTTGTTATTGTTGCATTATTATTATACTACTATTATTATTATTAATGTTACCCTTGTAGAACTATTATATGCAAAATGAATCTGCTGTTATCTTGGTTTATTTTCTTCTTGCTGTGATAAAATACCTCAATAAAGGAATCAGGGCCTTCTAAGTGGCTCTAGATCTCAAGTTGACAATTAAGATTCTCTGTCATAGCTACCAAACCGAAAATCCCATGTTTCAAACCGCTTTCATTTTTTGTATGATTACTTACAGTGCTATCTTATTGAAACTAAGAATTTTTAAAGTACTGTTATGTACTATTCTCCTATATTCATTTAATGTGAAATATATGATAAATATAATAAAACATCCAGAAACATCTTCACATTTATAATTTAGCTCTTCTAAATTTAGATAGATAGAACTCACAAAAATAAATTTCATTACCCAACCCTCATTTTCCCTTGAAAGATAACTAGGAATTGCAGTTCCATCAAAAAATCACTGAGCAACCAACCATCCTTGAATGACCATGTAGTGTCTCTAATTTCAGTACTGCCTCAGAAAGCAAGCTAAGACATGGGCATGTTTAAAATCTTATGAGAATATAATATCTTATAAGAATAAAACTTAACTCCTGGCCAATTCTTAGCCAAGAAACATTATCTAAAGCATTCCAATTTCAGAAATAGTAGAATTATTTTTATTTATTTATTTATTATATTTTGAAGATTTATTTATTTTTATTTTGTGTGTTGTTATGAGTGTTTTGGCTGCATGTATGGAGACACTGAATGCATGACTTGTGCCCACTATGTCCAGTAAAAAGGCAGCAGATGGTCTTTAGTTGAAGCAACAAATGTTTGTGAGCTGCTATGTGGGTAATAGAAACTGAACTCCAGCCCTGTACAAGGTCAACAAGTGTTCTTAACCACTGAGCCTTCTCACCAACTCCCATTATATATATATATATATATATATATATATATATATATATATATTTATATATATATATATATTGTTTGTTTATTACTTCAGGTTACATCTCCATCACAGTGCCCTCCTTCCACCCCTCCCGGTTCTACCCTCCCATCCTCTCCTCCCATTATATTTTTAAAGGTATATTTTAGAATAGTTCAATGTGGCATCAACTCACTTCCCTAGCATCCTTATTATAGGATGTGTTGTAAAAATGACTTTCAGACTAGTTCTTCCACAAGCACACACATTTATTCATATTCAGACCAGAATATTAGTCAAAGGGAGTCTTTTGTAGGCAGTCTCAAATTCAACTAATGTTCTGATACAAGCCATGAGACAAAATACTCCAATAAGTAGCTAAATGCAATCTGCATATATTTAACATCAGCAAATTTAGACAATTAAAAAATCATTTCTAATAGCCAGCATGCTAATTAAAATACCATTGCTGCCTTGGAATATGTATATCCAATTAGACTACAAATGTTAAATTCTACTAGGTCATAATTTAAAGACAAATTGTACACTGTCTTTGCCAGAGAGTTTTAAACAGAATTACAGGCAATGCAAAATAATTATAATTCGATAGTGTCTTTCGTTTGGTAAAATGGGTATGTGTGACTGGAGATCGCACTTAACTCTGCAGCTTGCTTTGTTCATTCAGTCAGAATGTTGAAAAAGATATTGATGATGCTTCAATCTCAGTCTGTAGCTAACTGATCCTGGGGAGATGACTCAGTCAGTAAAGTGCCCCCACATAAGCATGCAGTCCAGAATGTGGATGCCCAGTACCCACATAAAGGCCAGACACAGCAGCATCCATCTATAACTACTATGGGCTGCCAGGGAGCAGAAGTGGTCCTGGTGCTCATTAGCCTGGCAGCCTAGCTGAACTGATGAGGGTCACTGAGAGACACTGACTCAAAAGAAGAGCAAGGGTAAGAGAAGAAGATACCTGATGTCCGCTTATGGCTGCCACACTTTCCTGCATATACATACACACATACCACCCACTTATTGCAGCTAACATGTGAAGAGAATAAATTGATGCTCTCTCTTGTACAAAAAAGCTTTATCTTTAGCATTTAGGAATAAATTTTATATGAATGTTTAGGGAAATATTAAAGAATTGAAGTCATAGGACCTTAGTATTTAACTTCTAGTATTATTCCCATCATGTCTACACTTCCACAGAGCCATCACTTCATCAATATCAATCAAAGGGCCTTTGACCATGGGTCAAGAAGATATACCATAGATGGTCCTGGGGAAAAGTAGTGACAAGGGCTTTTCCTCAGAAAAATAAGTCACCATCAGCAGCTTACAAGTCAGAGGTGATAAAGGGCCTAGAAAACAGTACACCATGACTCTATCCCATCCAGGTAACTTTTCCTATCTCCTCCATTTCAAAACAGAAATTTTCCCATGTGTAGAGATTATGAACAGGAAATGCTTTTGTAAATAACTATGTGCATTAGAATTCAGAAACACAATCATTTTGAAGGCTGTAGGTTACACTTTTAAAATTACAAAATCAATAAAATCGATCCAGGAACCAAAGCCTACAAAACCCTTGCTGAATACTGAACATGGCGTAATATTAAAGGATTTCCAGAAGTACCTTATAAGCTATTGCTTCTAGAAGGAGAATGAGATGTGTATTAGGGTCTTTCTTTGCTCAGTGAGCTTCAGAACCAAAACATTCTTCATGTTTATGCCCAGAAAGCATGGCTTATTCCAGTTGCCAAACTGGGAGCACCTGATTCATCTAAATATTCTCATTTAACCATTCCAATCGCAGTTTACCACTAATTGAGTTACTCATAATTTTAATTTGTCTTCTCATAATTTTCCATTGTCTACATCAGTTTGAGCCAAGAGAATCACAAGTGACGGCATGTAGACCTTTTAACAAGCTTCCCTAGTGATCTTCTTTCAAACAAAGCTGGAAAAGCCTCTGTAGTCCAAGTTTAGTCTTTAAAATTCTCTATAGTCTCCATCAAAAATATGCCCTCTCTCTCATGCCCTCTTCTGTGCTATTCATATCCACATGACCAGTGCAAGCTTCTCATCTGTTTTCATGACCTAGGTTGGCTTTTAACCTTGCTTAATTGAATGCATTCATTTGCATGATGTTTACTCATGAAAGGAAAGTTTGCCCCTTGTGACATTTCTGCATCTGGAGATAGTTCAGGCTGTTAGATTTGACATCACAAAGCAATTCTGGGCTCTGTGTGGGCAGAAGTCAGGGATACTGCGAGACATTCTGCAGTACACAAGACAGCTAGACAGCAACTCTTCCTGCCCAGATGCCAGTTTTGCTATACCACCCAGTAACAACACAATCCTACCCGTAGCCACCCATGTAAGTCTTAATACAAGTGTTCAGATTGTGTCTGTCATAGGCTCTCATTAACTTAGCTATAAGATATTTCATGTAACTATCACTTACGATTGTTTCATAATCTGTTTTCTCCTCAAGAATATAAGCATTCCATGCCTAGCACTTACCATGGTAATTTGCATATGATAACTCCTTAGTAATTTTCAATTAGAGTAAATATGCCATTCTTATTGGTATATTATGCATGTTTATATATATGATTAACTGAAAAGAATCCATACATGTCAAAGTGACTTTAACATTAAGTCAATAGCTATGCAAATATGAATTACTATTATCCACGAAAGGGCTTCACAAAAATCAGGAGGAGTGTTACTGAATTGAATTATTGTGTGATGTGTTTAATAATAGCTCAAAATAAACTACTTTAGGTCATATAAATGAGGGTTTATATATTTAGTCCTCATTTATCTACATCATCACTTGAAAACTGTATTACAAACCACTTTAAATCATTTCCAGCTAATTGGATAAGATTTACCTCAGGTGTACCCTGGGAATCAGAATTACAGAATAATAGATGATGGACTTGGATAGACAATGTTTGCCTCAGAGCACTGAGTATAGAAAAATCACATTTTGTTCTTCTCATTTTAAGTTTGTTTGTTTGTTTTGCAGAACAATTGTAGCCCCCTCTCTGACCTCCTCTGTGTCCCATCCTCCAGACACCTTCCTCAATTCCCCCTTCTCCTTCTCCTCAGAAAAGGGGAGCCACCCTGAAGCATCCCACCTCAGCACATTGAGTCTTATCAGGACCTTAATTAGGGGGAAGTGATCAAAAAGCAGGCATCAGAGTCCATGTCAGAGACAGCCCCTGCTCTACTTGCTAGGGGACCCATATGATGACCAAGCTGCCCATCGGGCTACATATGTGTAGCCAGCCTAGGTCTAGTTCATGCATGCTCTTTGATTGGTGGTTCATTCTGTGAGCTTCCATGGATGTACATTAGTTCTTTCTATTGATCTCCTTGTGGAGTTCCTGTCCACTACAGATTTTTCTATCTTTCACCCCATTCTTCCACCAGACACCTCATGTTCCACCTACTATGAGTCTCAGGCTCGGTATGGATGCTCTGCTGCATGGAGGTTCTCAGAGGATAGTTATGCAATACTCCTGTCTGCAAGCAAAACAGAGTAGAATTAGTAGTCATAGGGGTTGGCTCTCTCCCTTAGGTTAGGTCTCATGTTGGGCCCATCATTGTTTGAACATTTCCTCAATTTCTGGTATATCGTTAACCCTGCACATCTTGCATACAGGGTCAATTTTGGGTTGACAGTTTTGTAGGTAGATTGGTGATCCCTTCCCTCCACTAGGAGTTCTACCTAGCTAGAAGGAGGCCTTTTCAGTCTCTGTATTCTCCCACAAATAGGAATCTCTGCTAGAGTCACCCCCATATCCTCCCAGGGGCTTACCCTGTCACTGGTCTCCAAATTATCTCAAAAATTCTCCCCACTTCAGTTTCCCATCTTTCTCCCAGCCTTCATACATCCTGCCCCTACTCTCCCCACAACTGATCCCCACCATCCTTTCTCTCTTCTCTTACTCTCCTAACCAATTCCTTATCCTCATCTACTTCTGTCATATATTCTATTTCTCCTTTTGAGTAAGAGTCAAGCATCCTCCCTTGGGCCCTCTTCATTACTTAGGTTCTTTGGGTCTGTGGATTGTAGAATGGTTATCCTGTACTACATGGCTAGTGTCTGCTTATGAGTGAATACATACCATGTGTATTTTTCTGGATCTAGGTTAGCTCACTCAGGATGATCTTTTCTAGTTCCATCCATTTGACTGCAAAATTCATGATTTCCTTGTTTTTAATAGCTGAGTAGTATTCCATTGTGCAAATGTACCACATTTTCTTTAGTCATTCTTTGGTTGAGAGACATCTAGGTTGTTTCCAGTTTCTGTTATTATGAATAAAGCTGCTATGAATATAGTTGAGCAAATGTCCCAGCAGTGTGGTGGGGCATCTTTTCGGTATATTCCCAGCAGTGATATAGCTGTGTATTGAGAAAGAGCTATTTCCAATTTTCTCAGAAACTGCCAGATTGATTTCCAAAGTGGTTGTACAAGTTTGCACTCCTACCAGCAATAAAGGAGTGTTCCTCTTTCTCCACATCCTCGCCAGCATGTGCTCTCCCTTGAAATTTTTTTTTTGTTTGTTTGTTTGTTTCACCTGCCTCTGCCTCCCCAGTGCTGGGATTAAAGGCATGCACCACCACGCCCAGCATCCCTTGAATTTTCTATTTTAGCGATTCTGACAGATATGAGATGGAATCTCAGATTTGCTTTGATTTGTATTTACCTGATGACTAAGATCATTGAACATTTCTTTAAGTGCTTCTAGGCCATTTGACATTTTTCTTTTGAGAATTCTCAGTTTAGGTGTGTACCTATTTTTAAAGATTATTTAGTTTGTTGGTGTTTACTTTTTTGAGTTCTCTATATATTTTGAATAGTAGCCCTTTATTGGATATAGAGTTGGTGAAGATCTTTTGGTAATCTCTAGGCTGCCATTTTGTTCTCTTGACAGCATCCATTGCCTTACAGTAGTAGCTTTTTAGTTTCATGAGTTCCTATTTATTAATTGTTGATCTTAGAGACTGAGCAATTAGTGTTCTCTACAGGAAGTTGTCTTTTATGCTAATGAATTCAAGTTGTTCCCCATTTTCTCTTCCAATAGATTTACTGTATCCAGGTTTATGTTAAGGTCTTTGATCCACTTGGACTTAAGTTTTGTGCAAGGTAATAAATATGGATCCATTTGCATTTTTTTACATGTAAACATCCAGTTAGACCAACACCATTTATTAAAGATGCTTTCTTTTTTCCATTGTCTGATTTTAGCTTCTTTATCAAGAGACAAGGGACCATAAGTGTGTGGGCTTATTACTGGGTCTTCAGTCTAATTCCATTGACCCATTCTGTTTCTATACCACTACTGTTGAAAAAAAAAGGTATTAAATGATTTACCCAGTATTTATATTATCTTTAATTGGTCAGTGGTGTCAATCCTTTAAACTGCCACCACCATTATAAATTACTACACACAGACACCGAGTGGATTTTAACAAGCCTAGGCCTGAGTTGTGCAATCCTAGCCCATCTAAACTAGCTCATAATTCTATTACCCAAATATAAGCCCTTATATACATATGTCCCTTTGGACTATTATTCTCCCCACTAAGTTGATATTTCAGGATCTTCTTTTATCTACCCCATGGTGTGTCTTCCTTGTTTGCTCCTGCCTTCTTCCCCAGCCTTCTTCTTCCCAAGATGCTTTCTATCTCTGTAAAAGCATATATACCTTAGTCCTGCCTACCTCTGTCTTTGCCCAATCTCCAGGCCTCAGCATTTGTTTAACCAATCAGAGTCAATTAAGTAACAGACAGCAAACAGGACCAATCAACATTTGGAATGCTTAACACCACCCCATCATTTCCCTCCTTTTGCCTAATAAAAAAGCTAAAAATTTTAAAACTCATATAGTAAAAACAATAAGAACAAATGTGAAACAATCAAGAAAATCATATATAAAAGGTACACATAAAGTGTTTAGTCTGTTTGTATCAGGCAATCTTGAAGAAGAAAAAAATCATCTATCTTGGTGTGTCTAAAGTTCTGAATCTAAATAATTTTTATCATATATGTCTTCAACCCCATCAAAACTTAAGAAGGGATAAAGTTATTATTTGAATGAATAGGAAGCATAGAAGAGCAGCTTCAAAAAAGAAAAAAAATGACAGTTTGATGCCTAGACAGTCCCAAATATCTCTCCATACCATTGGAGCATCATCTTCAGCCTTCTGGCTAAGCATATCTCACAGACATAATTGTGTAGCAGGAAATAAGGATTTTTCCCATTCTGTTTCTGCAGAATCAGAACATCAACTTACCTGCATTTAAGCTCTGGTCCATCTTTGGACTGTATATAGTCTGTTGAGAGAGCAGGGGCATTTTAGTCCAGTAGGAATTATCTCCTGATGGGAGATTTCTTTTTGATGCTTATTGTTTTCTTCCAAGTCAAATGGGAGCTGTCAGGACCTGACTGTCTTAAAGTCAAACAGTTCTTAAAATAATAATATCTTTAAATGCCATTTTCTGTACATCTCTGAGGGTTTTGAAGACATCTATTGATTTAAAAATCTATCTATCTAATCATCTTGAACAAGTAAACTGTAAAATTCTATCAAAATTAATCTTATTTTTATCAATATACAAAATTCTATACCAATGTATCAAAAGATAACCTTATTTTAAGAATAAAAATAGTTTTAAGTTTCAGAGAAGATTCAATAATCTATTCTTATATCTTATCATTTCTATATTATATACATACATTCCCCTTCTTTTTCTTTTTAAGTCATTTCCCCCTATAAGAAAGAAAGAACAATAAAGGAAAAGAAATAGGAAAGTCCTTGAGTATAACTTCCTATACCTTGCTTAATAAGACCATTTAGCAATTTGTAACCAATCTCCCTAAACAACATCTATCTATAACATATCAACTGACCAAAAAATCATCCACCCCACCTTTTGGGAATGGGGCATCACTCTCTTAAAATTGTTTCCTGCTGAATTGGGATGTAGAAAACCTATTTGAGGGCCCAAATAAAATAGAAAAAAAATGGTTAAGCAATTTAATAGTAACATTTGTTGTTCATTCTCTATGTGCTCAGCAATTTGAATGTCCTGAGCAGTTTGTAGTCCCTTGAACTTTGGGTAGGAAAGTTTAGGGCTTCTTTGAAGTTCTGGCTGGAACAGTATGTGAGCTGGACCATCTGGGCTGTCTTGTTTTGATGTTTGGTCCCTTTGCTCTGAAAATATATAATTTCTCACAATTAACATATCTCTCTATTTTTTCTTTTGAGACAGGATTTCTCTGTATATCCTTGTCTTGGATTTACTTTGTAGATCAGGCTGAGCTTGGTGAAGGTCAGAGATCCACCTGCCTTTGTCTACCAAATGCTGGGATTAAGGGCATGCACCATCACACCAAATTCACACCAAATGATTAAGATATCTCCCCTACGGTCTAACATCTCTCTTGAAACCAGTTCTCCAGTGGGTTTCCCCAATCTAAGGAGACTGGCTTGTGACCCCTTTCTCTTTATATCTTTAAAAATCTCTTATATTTTAGCATTGCTAAATGACAACAGTATCCTTTTTACTTCCTGCCAATATAGGGAAATCAAAGACATCTAAAGAAAATTTAAGGAAAGAAACAAGAACATTCTAAAAGCCTTCATCAAATTGTAATTCCACGTTGTAATTAAAGTTCTGTTCATTGTTCCTGAAATCTAGCTTTGACTGTATATCCTTGATGGGCCTTTCCCAGATACTCTTGATAAGCACCTAGTTCTCAGGCACTTGTGAGTTCCTACTGCCATCTTTTGTATTAGATCGGGCCTCCTTCCTTCCCCCATTGTTATTGTCAGAAGTTTAGCATTCCATCTGTAAGCTCTGTCCCTTACAGATATCCTTAAGTCTATCCTAGTCAAATCTTTCTCAAAAAGTATACATAGAACCACAATTGTCAGTGTAAGAATCATCTGTATGTTAAGAGAAACAAACTCAGTTGGAATCCAAACATATTGATACATTATGAATTTTTCTATTTTTAATTTAGTTGGTTAATTTCATCCTCAAGCTCTGTTTAGAGGGCTGACCACTATTTAGCATATAAAGAGAGCTAAGCTTCCCTCCTTTGCTGTAAAGCAGTAGTTTTTTTTTTTTTTTTTTTTTTTTTTAAGGGAGCTCCCCGCTCTTTGGCTAGGAAGTTTTTTATCCGGGAATTAAATTCACTACCATGTAGTTTTTATTACTATTGCTCTGTAATACAACTTGAATTTCAGAATGATGATGCCTTCAGAATTTTTTTACTGTACAAGACAGTTTTTGCTACTCTTGGTTTTTTTTTTTCCATATGAAGTTGAGGATTGTTCTTTGTCTGCAAAGAACTATGTTGGTATTTTGATAGGAATTGCATTGAATCTCTAACTTGTTTTTGGTAAGATGGCCATTTTTACTATGCTAATCCTGGTGATCCATAAGTACAGGAGAACTTTGCATCTTTTGATAACTTCTTCAATTTCATTTCAAGGGACCTGAAGTTTTTGTCAAACAGTTCTTTCACTTGTTTGGTTAGAGTTACCCTCAAGTATTTTATTTTATTTATGGCTATTGTAAAGTGTTTTTCCCTGACTTCTTTCTCAACCCATTTATTGTTTGTGTAAAGAAGGGCTACTGATTTTTTTAAGTTAATTTTTTATACAACCATTTTTATGAAAGTGTTTATCAGCTCCAGGACTTCTCTATTAGAATTTTAGAGGTCAGTTATGTATGCTATCATAGCATCTGTGAATAGGGATATTTTGACTTCTTTTCCTATTTGTATCCCCTTGATCTCCCTTAGTTGTCTTCTTGCTCTAGTTGGAACTTCAAGTACTCACTCAGGAGGCAGAGGCAGGCAGATCTCTGTGAGTTCGAGGCCAGCATGGTCTACAAAGTGAGTCCAAGATAGCCAGGGTTACACAGAGAAACCCTGTCTCGAAAAACCAAAAAAAAAAAAAGAACTTTAAATACTATTGAATACATATGGAGAGAGTGGACAACCTTGTCTTGACCCTTATTTTAATGGAATTGCTTTAAGTTTCTCTCCATTTAAATTGATTTTGGTTATTGGCATGCTGTATATTGTCTTTATTGTGTTTAAGTATGCTCCTTATATCCATGATCTCCTCAAGACTTTCATCATGAAGGGGTGTTGGATTTTTTCACATGCTTATTTGGCAAATAATGGGATGATCATGTGTTTTTTTTTCTTTCAGCTTATTATATGGTGGATTACATTGATGCATTTTCATATATTGAACAACCCCTGCATCGCTGGGATAATGCCTTCTTGATCATGGGGTGGATAATATTTTTGATGTGTCCTTGGATTTGGCTTGCAAGTATTTTATTGAGTACTTTTGTATCAATGTTCATAAGAGAAATTGGTCTGAAATTCTCTTTCTTCTTTGGGTCTTTGTGTGATTTATGAATCAAGGTGACTGTGGCCTCATAGAATTAATTTGTCAATGTTTTTTTCTGTTTCTATTTTATATAATAGTTGAGGATTATTAGTATTAGGTCTTCTTTGAAAGTGTGGTAGAATTCCACACTGAAACCATCTGGCCCTAGGCTCTATTTGTATGGGGGATTTTCAATGTCTTCAATGGCTTTTTCTATTTCTTTTAGGGGTTATAGGACTGTTTAACTTACCTGATGTTGTTTCAACTTTGGTAAGTGGAATCTATCAAAAACACTGTCCATTTCATTTAGATTTTCCAATTTTGTGTAATACAGGCTTTTGAAGTAAGAACTAGTGATTCTTGGATTTCTCAGTGTCTGTTATTTCCCCCTTTTCATTTCTGATTTTGTTGATTGGATATTATCTCTCCACTTTTTAGTTAGTTTTACTGAGGTTTTGTGTATCAAAGAATCAACTCTTGGTTTCATTGACTCTTTGCAGTTTTCTCTTTGTTTCTCATTTATTAATTTCTGTTCTGTGTTTGATTATTTCATTCTGTCTACTCCTATAGGGTATGTTTGCTTTTTTGCTAAAACTTTCTGATATGCTATTAAGTTGCTAGTATGAGATTTTTTTCCAATTCCTCTATAAAGGCGCTTAGTGCTATGAACTTTCCTCTTCACACTGCTTTCATTGTGTCCCATAAATTTGGATATGTTTTGCCTTCATTTTCACTGACTTTTAGGAAGTCTTTAATTTCTTTCTTTCTTCCCTGACTCAGTCATCATTGAATAGAGAGTTGGTCAGTTTCCATGAGTGTGTAGACTTTTTGTTATTTCTGTTGTTGTTAAAGGTCTGCTTTAATCCATGGTGATCCGATAAAGTGCAAGGAGTTATGTCAATTTTCTTGCATTGATTGAGGCTTGCTTTGTGACCTAATATATGGTCAATGTTTGAGAAAGTTTCATGAGGCACTGAGAAGTAAGTATAATCTTTTGTGTGTGAGTGAAAAGTTCTATAGATATCTGTTAGGTACATTTGATTCATGATGTTTGTTAGTTTTATTAATTCTCTGTCTATTTTCTGTCAATTGGTGACAGTGCAGTGTTGAAGAATCCTCCTATCAATATGTGGGGATTGACGTGTCATTTAATCTTTAGTAATGTTTCTTTTACAAATGTGGTCACCCTTGTATTTGGGGTGTGGATGTTCAGAACTGAGCTGTAATCTTGGTGATTTTTTTCCTTTGATGACTATGAAGTGACCTTCCCTATTTCTTTTGATTAATATTTTTGAATATCTATTTTATTAGACATTAGAACGGCTACTCTGGCTTGCTTCATGGCTCCATTTGCTTGGAAAACCTTTTTCAGCCCTTGACTATGAGGTAAAGTCTATCTTTGTTGCTAAAGTGTTTCCTGTATGCACATGAATGACAGGTCCTATTTATGTATCCATTTTGCTAGCCTATCTCTTTTTATTGTGAATTGAGTCCATTGATGTTGAGGGATATTAATTACCAGTGAATTTTAGTTCCTATTATATTGATATTGGTGGTGGTAGTGTGTGAGTAAGCTTCTCTTCTTTTGGTTTTGCTGCGGTAGAGTTATTATTTCCTGTGTTCATGGATGTAGTTAGCCTCCTTGGGTTTGAGTTTTCCTTCTAATATCTTTATAGGGCTGTATTTGTGCAGATATTTGTTTAAATTTGGTTTTATCATGGAATATCTTGTTTTCTCCATCTATGGTGATGGCAAATTTTGCTGAATATAGTAGTTTGCTGACCTCTGTGGTTTCTTAGGAACTTCAAGACATCTCACCAGGTTCTTCTGGATTTTAGAGTCTCTGATGAGAAGTCAGGTGTGATTCTTACAGGTCTGCCTTAATATGCTACTTTGTCCTTGTTCCTTGAAGCTTTTAATATTACTTTTTTTCTGTACATTTAGTGTTTTGATTATTATGTGGTGAGAGGAATTTCCTTTCTGATCTCATCTATTTTGTGTTCTGTAAGCTTCTTGTGTGTATAGGCATCTTTTTCTTTAGGTTCAGGAAATTTTCTTCTGTGATTTTCTTGAAAATGTTTTCTGGTTGTTGGAGCTGTGAGTCTTCTCTTTCTACGCCTATTATTCTTAGATTTCATCTTTTCATAGTGTCCTTAATTTCTTGGATGTTTTGAGTCAGGAAATTTTTAGATTTCACCTTTTCTTTGGCAGGTGTATTGATTTCTTCAGTTGCATCTTCTACGCCTGAAATTCTCTCTTTCATCTCTTGTATTTTGTTGGCAATGCTTGTTTCTTTACATGACTTTCTCTTTCCTATGTTTTCTACTTCCTGGATTGTCTCAGCTTGTGTCTTCTTTTGTTTATAATTTCCTTTTCAGGTCTTTGACTGTCTTATTCATTTTCTTCTCCAGTTTGATTATATTTCCCTCTTTTTCTTGGAGGGATTCATTTTCCTCATTTAATATCTCTATCATTTTCATAAGTATAGATTTAAAGTCATTTTCTTGTGGCACAGTTTTGGTAGAATATCCAGGGCTTGCTTTTGTACTAAAGCTGGGTTCTGGAGATGCCATATTGCCCTGTTTCTTTGTTTGTTTGCTTGCTTGCTTGATTTGTTTTTAATTTATTATGTTATTATGCTGGCCTTTAGCCATTTCATGGACTCTGGTGTTGGCTAGTTGTTTCTGGTGCCTGTTGGCTTAGTTGCCTAGGGTGGATCCCTCGGCCAAAGGCTGGATGATCTTATGGTGTGGAAGTCTCCCTTGAGATTATGAATTGGTCTGTGGAATAGAGATTGGATTTAAGCAAGTAGAGATTGCTCTTCTCTGCTGGTAGAAACTCATCTTAACCTATAATCAGGGGATTAGGGTACGAAGTATAACTTGTATGATCTGAGCACCAATATGTCTCATCAGGAAGGTGTACAGAGCTGTGGACCAGAGGCTAGAAGCATGCATCCCTGGAATTTAGGGGCTCTACTCACACTGGGTAGACAAAGATGTAGTCATTTCAGAATCAGTATCCCAGCTACTATCTTGTTTCACAGATACTGAGCTATTGCCACCCTTGTCACTCTATGTGGTATGCCCTGTCATCTTGGGATCTCCCATGCAGGCTTTCCTCAAGGAACAGGTGGGTAGTGGCAGGGAGTATTACAACCCTAGCACCCTGTGGTTATCCATATGTAGCCATGGAGAGCAGGGGACTGGAGACTGGTTCTGTGTGTGCCTGGAACACTGGGGCTGACCTTGCAGAGGGGAGTTGGGAAGGTCCAAGAGTTTGGTGGCTCAGAGACTGGAGCCATGTGTCTCTGGAATCTGGGAACTGACTTTGGAAAGGCCAGGGCCTGGTACCACATGTCTATGAAACACAGGGGACTTCCTCACACTGGAGGAACTTGGATACAGTTATTTCAGCTTCAGTAACATGGCCACTTGCTCATTCCATTGTCACTGGGCTACTGCTACTCGTGCACCATGTGTACTGGGTCTCATCATCTTAAACTCAGCTTTCTCATTTTTTAACTGATGCACATAAGTCCATGGAGATGTAAATCTCTGCTTTGCATTCATGATGGTAATAGATACTTAAGACAGAATTTCATTGCAAAGTATTAAATTAAATAGTTTATTATAATTATTTCTTAAAGTGCAAGTTCAGTGTTGACATGTTGACATTTTTAACATTGCTGTCTTTGAAAGGTATCATGGTATAGGAAAGACAACATTTTAGCCTGGGAGAATTCTGGATATGAATGGCAGTTCTCACTGAAAAACCCAGGACAGGACTCAGTATCTTTTCTTAAGGGTTAGGAAGTAAACATATTTCCTTTGCTGGACCATAGACTAAGAATCAGACGTTCCCTTCTGCTATAATGGAAAGGGCCCATGGACATATGTAAAGGACTGGGCATTGAAATTTTCAAGTATAACCTATTTATACAAATAGGGAATGGACACGTTTAGGCCATAGATCAACTCTGTCCAAGTGGTGACAAAAAACAATTATTGTACCACCTCATCTATAAGATGAGGAAGGAGAACTTATCTTATGGACTGGAAGTAAGTCAGAGTAACTGAGATGACCTACCCACTGTAGATATTAAATAGAGTTGTCATTATGAATTAAATCTTAGCTTTCTTGTGCAATATTCTCTATAGAACAAAATGTAATATTAGGTAAGACCATGAAAGTGACTTAATAACTTAAGTAGCAAAAGGCAGGAATTCTTAAGTAGATACAGTAGCTTCGAGCTTTAATGGTATTTCTGTCAAATTTTCTATTCAAAGTACTGTATGATTAAACTTTAGTGCATTTTTTTTCTGCAAGAAAAGCAGGAAATTTGAAATTATTCTATAAAGATTATCCTGTAAACACAACTTAATTTCCCAAATCTAGGTAAACAAGCATTTCAAAACTAAAAAAAAAAAAAAAATAAGTTTGTTTCATGACTTGTTCATACTGCTAGTAATTACTGAATGTTTTGTTAACGGCTCATAATGAATTCCATGTGTTTCTAAGAATTACTTTGCTCCCATAATTGTGTGGATTTATTTATGTATATTTAATTTAAAAATTAGCATCCCTTTGGGTATTTGCTTGTGTCCCTTCAAAATTTCTCAAAACAAACAGCCACCTAAACTTTTGGGAAAATGCAGAAAAATATAAACTACTTTTTAATGCATTTGATTTTGAAAATAAATGGAGAAATAATTAAATGGTTGTTGACTTCAGTTAGCAAGAATTTTAAAGGAAATAAAGTGTATCCATCAGTATAATACAGGTTTACTATGTTGTTCTCTGTTTGGTTTATACATTGTTTAGTGTGACTATGTATTTATCTCAATTTTGAATACTTATTATTTCACTTCTATATTAGTAACTTTTCAAAGTAAGCATTCTCTAAAGTAATAAAAAAATGCATAGATTTTAAAAACATTCTAGCTAGTAAGTTACATTCTACACATTCAATGAGGTGAAGTAAACTAATTATTCATTTCCAGAACTTGTGTTTCTCCTTTAAGTTACATTGATTAGTATGATATATTGGCTTTATCCTTCTTGATTTTGAAATGAAAAGTCATATGATTTTCTTGTTGAATTCACAATTATGGAAAAATGTAGATCAACATAGATAGAAGGTTAGATAATAGGTAGATGACAGATAGGTAGATAGATAGATAGATAGATAGATAGATAGATGATAGATAGATAGATGGACCACTTGTATTTGCATGTATGAAAATAATGAAGAGGACTATTTAAGTTAATGGATTTGCCTCTGTATGTACAGTTAGTTCGAAAATTGTGTGAATGATTTTGAGAAAAGGGCTGGTTCTCACAGTGACCAACTAGATTACTTCTATTCTTTATTCTATCTAGTCTCAACTGTGACATTCAAATCATTCAATCACGTCATGACCATTAATAACACATGGCCAGAGTAAATAAGAAGAAGCCAGTGGAAATTGTTGATGTCCAATATTGTACCAACCTAAGTTAAACAAACAGAGAAAAATATGGGTGGTGAGACCAGAGTTTTGTGTGTCTGTAATTGAGCCATACAACATTCTGTCTCCAATCCTTTATCTCCTACACCTTGCACATTTGAAACTACTTGTAATTCAAATTCTAGTTGAATCAGGTAGAATGAAAGAAATCCAGGCATTTAACATCATTCTTCTTATAATTCCTCTTTGACCATATTATTCACAGATGTGAATTATAGAATTCTCATGAAGCAATCAATATATGTCCTTGGGATTTCATCAAAATAAGAAATATTTAGAGAGTTCTACATAGTATAGATGGCTTCAAGACCATATTATCAAACTATTTCTCTTAGAGGAAATAGGTAAAGAAGTAGGTTATTGTTACTGCTCTATAGGTGGTGGGACCTGGGAGAATGAAACATATAAATGAGACAGACTAAAGTCTGATGTAATAGACAGCTTTATTCAGAGCATCAGACAATTTATCCTCTGAGGGTTAAAAAGAATCACACAAGTAAAATGCATGATCACAAGGACAAGTTACATGGGGTAAGAACATCTTTTTCTACAGGGGAATATAAATGACAGTGTAAACATCTAATTGAATACTACCAGCAAGTAATAATGAGTAATCTGAAGAAAACTCACTCCTATCTGCTCAACCTGGTAGGAGCACAAAAACACATTCCAAGAACACGTTTCTAATTTGAAGAAAATGAGGTCAGAGACTTGTCTTGTTTTCTTGGAGTTTTCTCACAAGCATTCAGAACTGTCTCATATGACTACTTTCTTAGACCATATTCTGACTGATTATGAGGTTTTTTTCAAATTATTTTTTTCTAAAATTTCTAAAGATATTATTCATCTTTTAAACCAAGATATGTTCCCTGACAAATAAAATATAGTCTTCCTCATGTAAATTCTCTCTCTCTCTCTCTCTCTCTCTCTCTCTCTCTCTGTGTGTGTGTGTGTGTGTGTGTGTGTGTATGTGTATGTAACTGATTACTAGTTTATAAACAGATTCCATATTCGTAATCAGTAATATGTTGTGTGAAAAGTATATTTTACTTAGTTTTTAAAAATATATTTATTTAATTTAATTTATATTCATATGTGTGTGTACTTGCAAGTATGTAAGAGTACTATGTGTGTGCCTGAGCCCCTGGAGAACAGAAAAGGGTTAGTTTCCTAGGAACGAGTATTACAGATGAGTGTATTCCACCTAATTTGGGTGTTGAAAACTGAACCAGATTTTCTACAAGAGTAGAGAGTCTATGAGCCATCTTTCTATCCCCATTACTCTGTGTTTTAAAGAGATTATTTGAATCCCATTCATACAAGTCATCAAATCCTCCAAATTACTAAAATGCATAGTTTTATATTTAATACATAATAATATCTGGTAGTATTTAGTAATTGCATTTAGTTATTCCAAAAGGGTTAGTTTCCAATATTAGAGAGGATTTTATTATGTCTCAATTATTACTGAAATTTTTCTTTCCAATAAGTTCTAAAAGGCTCATTTGTACTGATGAGCATTACTTCAAATAATGTGGGTTAGGGAGTTACCTGCAAAAACTTCATTAAAACATAAATACATGACCTAGTTATTTTATGAATTGCCTAATTCAAATCTCTTTTTTTCCCCAGTGGCTGTAGTATAGCATAAAGGAATCTTTATTCCAGAGTTCATTAAAACATATCAAATATTGTTTGTTTTTGTTTCTCTTTCTCTTGCATTGTTTCTTTTAACTCACTTCATTGTCAATCTATGTTTACCTACCCCACCATAATTTCTGAACTTCTCTGAAAATATATTTCTGCATAAGAAACTCACCAGTAAATCTTGGTGTTGTGATTTAGTCTTGTGATCACAACATAGAGGTGGCTGAAGCAGGAGAACCACTAATCACAAGTCAACTTAAATTACATATTGCAGTAAGTTTCTGTCTCAAAATCTTTTAAATAAAAAAGGAACGAAATCAACTTAAATAAGTTATTTTTCTGTCAAGACCTCCATCTAGACAATTTATACGAGGCAACCTAGCTTAAAGTAACTTCAGCAGAGCTCTGGAGGATCTACGGATTGTCTCACCCATGACTGATATATCAGTATTGTCTGGTATCCCCTGAAATCTTATAGATGACTGAGGATCAAAATTTCTCTGTTGTACTCAGCATGAGACCCTTAAATATCCAAGTTCCAAGAGTATTTGTACCAAGATAGAGTCACACAGATGAAATAAGTATTTTCTCTCATAATCTGATCTTTTAATCATATGGTGACATTCATTTTGCAATTAAAAGAGGGACACAACAAGATTTGTCCATGATTCAAAAGTCCTAGATGAATGAAGGTATATTGAAGTGCTGGAAGAGTTGGATGATAGTGGAAACCCTTTCAGGCTATCAACACACCTTCTCAGCATTACTTCAGCTGTTTCTGAAGACTTATCTTTAAATCTTACAGTTTTATCAACATGAGCCTCTTCTCTCCTCCAGCACTGGCTACATAGTGAGGTTTTTTGTACATTGATTTTTTTCAAGTTACATCTCAATCATAATCCTCTCCCTCCTCCCCTCCCAGTCCCACCCTCTTACCCTCTTCCCTCTCACCCTCCTGTCTGCTTTTTTTTTTAACTTAAGCTCTCCCCAACAGCTCTCCCCTTTAGTCCAATACAATAAGAATAATTAGGCCAAAATTATAAAAATTTATAAGGTATAACATACATTCCCAATGTCCAGTCCATACATATTTGACAGCTAATATTACTATTCAATCATCCATTATCTCAATGAGTTTAAAGTTCTATACCTAACTCAGTTTCCATACTAACTTGCAACACCAACTTAAAACCCTCTTCTTAGACCTAGTACATCCATTTAATTCCTAAACAATTTAAAATTTAACTGTGAGACTATAACTATCTAGTCTTCAACCACATCAGAGACCTGAGAAGGATAAATATATATGATTATACAGGAAGTTCAGGGCTCGCAGCTTCCAAAACTAAGAAATGACCTACAACTGGCTGCCTGCACAGTCCCCAATCTCTATCAATACATTACATTAGAGCATCTATCTTCAAACTTTTGGCCCAGTATCCTGACAGACATTAATAGTAAAACAGGAATTATGTAGGACTTGCTTGTGCAGTGAGTTTTAAAGTAATTTTTTATTCAGGTAATCAGAAATGTGTCATCTCTAACATTTATATAAACTCATCTATATCCATTCTAGAGTAACATGTTGCAGTGCTCTTACTGATCTCGGTGGTGGGGAAGATGAACACAGACAAACACTATGGAAAAAGAGAGAAAAGGTGTTTTCCCTGAATCTTTCTAACCTAATAATGTAAAAAGACACTAACATATTTAACACTACACTCAATGCAGTGGATCAACCCTCTTTTATGGGAATTTCCAAAATGTTGCAAGAGCTTCAGAATTTTGATGTTGGGTCTTCTGCCCCATGTAAGGAAATTTAGGGAGAGCACCAGTGATAATTCAACATAAGCATTTATGTACAAGGATATGAACTTCCATTAAACAAAGCAGCTCTCAAACTTCCCATCCAGCCAAAAAAAAAAAAAACAAACAAAAACAAAACTGGGTAATACCAAGAAAATAATAAAGTATATTTTCAAAACGAATACCCTGAGCCCAGCTGAGCTGGGCAAAAGATTATCCAGCTATCTAGGATGTTTAGTTCAGAAATCTCTGGATTCAGAGTGTGTGTCATTTTCCTGGTAATAAGTCTACCTCTTTAGGGAAAAATGATTTAATAATTCAGGACAGGGATTTGTAAAATGACAGCTAAGTACCTTCAGGGGACCACTACGTTTGAGGCAAGAGTTTCATAAAATAAAGATGTACCAGGAGAGTTAAAATAATACAAAAGATTTACGAAGGAGTTGCAATTATAAGGGTTGACAGACTCCTGCAGTAGTATCAGGACAGAAGCCTAAAGTAAAGTACAAGAGTACAAAGGTCATCTATTGTAAAATCCATTGCAAGACTATTTTATATTACTCAATATGTTTTTCTTCTCAAGTTTTAATAAACTGTCAATAAAATCTCACTCTAAACAAAAAGGGCATCATGCATATTATTTGCATCTCAGAATGATCCATTTTTTGTAAAGATAAAACTATACTTTATTTAAAATATAATAATTGCTTCATTCTAGACTATAGATATGCAATATTTGGCCTAAATACTAGTCAAGGTATATGTGTGCATATATTATGCCTATTTGAACATATAGAAAAATTTCAACACTTGTTTTACCCTGTGGCAATCATCTGTTTCCATTTCACTCTTTTTGTTTATAAGTAATTACAAACAATTTCTACTATATTAGTATCCTTCAAAACTAATCTATCCTTATCATCTGTCTAGTATTTCTCATTTGTGACCTAGACAAAAGTGGTATCATACAAAAGATACCTGTGAAAAATCTCTTTGTTTTTACTTTCAGGTCATTTACCATATAACCATTGTCTATTGTGTGTGTGTGTGTGTGTGTGTGTGTGTGTGTGTGTGTGTGTGTGTAGTAATTTTTCATCATGATTAACAATTATGGTGCCATTGGTGCTTGGATTGCATTCACTTTCCACTTAGAAATGACATCATTATGATGGCCAGATGGCTCAGCAGGGCAAGGTTCTTGCCACCACATCTTATGGCCTGAGTATATCCACTGGACCACAAGATAAAAAAAAAAGAAAGAACTGATTGCCTCAAGATGTCCTCTGACCTCCACATGTTCCATAGCATGTAAAACACACACACACACAAACACAGTTTTTAAAACACATAAAAGGAAATGATGGACTAGTTTGCAAATTTAAGAATGTCTTGCAATGGAAATGAAAATAGATTTTGAGGATACTCACCAATAGTTGGATTATTTCTTACTGAGTATACATCTGGACAACTTTGTTTATAGTGCTCAGTTGTATGCTGAAGGGATCATCTAATATTCTTTCACTAGAATTTATGTATTCTCATCTGTGAACATCTTTTCCAGCATTCTTTTTATCATAAACTTAATTTTTGCCACTTTAATGAACATAAACTAATAACTATGGTTGAAATTAAAATGTCCTAGATTGTTAATCATGTTGACCTTTTGTTTTACATGTATTCCCATTTTATCTCCTGCAAAAAAAAAAAAAAATCTGTATTCAAGTCTTCTACTTGGATGCTGTTCTCTTTTACTTGTTTCAAAATATTTTTTGATAATGTTTTCTTTAACAGGTATGACTATAGTTTTATCGAGTGAGATGATATTTGACAATATATAAAAAACCAATATCTTAATTTTCTTCAATGTGTTTTAATATTTTTAATATATAATTAAATATATAAAAGTATAATTTATTATTACAGATTATTTTGAGGATATAAATTGCAGAAGAGATTTAATTTCATGTTTTTCCATAGATAAAAAATACTTTAGCAATACTTATCAATATATATTCTTTTCCAAATCTAATATATTGTTTTTTCTAAAAATCAACAAAACTAGTCAATAGTTCATTACATTGTTCTCTGAAGCCTTCTGAGTTCTATTCTGTTAACTCCCAGGAAACATTGTTGCTATAAAACATACTTAGAAACTTCACCTTTATCCTTAGCTATAATATGTGAAACAATATCACTCAACTGATTCTTCTACCAGATGATGTAAGTGCTTAGAATTTTGTATTTCCATAAGTACCTTGCAATCAGCTTTTAAAGTTCCATAGAAAACTATGATATTTATGCTAGAATTGTACAAGTTGCTATCATTTTTGAGAAAACTGATCAAGAGTAAACATAAAACCTTTCTTTTAGTTAAAGCATTATGAATCTTTATCCAATCTTAGTAAAAAAAATATATATATATTGAAATTATTTGTTTAGGGGCTAGAAAGTTGGATTAGCAGTTAAGAGTATTCTTCAGCTGGTCTGTACTTTCATTCTCATCACCCATGCCTGGTTTCTCCTTAATTCCAGCTCCAGAGGATCTACCTCACTATCCTATCATCTGCAAGCACACACACACACACACACACACACACACACACACACACACACACAC
>CAJQZJ010009351.1:1254428-1304376 GCA_907164525.1 Lophiomys imhausi
ACACACACACACACACACACACACACACACACACACACACACACACAAACACACACACACACGCACACACATGCACACATACATACAAGCACACATACACACAAATAAAAAATGTAAACATAAGTATTTACTTTGTAAAATAATTTATACTTGAAATCATTGAAGTAAAGATTATGACCCACATAATGATCCCATACATACTAATATTACTGAATTCTGTTTCACAGAATATATTTCTTAGAAACTAAATTGTATAAAGTATAGGATAGATATCAGATCCATTGCTGAAAATGATTGTAGTTTTTGAATATTTTATTCTTATTAAGTTTTAGTTGACATACTAAGTACTTGACTTCATTCTTATATTTTTAAATAGATATTGAGCTTTGCAAATACTTGCTGTTTCACTGCCAATTTATACTTTCTGATGATTCTCTTCTCTGAGTCTTACTTCTGCTTTCATACATTTTAAATGATAATAATGATGTTGTTTTTGGTGATCATGATCATGATGATATATAGATAGATGATATATTGATAGATGATAGACAACAGAACATGTGGATGAATGTTCTACATAGGCATCAATTCAACCTCTCCATGTTCAGTGAGTTGTGTGGGTATTATCTTCAACAATGGGGCCTTGCTATCAGCTTGTGGAGAGCAACCTACTTTTTTGAAACATCAGAGAGGCTTCCTACTGCAGGAGATAGGAAAAAATACAGAAACCCACAGCAAGAAATGCTGAGGGGAGACTGAGATAGATGATAGATGATAGATAGATAGATAGATAGATAGACAGACAGATAGACAGGAGAGAGAGAGAGAGAGAGAGAGAGAGAGAGAGAGAGACAGAGAGAGAGATCTTGGAACACACAGCACTTAATGAGAAGCATCCATAAAATACCTTCCCTCTGAGATCAGGGAACCCCACAGAAGAAGAGGCAGAAGGAGTGTGGAAGACCGAGAGGATGAAGGACACCAGTAGAAGAAGATCCAAGTTGAAACAACTGCACAAAGTACATATGCACCACAAAGATTGAAGCAGTAAGCACAGGGCCCAGAAGGGTCTTCATTAGGTCTTCTGTGCATAGACTATAGCTTTCAACGTGGTATGTTTATGAGGCTCTCAGTATATGAAGAATATGTTTCTTATTCTTGTGCCCTCTCTTGGGGATTTTTTACTTCTGTTGGTCTGGCTTGTCTAACTTTAATGTGATGTGTTTTTTTTTTTTATCTTATCCTATTGTATTTTATTTTGTTAAAAATAATAATGTTCTAACAAAAAATATATTTAAAGAAAGAAAGACTAATCCAGTTTAATAATAGCACCTCTGGGATCCAGATATCTCCCAACATCTCAAGTTAGAAATAAAACTTTCATTAAAATAGAATATTCTTTGGGGAAATTTTAAGTCTAAACCATAACATCAATTTTCCTTTATATTTTCCATGTTAAATAACAAAATATACCCCTCTAAAAGAAAATCATTACTTAAAAAATTATTTGTGTTTTGCCTGCATGTATGTATGTGAACTTTTTTGTGGTTTTATTGTCTATAAAATAGTCTTAAAAATATTTCATTGGGTTTTGTCCCTTACTTTCTAAGAAACTGGTTAGATACTAAAAGCTTAATATCACTAATAAAATAAATGAAATATTAGTTATGTAGAGCTGAAAAAACAATATAATGAATTACATTGATAAGCATTCCAATATCAAATCATCTTTTCATTCATATGATAAATACTTATTCAGAAATTCTTATCTTTTTATGTATGTATAGATCATTATTTCTCCTGCTTTTATATTGCTAAGTGAATTTTTTTTGTGTACCAAAATAATTTTGATGTGTTATTAAATTTGTAACCATTGTAAATATATTTGCTCTGTAGGTACATGCATATACATCTATTTTCATTGCTACTCAAATAAGTAAAAATCAACCATAATATGAAAAAGATTAAATGACACAGCACTTACAATCTTTACTATTTAACTCTTCCCTTCTTATTGTTCTCTCCTGCTGCATAATATTAAGGTGGACCATAATAGTGACAGCTCAGTTTACAATTAATTCAATTATGGTCACTGTCTTATTAATAGGAGAACCACTATCTTTCCATTCCCAGATCCGAAAGATTTAACCTGTGCAAACTACTTCATTTACATTTGAAAACCCAATGCCTATCAATACCATTATTTATCAATGTTTTCAGCATTTCAGTAATAATTATTATTGAAATGTGTTTCCCAAAGACTTACATGACATGTTAAATTAAGCTAAATAAGTTCGTTAAAATAAACTAAATTAAGCAAAAAAATACTATAACTAAACTAAAGGTTCAGAAATCATAAAAATTATCCTCCCAGACCATAATGAAATTAAAACATCAATGTATAACAGAAATATCACTGCTGGAAAGTCTTAAAATATTTGAAAACCAACACATATACTTCTAAATAAATTGTAGTTCAAGAAAAATATTTAGCTACAAAAACAAAATAATAAAAACTAAGAAAAACTGAAAGCAGATATTAGAAACAAATAGAGAAAAACAATAAACATGGAAATCTTTGTGTTAAAATATTGATAAAATAGTAAATCCTGTGCCAACAAGGTAGTTCAGTGTATAAGGACACTTTCTGCCAAGCTTGATGAGACACACATGGTAGGAGAGAACTGACTCCTACAAGTTGTCCTTTGACCAGCACACATACCATAACATATGTGCACACACACACACACACACACACACACACACACATACATACACCATAAATAAAATAAGTGTAATGCATTTTTAAAAGTATATATTTCTAACTAGACTTCCTAGAAAAAGAATAAAAATATTAACTGTATAACAAATAAAGATTATTCACTGTAGTCTTAGGAAACCAGAAGGATGACAAATACTGTGAATAGTTCATTTCCTACATATTTTATAACCCAGAAGAAATGGCTCCAATCCTCTAAAGACTCAAATTTTTAAAACCAAAACAGGAAGAAAAGAGAAGCATGAGCAAATCCTCACCTGTAAAAGATCTATTTAATTTATAATTAATATCCTCACAAAAAAATCAAAGTACCAGATCAAATTTCGCTGCTGAATTCTCCCAAAGACTTACATTAAAAAACAGAAGTTCTCAAAGTTTTCCAGAAGAGAAGTCAAGAAAAGCAAGAGCACATTTCCTAGGATGAGCTTGTACTAAAACCAAACCAAATAAAAAATTATAGGGGAAGAAAGATACAGACAGACATTTCCCCACATTACATGCTTAAGGCTAAAGTTTCAATCATTGACACCACAAAATAAAAGCTAAAATTATTAGCAATTTATATCTAACTGCATGAAAAAGGTATATACCATGGCCAAAGAAGACTCATTCCAGCTTTGTAAGACTCTGTCAACAGTTTTTATTAATGATTGATACAAGCATGACATCAACAAGCTAGATTTAAAAATATCACGCAATCATATCAATAGATTTAGAAAATGGGTTTAATAAAATCACCATTCATTCATATTTAAATGTTCTGTGATTAGGAGTTGGTGTGCCATTCAGTGATAGATCTCCTTTTTTAACAGGTTGAGGATCCTGGGTCCAGTATGTAGTATCACAAAGAAAAACAACAATAATTGTTAGAATTAACAACTTCTTCAACTAGATAAACATCATTTGCAAAATCCTGCAAAAGAAAAAAAAAAACAAAGTTGACAGTAAAAAATTAAATATTTGTCTTCTAAACTAGGAGCAAGTCAAAATGTACCAATGCTACTCACATTTAATATGCCAGAAATCCTAGAAGTGCAAGACAAAAATAGGAAACAGAAGGACACAAATTTGAAAGGAATTAATTAAACATTTTCTCTCACAGATATCTAAACAGAAAACCAAAAAGTATTAGCAAAACGCTCTTGGACATAATAATTGTAAAGTTACAGGATATAATGGGATTTACAAAAGCCCAATACAGAGGAGAAATAAATTTAAAGGGCCTGAGGTGCTGGGGTCTTGCTTTCCTGACTAAAGCATTCTCATTAGAATCTGGCAAGTGATGGTCTCCTAGGAGATGAGCTCTGAACTCTCAGAATATTGTCCTTGAAAAGGTTAGTTTTCAGTACCAGGGGCCTAGAACTATGCTACACACATTCATTATTAGACAGTTTATGCTGAAATATGTGTATAATAAATATCATTATTTATGTTCTTGAGGTTTTGACCTCCTTGATACCAAATTGATTATGTCATTTGTTTTTACAAAGATAATGTATGATGAACACATTTTTGATCAGGGAATGGGCATGTAGCTAAAGATACTTATTGTGAAACTCCATGTTATATGAGTCACACCAAAGTCACTGGATACCATGGATCTGATGTCATTCTACAGTTGCCAATGTTGTTACATGTCACATAGTGTTGCTCAGAAAATTAAATTCATCTGTGAGACTGAATTAAGGGAACACATGTGGAAGATGGTATCAGGACCTCCAAGGATCACACCATATGTGTCTCTTTCCTTTACTAATTTTCATCTGTATCATGTTAATGTGATAAGCTATCACCATCATTATAATAGCTTTTCTGAGCCTTGAGAATCTTCATAATTAACTATATTTGGAAGTATTGGGAACTCTCCATTCAATTAACAGTCAAGTATCGGAATATTAAATTGAAAGTGTGGATCAAATACAATCCATAGTAGCAAATTAATCCATACACATTCCCAAACCTGTGCTGAGCCTTAAATAAAAACAAAACAAAACAAAATACAAAAGCCTCATTTAACTACTCACCTTCAACATATTGCACAGATATATAAGACATTGTGAAGTGGAAAAATATAATATTGACAGAAGAGACACTTAGAGCAATGGAACTTCTGTTTCATTGATCCCACTGATCCTGGAAATAAACTGTCAAACAGGTAGTCAACTGAACTCTTTCAAATATATGTTTGTGTGCATTTACTTTTATTTTATGAGATTAAAATGCAATTATAATATTTTCTCATTTCTCTCTCTAATCATCTTTTACATTATCTCCTTGCTCTCTCTCAAATGCATAGCCTCTACTTCTTTAATTATTATTATGACTGATGTTTTTATATGGAGCAAAGAAACCTAATAGACAAAAATAGACTTTCAAAAATATTGCTAGGAATTTCATTAGGATGTTTAATGTTTACATTACACACAGATACATGCCACACACACATATATATGTATAGACACATATACATATAAATATATACATATATATAAAACACATGGAACTCATATATAAAATGTAAAAGTCTGTAATATTTTTGTGAAAATTTAGAAGGTATTGAATCCATAGATGGGTTTTTCACATAATAATAAAAGCACGGTTAATGGAAGCAACCAAAATACAATAGTTCATAAAAATTAAAACCTTACAAAAGATGCTGAAGTAAATGAACCCACAAGACACACAGTAGAAAAAAAAATTTCTGCAAAATGATAAGATGAAGATCTGCATCTAACATCTGTAAAGCAATAGAAAAAGAGAAAAACTTGTAAATATCAATCTGTTGTTCAAATGTTTCCATCATAAAATGGGAACCATTAAAAAAACATACCTGGCTACCTCACCAAAGAAGATAAAGACATAGGAAGAAACCCTGTGAGACCATGGGCTATTTTATGTGTATTAAAGCCCCTGAAGTTAAAACAGAAGTGTTCCTATGAAACTGAATGTCTAGAGCAGTTGTCAATAATTTAGTTGCTTATGGTGGAAAGCTGTACTTCCTCCCTGATTGTGTGAAAGAGCAGAGGTGCAAACCTGGCAGTTACTGTTTGAACTCAAAACATAAGTTGTTGTCTTTAACATACAATCCATCAATCGTGCATCAAGACATTGACTCAGTTAAGGTAAAGACTCATGAGTACACAAGTTACTTATAGCAGATTTATTCATAAACACCAATGTGGAAACAACCAAGAAATCTTGAGTAGAAAACTAGAAAAACTAATGGTGATGTACTCACAAGTGGCCCACCATTAAGGAAGTGAAGTAGCAAGCCACAAAGAGACACAAAGGGCCTTTAAGTTACATGCTTGTGTTAACTGATATATCCCAGTTTGAAAACAACTATTTGCTACCCAGGTCCCATGGAATGAGCATTGTTACTTGAACAACAGTTGAGTGCCAAGATTAAGATCTTACTCAAAATTTTGGTTCCTGTATATGAAACAACTGTCCATCATAAGTGGAGTTAAATTGGGTGGCAGGCAGACAGAAGAAGCATTGCTTCTACATTCCTGGATGAACAGGAAAGACATTGTTATATATGTGGGAAAGGAAACTAAGTTTTTTCTGGGTTAATTGAATGAAATCTTAAGAACATTTTGCACAGCAATCATCCAAATTATCATCAAGATAAAACAGTAAAGCTTGAGGATTATTTAGTGTCACAAAGCCAAGTAACCTGACTTGAAACATAGGCCACAAAACTTAATATCCCAAACAAGTATCTTTATTCCTTCTTCAGTTATCCACCAATTTGTGAGCCTAATCACAAACTGACAATAGAGTTGGGATCCCCAGATAATATAAGAATGTCCAGTTAAATATAAATTCTGAGAAAAATAATTTTAATGTACTTTTCAAACATCCTACTGTGAATATCCAATGATGCATATTAACAATAGACTTGACAGATTTAATAAAAGACAAATAGACAGCCAGACATGTGAATGGATGATAAATGTGTATTCAAAGTTAACTGTGATTCTTGTGATTTATTTGATAAATCTGGTAACCTGGTTATAGGGCATGAAACCTCTACTATGGTTATATTCTAGAGGCATGGATGGATGTGCAAAAGGTCCACCTTTCTTCCTAGAAGACTGAGCAAGATGACTCTTCCTAGCACATCATTTGTCAGATAAAGAAATCAGCTCTGACATCTGGGCTAAGCACTGATTGCATTAATAACCTTGGCTTCACATGATTAAATTTGATGTGTTTATAAGACACTCAAGGGATGTTGTCCACTGAAGTGTTAGGCAAGAATTGTCTAAATTTCATGATAAAGGTCTAGTTGCAGAATACTGGAGTCCTTTCATGTCCCAATTGTGACTATGACTTCACAGAAAGAATGTCCACAGGTGTAAACAAAATTCCCATAGAGCACCAATATAACCGAGGAGGTCCTAACAGGATGATGGCAGCCAATAATTAGTATAAGTCAAATCATCAATTTGATAGAAAAATTGACAAAAGCTTAATGGTTAATTGAATAATTATTTAACATTTCAGTGGACATTGATATTTAGTTTTGTTTATAATAATAGCATACTTATAAAATAGAACATACATTTCAATATACTAGGTAGAATAAACATATATATTTAGCATATAGTATATACTTACATCTCAGATTATTTGTTATAAAAATACATAATAGTTTTTAATATAATTAATATATAGAATGTATGCATATGTATGTATGTATTTCCCTAATTATTTATGAAAAATTCTAAATATCATTCTGTGAGTAAATGGCAAATAACTTCTATTGTTAATGAGAACTCATGAGATTTTGTTTCTAAATTTATAAACACAGTTTCCCAGAACAAGGGGTTATCTAAAGCAAGAATTAATTGCTTATGTCCCAAAACAACTTTTTATGCAATTCAGTTTCAGGTATTCAATATTCAATGGGGTAAAAAACAATATATCTCTCAAGAAATTTTAATAAACAGTCAATATTCTTAACAAATATATTTGTCAGCATGCAAGATTTGGAGAGACACATTGAGTTATATGGGGATAAGAATCAAATCAGTGTATTCTTTACAATTCCTACAGAGCATTCTAGAATTATTTGAGCCCAAACTAATTCCTCTGTAGACTAAACCTGGCTCAAAACACTTCTCAAAATGTATATTACAATCTCCAATATCACAAAAATATCCAGGCAATTGTTAAACTACACTTGATTGGCCATTTAAAAATGTCTTCCAGAATGGTTTCATTTCCTGCCTTCTCACTAAATAAGGTAACATAAAATTTTTATTGAGGTTTTATTTTACTGAGATTATATCAATAAAGATCAGTATGACTTTCATTGGAATTTTCATTTCTGAGAGCTTTCAAACAAGAGGCATTGAAAGCAATAAAGCAAATGCCATCTTCGATATTTGGCCTAGGTTCACCACATTAAAAATGCTACAGCCTAGCAGTTTTATCTTCAGTAATATATAGTAATGATTTCTTTTAACATTGCATCCTGCAAAGGTAGAAAGAAGCAAAACATTTCTAAATTGTATTAGTGTATCCCTAAACATCAGAGTAAGAACATTCTACACATTGATAACACAGCTTTATGCCACCACCTTAGCTGAAAAGATGTATATGCATGGATCTTTTATGGAGCTTTCACTTAGAGAATTAGATACGATTCGTTTGTGTAATTCTTAATGAAGAAGATTTCCTTCCGTTGAGAAATTTGTTATTAAGAACGATTCATCTCACAAGAAGGCATTGCTCCTGACTGTAACTGGAATCACACCTCAGAGAAGGTAATGTTGAGCTTGGGAATACATGGGGAATTCTGAGACCAATTTCAAAGTCACATTATGAGAAAGGGAAGAAAATAGGAGTAATTTATCAGATCGCCAAATGCATTCTCAGCCACACAACCAATACTTAGATATGTGAACAGCCAGGGATGATTCTCCCACTCTTTACTGCTCTTAGTTCTACATTTTATTGTGGCTATAAAGACATCTGTCCTTTCTGTGTGTTAGGTAAGAATACCAGGGATGACGCTAAGGGTGTCATACTCCTTCATGACCGTGGGGAACATTTCTTCTGAGTTTATGCTCTTTGTTTGTTTGTTTTGTTACTGAAAACAAGAGAACCTTTGCTTCCAGTTCCATGTAAATCCTATCAGCATTTCTCTCATTCTTTCCTTTCTTCCTACCTTCCTACCTTCCTTTCTTCTTTTTTCCTCTTCCCTCCTTCCTTTCTTGAAGCCTCTGTTGGTATCAGGAAGCTGGGAAATATCATCTTATCACAGGAAAATGAAAAGCAGAGGATTTCTATAGATTCCTCAACATTTTGTCTTTCCTTTATTAGCCTAACCTTTGACCTTCATTCTGCCTTGGCCTAGGATAGTAAGTCCAGTTTACCAATAGTGAAATCTCCCAAGCGTGTGTGATACAATACTAGTTTCTTATACTGTCCATAGTTTCCAAATGAAAAAAAGTTTCAAATGAAAATCAATTTTAGATGGATTTGAAATTATAAACAGGGTAGTTAAATTATAAAACATATCAATGTCTTTTATAATTTTATATGGTAAAGTGGGACACTTGGCAAGTAAATTTTCCATTCATCGGGCTATTTTACTTTTAGTTTTGCATATATACTTGTAAAGCATAAACTGCACTTACTTTAAGAATATGATCCCAAGGAAGATTTGGAGGGAAAAAGAGGGAGGGGGAGAAATGATGCAATTATTTTATACTCTCAAAAATAAGATTATTATTAAAATAGAATATGAGCTTAGATCTTGGAAGAGGGATCAGCAATCCAAGTATTGTTCTTCCAGAGGACCTCAGTTTAGTATCCAGCATCCATGTTAGGAGGTCTACAACTGCCTGTAACTACAGCCCTAGAATATCTATATCCTTTTCTGACCTCCATAGACACACACTCACATACAGACACCCATACAAAAACCCAATACAGATACACACTCACTATGTAGAATTTTTAAAGAATAAAAAAATAAAATAATATGATTATAAGTTAGAATCTGTTATTCCTTAACTACTTGGACCATGACAAAATTTAGTAATTACATATACTGGAGGACTGTTGCAAAAACAAACAAACAAGCAACAAGTATCTTCTGAACATAACATGGCTGTTGCACAGAGGACTTCATGGTCAGCTTAGATCAAGACATTCACCATCATAATGCAGAACAGGGAGATGTACACAAATTCCCAATCCTTGCTAATGGATATTGACAGTTGATGATTGTCAAAGAGAGACAATTTTCTCCAGCAATATGGTCCTTTCACACTGATTGCCCACAATTCACTGTGTAGCCTTATGCCCTGTGCATATAAGTAGCAGTGACTGAACTCAATGGGTTATAAAGAAAAAAATTAAGAGGTCTGAATTAGCAAAGGAGATTAGAGGTTCTCGGAGAAGTTGGGAGAAATGGAAGGTGTATGTGATCAAAATTTGTTATATATATAATATATAATATATTATATATATTGTATATATACTTTTTATTGTATGTATGGAATTCTCAAAGAACAAACAAAGTCATCCTAATTAAAAACAAGAAAAGAGAAAATATTGCATTCATCCATCCCAAAATTACTGAATTTTTGTACTAATGCTAGGTATGGGTACGGTACAAATAAGGCAAAACAGTGAACAAGAAAGATTCACTATCTCCATTAGTCATTTCTACCTAGTGAGGCATGACAGAAACATAATCCCCCTGGAGTCTTTGCTGGTGCCCATGCACCTCTTGTGTCACCTGTCTTGAGATCTTGGTGTCTGCTGCTCTCTCAGAGTAGATACTTCCTGACTAGATAAGCATATTACTTGCTGAGTCATGGAGTAAGTTTGTCCTCACCGTTTTCACATACTGCTGAACAGTTTCCCAATCTGATTTAATATGCCTTCTCTCCAGTACCACATTATTATTACTTAAAATCTCTATATTTTCCCCCAAAGTATGTATTTAGTTTTCATTTGTATAGCCTTTATTCATATCTCTTGTTCACCTTTCATTTGTCTTCATTTCTCAAAATTGTGATAATCATTCCTAATCTTATTCCTTTTCCTATCATAATATCTTCCTCCCACTTAAGACTTTTCATACCCTAAGATTGTGAAGATTTTCTCCCCATTTTATTTTGAAATTTCCACCACTTTATTGCTCACATTTACATAACAACTGTTTTTATCTGTACAGTGTGAGGAATAAGGCAAATTCATTTCTCATTAGAATTTCCAGTAGTCTTTTATGAAGCAGAGCTATATTTCTCTTCAGTTGAGTCTGTGTATATATGAGTCTCTCTTGACCCATTTGTCTATCTTGTGTTTATCATTATGTTGCTTTGTGAGTTTTATTGGATTGTTAAATAATAGAATCATTGTTCATTATTCATCTTCTCTAACAATCTATTGGCTGTTCTTGATGCTTATTACTAATATGTTTTTCAGAGTATATAAGAGATTTGCAATATATATTATATATATAAAATCAATGAGCAAAATTGAGTCATTCAATTCATGATATACTCTTCTTTTTATTGGGAATTTAAATTTTCTTTTAAATACCATTTATCAGACTTCTACAACTTTTGTGGTTTGTTTATATATTTTGATACTTCTATATAGATAATTAATGATATAGTATAATTATAAAAATATAATTTTAATTTATCTTCTCTTTGTAGGTAAAATATAAAAATTGGTTCCTTTTTCATTTTAAATTATCTTCAATGTGTTATTACTATATAGAAATAGTATGATTTCTGATTAGTAACATTAAAGCCATATTCACTTTACTAGATTTTTACCTACAACTCTTTTGGCTTTCTCTAAACACTGCTACAATATAATATAGAAACCATGAGGGCATGCATTTGGGTATCTGTTTTCTATTTTAAATATTTTTTCATTGAAGCTAAGTTTTGCCTTGTTTAAATAGACCGAACCAACGGCTTAGCAGAAGAGGAGTCAAAGTCATTATTGAAGGACTGTATCTAATTCTGTTACTTTTTTATTATATAGACTTCCATTAGTATACTGGACCTCCTATGTCAATACAAGACCATCTTGATGGCTGAAAGAACACAAGTATATCTTTCCACACTTATAGAGACTTGAAGTACAGGTCCAGTTATCAATTCTGTTTCTAATGAGGCATATCTCCTTGATTTGTACTCTGTCTTTTTTCTGTGTCTTCAGCTGGCCCTTTCTCTCTGTGTCCCATCCCTGAAGTCTCTTTCTCTTCCTATAAAGACATCAGTCATGCTGAATTACTGCCATCTTAATGGCCTCATTTTACTTAATTACCTTTTTAGAGGGTTTAGCTCCAAATATAGTTGCATTGGGAGTTAAGGCTTGAACATATGCTTGGAGGTGGATACATTTCAGTCCCCAACACCATTTACATATTGTTAAGCTATACATGGAAATACATTTTGAAGCTATGGGGAAACTTAAAGTTGACCTAAACTTGGTCTTCTATATCAGGGGAGTGTTGCTTTTCATCTCTGCCTTGCTGGTCTGTCTAAATGTCTTAGATGATTGGATTTACGACAGCATTATCAACCTTTACTAGATTAGCTTTTCCAGCTAACTTGTTTCTAATTTTATTTGAACTTTATTATGTTTTAACCATGTATCTCTTCAAAGCAACTTACAGTTTCCTTTTAACCTAGACTGGCAATGTTATGATTTTAAAATTTTTTTTATTTAACTTTCCATTCTCCCACATACTACAAAAGTAGTGATGAGTCAAATGCCAAGATGGAATCTCTATCTCATTTATCACAAAGATCTTAGCCTAACCCATGAGATAAGTGGCACATTCCTGTAATCCCTGTGCTTTCGTGGAAGAGACAACAGGATTGCTGTAAACGTCAGGCAAACCTGAGCTACATTTTGTTGCAAGCCAACTTGGATTATAGTATAAGATCCTGAATCCTTTTTAAAAATAAACAAAAAGATCATAGCCTATTAATTGCTGTTGTATTAAAGCTCTTTGAGGCCATAAGTTCATCACTCTGATAGTTTGTCCACTTTTTTCTTTTTTAAAAATTAATTTATTTATTGCTTCAGGTTAAATCTCCATCATAGTGTCCTCTTTAGACACTTCCCAGTCCCACCCTCTACATCCTAACCCTTCCATCCCACTCCTCTGGAGTGGAGTGTCCCTACATTACAGTCCCCACCCCAGTTCAGCAGTCATATGAGGTCCAAGAGCCTCCTCATACACTGGGGACCTACAAGGCAGCACCATTAGGGCAAAGAGTCTCAATGACAGGAAGAAAAAGTCTATGTTCCTGTTCCTTTTGGTGCATTGGTTGTAGTATAGATATCCTGTACTATAGCTAAAATCCGACTATAAGTGAATAGATGCCATGTGCATCCTTCTGAGTCTGGGTTAGCTCACTCAGAATGAGTTTTTCTAGTTCCATCCATTTGGCTTCAAATTGCATAATTTTCTTGTTTCTGATAGCTGAGTAGTATTCCGTTGTTTCTATTTACCATAGTTTTTTAATCCATTCTTCAGTTGAGGGACATATGGGTTGTTTCCAGTTTCTAGCTATTACAAATAAGGCTGCTATACCCAGAAGTGGTATGGCTGGGTCCCAAGGCAGAGCTATTCCAAGTTTTCTAAGATATCGCCAGACTGACCTCCATAGTGGTTGCACAAGCCTGCACTCTGACCAGCAATGAAGGAGGGTTCCCCTTTCTCCACACCCTCACCAGCATGTGCTGTCACTTGAGCTTTTGATCTTAGCCATTCTGACAGGTATGAGATGGAATCTTAGAGTCCTCTTGAGTTGTATTTCTCTGATGATTAAGGATGCTGAGCATTTCTTCAAGTGTCTCTCAGCTTTTAGGAATTCCTCCTTTGTGAATTCTCTCTTTAGCTCTTTCCCCCATTTTTTAAATGGATTATTTGGTTTCTTGGCATTTAATTTCTTGATTTGTCCTTTTTTTTTTTTTTTTTTTGCTTGCTCATGTTGAGAAGCTTTATTTGATACAGGTGAATTCCAGTAGCTGGAAATATAAGTCTTTCACTTATGTTTTAGAAGATCACACTGTTATGTTAAGACCAAAATGGTGAACTGAGGAACAGTGAGGCAGAACCCTCTGGAAGGGAGGTATTCTAATAATCCTGCTGAGAGGACATAGAGCCTGAGTACATCTAGAAGGAACGGAGTTAGGTAGGTCCACAAGGCAGCTCTCAACCTGAGTAATGGGTTACAAGATACATAGGGCTCAGGATAAGGTATATATATGATGTCAGTTTATTGAAGCAAAATGATTTATGTGAAAATCAGCAACAAGAAAGTAGTATATACAGAGAGCAGAAGAAATTAGAGCTACAGTCTGTTCTCTGTTTATGTGATAGAGGAACAAATAGGATATTCCCAAGATATTATTAATAAAATGACACTGATTATATAGAGAGCATTCCCAAGGTAGCATATGTAACATGATACTCTTTATCAGTAGAATATTCTGAAGGCTCAAAGCTCACTCTTTCCCCCAAGAGTAAACCAACATCCAGTCCTGAAGACAAATCTTTCTGTGGAGTGCTCAGTATTTGCACAACATTATTTACCACATTCACCCTCTCTATTGCCTAGCAAAATGTCAGTTTGCTCCTGGTTTGGTCTTAGGTGGGGTAAGGATGTACAGAAATGATTCCATTATATCTCAGTGGACTTAGATTAAATATTGCTTTTCACTGTGGAAGTTGATGAATTTAAAGGGTCTATTAAAACATCTAAGGAAGGGTGATAATGACATACTTGCAATTGTAAGTAAAAACTTTTAAAGAAAATGTATAATTTTGACAATCATGATTGTGCAGCCATGACTGTCACTGTGTTAACTGAAACAATGAATATGGATAAGAAAAAAAAAGAAGCTCAAACACTGAGACCTAACTATGGCAATATGGGGGATCAAGACTGTGAGAGAAAATAAGTAAGGGAGAAAACGTAAATTTTTCCAATGGGGCCAGTTTTTCTTTTCACTTATTTTTTTTTCCCATGAATAGTTAGGAACCACCCAGACAAAGGACTGTGTCAATAGAATTAAACATCAACCTACAGAATGGAAATTTTTTACCAAGTTTACATCTGACAAAGGGTTAACTTTCAAAATACATAAAGAACTCAAGAAACTAGATATCAAGAAAACAAATAATTGTATTTTAAAAATGGGGTGCAGATCTAAATAGAAAATTCTCAATAGAATAAACTTAAATAGATGAGAAACAGTTAAAGAAATGTTCAACATCCTTAGCCATCAAGCAAGTACAAATAAAACTACTTTGAGATTCCATCTTATACTTGTCAGAATAGCTAAGGTCAATAACACATGTGACAGTTCATGCTGGCAAGGATGTGGAACAAAGGGAAAAGTCCTCATTTCTGGAAGGAGTGCAAACTTCTAAAAGCCTACATGGATCTATACTAAGTCCTTTGCTTATATGTTATGGTTTTTAGTTTTGTGTTTTTGTGGGACTCCTAACAGGGAGAGAAGAGACTGTCTCTGACTCTTTTGCCTGCTCTTGAGACCTTTTTCCTCTTACTGGGTTGCTTCACCCAGCCTTGATATGAGGGTTTGTGGCTAGTCTTATTGTATCTTGTTATGCTGTGTTCAATTGATATCCCTGGGAATCCTGTTCTTTTCTGAAAGAAAACAGAGGAGTGAATCTAGAGGAGACCAGAGAGGGGGTGGGGACTTGGAGGAGTAGAAGGAGGGGAAACTGCTGTTGGATGTACTGAAAATGAAAAGATAACAAAATAAGTTAATAAAATTAAAAAAGAGTGCAATCTTCTACAACCACTGTGGAATTCAGTCTGGAGATATCTTAGAAAACTTGAAATAGCTCTACCTCAAGACCCAGCCATACCACTTCTGGGTATACATCCAAATGATTCCCCACCAAACCACAAGGTTGTTTCCTCATCTATGTTCGTAGTAGCCTTATTTGTAATAACTAGAAACTGGAAACAACCCAGATAACCCTCAATGGACAGATGGATAAAAAAAAAAAACCATAAAACAACAACAACAAAAACTGTGGTACATCCACACAATGGAATACTACTCAGCCATCAGAAACAATGAAATCATGTAATTTGCAGCCAAATGGATGGAACTAGAAAAGCTCATCCTGAGTGAGCTAACCCAGGCTTAGAAGGATGCACATGGTATCTATTCACTTATAATCAGATTTTAGCCATATAGTACAGGATAACTATACTACAAACAATGCACCAAAAGGGAACAGGAACATAGACATTTTTACCTGTCTGTCGCGCCCGCCTTGCCGATAAGGAAAGTGCCACACAATCAGGATTCTTCTGACAGCATTTATTGAACAGCTCTTTTAGAAAGCAAGATGGAGAGGGACCCCGAGCTCCGGCAAGCGGCCGCTTATATAGCACATACGGAGACTTGTCGAACCCTCATTAGCTCATATGGAATCACCTAATTAGTATGAGATCGCAGTGCCAAGAAATGCGCCTTGCACATGCACACACCAGCACAGCACCTCCGTGAAGAACCAGGAAGCAGGAAGACGGCGCCATCTTGTAATGGCGATTGCGGCTCCCGACATCTCCCCCTTCTTTATTAAATAGCAAAACACAACAGTCCACTTTGTCACCGATCAAGCCCACCGTTCTACCAGTGAAGCAATCAAGGTAGTTAAATGGACTAGAGACCCTGTGTGCCTGAATTCCCGTGCAATGGGAACACGAGCCCTGGGAGGCACACAGGACTGTCATCAGAACGCCTGGTGCAATGGGAACACGAGCCCTCAGGACAAATTTATGATGACAGTGTCTCATTGTTTTAGCATATTTAACCAAGCTCTAGGAGAAGTTCCAAGTTCCACGGCAAGTAAAGCCTGAGTGATTAGCACTTTATCTCTATTGTGCTGTTTTTTAAATTTGCAGAGCAACCAGAGGGTAATCAACATTCCCCCCGCTAAAAGGCAGCCAAATAACCCGACTCCCACCCATTCCTTAAAGTAGAAGAAAGCCGACTGAAGCCAGGAAGCCAATCCTTTTGTTAAGGACAGATCCAAACGAGTGGAGTTAATTTGAATGATAGCTACTCGTAGCCTTCTCATGGTTTCATCAAATTCCACAGTCCAATTTTGTTGCAACTGTTGAGATAAAATCTTAGACAAGTTAGCTGCTTTAGTAAAATTTTCATATTGGACAGAGGTAACACAAAGTCCAGGAAGTTTAATTTCACATCCTAATTGAGCCATTTGCCATAATATATCTAATTGTTCCTGGACAAGGTCAATACGTTGATTGACAATCATTAATCCTCCTTTTATTTGTGCATTAGCAGAGGCCTGTACATCAACAGCTTGACTTACGGAGGCTGATAAATAGTTTAGCATAGCAGTAGTTTGTATTTGGCCAGAAAGAGCAAGCGATGAGGCTGTAAGAGATGCAGCAACAGCAGCAGTGGCTATAATACTTACAATAGCTGCAGTGACTCCAAAATCCCTTTTTGGTCTAAACAGGGTGAGCGTATTGGGAGTTTCAACTGGAACAGGGACAAATCTGGGCATGCGAGCCACAATAGCTGTGTGAAACTTTGTAGCATTCCAGCATAATGTGTAATAACGGTCTTGAGTAATGGATCCATTACTCACCATCAAACAAAGGGAGGCCAAACACAGTCCAGACTTCTTTTTAATTACAAATATAGGAGTATTCCATGGTGATTGGGATGATTCCAAATGATCTAGACTTAGTTGTTCCTCCACAAGCCCTTTTGCGGCTTCTAGTTTCTCAGAGGTAAGAGGCCACTGAGGAACCCACACAGGTTCCTCTGATAACCAAGGTATAGGCAGAGCTTCCTCAGCGGCCCCTAAGAAAAACCCAGTCCAGTTCTATCGCATTTTTTAGTAACTGGGATAGGGCTGGTTCTTCCTTGTAGGGTTTTTCCTAGGCCTTTCCCGGAACACAACCCATATCTCTCATCATGTTTTGACTTTGAATTGAATATTCATTTGTAAGTTTAAAATTCATCTGTTTCAGTATATCTCTCCCCCAAAGATTTACTGGGAGAGGTAAGACATAGGGTATCACAGTTCCTTTTCTACCTTCATTATCTTCCCATTGTAGGGTTTTTGCACTAATAAGAGGTGTGGACTCATAGCCCAATCCCTGTAAAGTCTGTGAGGATTGAATTGTGGGCCAAGACTTTGGCCACCATTGAGATGAGATTATGGTGGTATCTGCCCCTGTATCTAATAATCCCTTAAATGTTTTGCCTTGTAATTTAAGGTCTAGAATAGGTCTATCATCTAATTCTAGGGATATATAGGTATGAGTTCCTCCAGAGGAACCAAACCCTTGCATGCCTCTCATTGTCTCTCTGGCTGGGAATAAAGCATGCAGACTGGGGAGTATTAATAATTGAGCAATCTTATCACCAGGGGCTATAGAGCTAATTCCTCTTGGCGAGGAACACATGATTTGTATTTGTCCCTCATAATCTTGATCTATCACCCCTGGGTGAATAATTAACCCTTTAAGAGTGGTTGAAGATCTTCCCAGAACGAGTCCTATGGTATCTTTAGGCAATGGGCCAGAAAAATCAGAAGGTATAGGCTGACACCCCATAGTGGGCGTTAGTACTGCTCTGGTGGTGGCACGGAGGTCCAGTCCTGTCGAGCCTGTTGTGGCTCTTCTTGGCATCGAGACTGCCACAGGGGTGGTAGTTGTTGGGCGTTGTTTGGATGATCTAGTGCCCCATACATTTGAGGACCCTGGGGACGTGGGCCCCGCTGCCCGTTTTTTGACGGATCATTAAGGGGGCGTCCTTTATCATCCTTAACTGATCTGCACTCATTCGCCCAATGTTTGCCTTTGTTACATATAGGGCACATGCCAGGAGTCCTGGGATATTTACCATTATCAGCTGAACTCCTGGATCTACAGTGTTTCTGAATGTGGCCTACTTTTCCACATTTGTAACATTTCATGTTGGAGGCCCTCTGGGCAGTAAGAACTGCCGCGGCAAGGCCTGAATTAGACAAAAGTCCCCCTATTTCTCTACAAGCTTTCATCCAGGCATTCAACCCCTTTCCTTTCCATGGTGTAATTGCATTTCTACATTCCTTAGTACATTGTTCATAGATCAGCTGTTCTATGAGTGGCATTGCCGTCTCAGGATCTCCAAATATCCTGCCTGCTGCTTCCATCATGCGTGCCACAAAATCTGAAAATGGTTCATTGTTTCCTTGAAGTATTTTTGTTAAATTACCAGTAACCTGGCCCTTATTAGGCAGACTTTTCCATGCCTTTACTGCAGCCTTGTTAATTTGTTCATACACTTCTACAGGATAGGCTGTCTGATTTGCTACCCATTGTCCCTGTCCAGTAAGCATATCGAAATTCCATTGAGGATGCCCCTGTGCCAGGTTCTGTCGAGCCTGAGAGGCACAGAGGTCCTGATAAATGGATTTCCAATCTAAATATTGTCCCATAGTAGTACATGCTCTAACAGTATTGTACCAATCCTCTGGTGTCATAGCACTGACAGTTAATCTGTCTACAAGTGCCTGAGTGAATGAGGCATTTATGCCATATGCTTGAACAGATTCGGCCAAGGCTTTTAACAGTTTTAAGTCTAGCTGGGAATGTTGTCTTGTCTGGTTAGCATCTTCCCACACAGGGAATGCTATTCTAATTTTCTTTCTTTCCTTAGGAGGGACGAGGGATGTGAATCCCGGTTTTTTCTTCTTTTTTACTACTTCTATTAATGGTGGGGCAGACAGAACTGACCCTGGAGCATGTGGGTCAGGCCGATACCGCTCAGCCTCATATCAAGCTGCCTCTTCTTCTAACTCAGCTTGATCATCTGAATCCAACACACCCTCCTCTGACGAGGAAGATGTTGAATCCTCTTTCTCTTCCTCACCCTCTGTAGAGGTCTCCTCTGAGGACGAGTCTCCAACCCTTAAATTCTTAAACTCTTCAAGGACAGGATACAATTTGTCCTTTACTTTTGTCATTTCTTTACTTCTGTTTATTCTCTTTTTAATTTTAATCTTAGCGCTCTTTTCCTTTTCTGCTTCTGATAGGCTATCCTGATGATCTGCTAATGCTCTCTGTCCTTCCCGAACCTGTTTTTGACATCTAGAGTCGTCAATACAAACTCTAATCATTTTATACAGTGGCCACGTTCCTGGTCTAAGCCTCCCTCCTTCCTTTTCATTACTGAAATCAACTCCAAGTTTTTCCCAGGACCCTTTAGTTAAGGATCTGGTCAAGACAAACCATGGAGCAACTCGATCTACTTCTTTTAGAAAATTGCATAGAACTCTTTCAGGAACTTTTAGTCTGCATTCCTTCAACAACGCCTGCATTGCTGAAAGGAGCGGCTTCATCTGTTGATTGCCCATAGTCCTTTATCTACAGGACAGAGCAAACCTGCACAGTTATCTACCTGTGGCTTACAGTTCCTGTAAACAGGGAGGACAGGTACACTCCTTCCCTTGTTGATGACAATTAAGACAAAAACAACACGTAATGACCACCACCGCCCAAACAGGAAGAACAAGAGCCAGCCAAAGGGGATCCACCATACCTTGCAGAAAAGCGTCTAGACTTCCCCCGCCGTCAGTTCTGAATCCTCTGTCGAGCCTACAGGATCCCTCGCAGCTGGACCGGAGCTCCCGAGACGTTCGGCCTCGTTCCCGTGTTTCGGCACCAGTTGTCGCGCCCGCCTCGCCGATAAGGAAAGCGCCACACAATCAGGATTCTTCTGACAGCATTTATTGAACAGCTCTTTTAGATAGCAAGATGGAGAGGGACCCCAAGCTCCAGCAAGCGGCCGCTTATATAGCACATAGGGAGACCTGTCAAACCCTCATTGGCTCATATGGAATCACCTAATTAGCATGAGATCGCAGTGCCAAGAAATGTGCCTTGCACATGCGCACACCGGCACAGCACCTCCGTGAAGAACCAGGAAGCAGGAAGCTGGCGCCATCTTGTAATGGAGATTGCGGCTCCCGACACCTGTCCATGAGACACTTTTCTCTAATGGTGCTGCCTTGTAGGCCCCCAATTTATGAGGAGGGTCTTGGCCCTCATACAACTGCTGAACTGGGGTGGGGACTGATATTTAGGGATACTCCCCTCCAGAGGAGTTGGATGGAAGGGATAGGGGGATAGGGGGTAGAGAGTGGAAGGATAGGACTAGAAGGGGTGGAAGGAGGGTACTGTGATGGAGATGTAACCTGAAATAGTAAATAAACATAAAAAATTGAATCAACTTTTGCATATTTCCTCTACAAACTATACTTTTCATTTCCATAGATTTGGGCTATTTTAAATAATACCTTTACAGATATTGTATATATTTTCTTATATAAGAATACAACAATTTTCCTCTGTCCCTAGAGGCATTGCAGGTGTGACTGCTATGTCACATGTGCATCAGTAGGTGGCAGAAAGGAGAGAGGCTATATCTACATTCAGTGTTCTGACCTATGAACATGTGAATGAATAGTAGCCTAGCATTCCTGGGGGAAAAAATGCAAGCTGGATAAAAACACCACTTTGGTGCCTTTGGGTAGCCTGAGATGACTACCAGACTAGTACAAGGAAAGCACTGGATGGGCTCCCAGGACAGGAAACAAGCCAGAAACTACAAGACCTCTTCCTGGCCCTGGATGTGGGGGTTGTGGATGAGCCAGCCCTGAGGAAGTTAGTGTGGGAGAGCCAGCCCTGCCTTCTGTTTGCTTTGCGGTAGTGTTGGCTAGGGAGAGATGCCCTCATATCACTTTTGCCCTCACCACCATTAGCCAGGAGATCTGGCTCAGATGGGGTCACAAGAGCAGGAGAGTGGTCCCTGCCCCTCACATGCTGCAGCACTCGGGAGACCAGGCCCTTCACCATTCCAAAGTAGAACTGATCATACAATTGGGGGTTGCAGGTCCAGACCCAGGATTTTGTGCTGGCCCACCCCAACATCTATCTCATGGTTGAACTGCTGGAGTGCAAGAAAGGTCAGTTCCACAACCCAGGATTGCAGGATCTCCATGACACAGGACAGTTACAGCATATCTGAGAGGAGTTCCAGTGAGGTTCCAGTACTGACAGAATAGCGGAAACCAGGGGCCTCATACCAGACCAAGGAGTCATTATAATGAACATTTGTAAGCAGAATGTGTGGATTAAGGGGAATATTGTGGGACATACTGAGATACACTGCAGATTTCACAATGAACTGTTATTTTTTGTGCTGGGACAGATTGTAAGGGTGGCTGGTTGGTCTGGGGGGAGGTGGGAGTTGGGAGGGAATAGAGTGCATGATATGAAATTCACAAAATAATTTTTTTCAATAAAAAAAGAAAATAATACTAGAAAAAAATTCTATAGCATAGTTTTAAGAAATAGGATAATTTTGAGTGGGATCGATGCTTATGCATCCTAAAGCGACATTGCTTTGGTGATCTGTCTGACTATGCATATATCAGAACAAAACTTCTTAAATTATAGGGAATGTATGCTTCACTATCTATCAGTGTCTCATCATTTCTCTCTCTTTTTTTCAATGATTTCTGGCTTTCATTTTCTTGCTTTTTCAAAGAGTTGTATAATGAAATTATAATATTGCATATATATATATATATATATCCCTCATAGGATCATAACATATCTATGAGTGTGCTCGTGTTAACACGGTGACACACAATGTGATGTATCTATTAATTTGACAAAAGAGCTTTTATATTTACCCATTTGCCCTCAAAGAATCACCCTGAAACCACCATTTCACAATAGGAAACAACATAGACAATTCCATTTATACAGCCAAGGTATTATAAATAAATTAGCAGTTGAACAAACTATGACCTGTACTACCACATTGCATAATCCCAACTGATATTCTCAAAGAAGTAAAATTTTAGACACATTGAAAAGATGAGTAGCTTCAGGGGTTTGGGGAGGAGGGTGAAAAGAGCTCAGAGAATGTTAGGACAATGACAATTTCTTATAGGATACTATAATGTCACTATACAAGGATAGATAGATAATAGATAATAGATAACAGATAGATGACAGAGATATAGCTATACAGATAATTAGATGATAGGTAGATGACAGAAGATAGATAATAGATGACAGATAGACAGACAGACAAATAGATAGATAAATAGATAGATAGATGACAGATTGATAGATACATAGATGAATAGATGATAAATAGATGATTATAGATGGGCACAGATAAATACATACATACAATCATACATACATACCTAAATACATGATAGATAGATGATAGATAGATAGATAGATGATAGATAGATAGATAGATAGATAGATAGATAGATAGATAGATAGATAGACAGACAAAAATAGACAAACAATCTGACTGACCAGGTCAGGGACTCTCATTTTCTTAGCCAGAAGCAAGAAGCAGTCTATTGCCTAAATGATTCTAGAGCCTCAACTTTTGAGGGGGATATTAGGAAACTAGTTAGGGATTAGTAACCCAAGAGGACATTGAAAATGGACCTATCTCTCTTGACTGATTTTCTACCTCACCTTACCTCCTTTTCTCCTGGAAAACAAGAGCAATTTTGGTTTCTGGTAACTTACAGTCCTTTTCTGGAATAATCATGCTAGCAGTGATTCCATATAGTGAACATGGTCCATTCTTCTTAAAATATATGATCTGTATTACCAATTAAAAAGAATTGCTTGACACATCATTTTCATGCAGTTTATTACTATTTTCTGTAACACTTCCAAGCCTTGGTAACAAAAGCTACATGCACATATGCTTCCCAGTTGTGTGCATATGAACTTTCCACTTGGTAAAAATATAGACTAGTTAACCACCATGGGTACAATTATGTAGAAGTCATCTTCCATAGACCATTTTCAGCGAATTAAAAACAACCCCACTTAAAACTATCTCCTGAGAGCTTATAAAATTCTCTCTGTCTCTTGGAAACTTGAAAAGTAACAAGCAATTCATTGCCCTTCTCTGAGAGGGTCACCAAGCAAAAGATCCCACAGGCTCAGGGGTTCATCTTCAGATCTAGTTAGAAAGTGTCCATTAAAGAGACCCTGTCACTATAACAGAGCACCAAAAGCTGGGAAAGTGACTATGGAGAAGTTTCCCTGACAGCACACGAGAGAGAAATTTCAAAGGTTAGAAAATGGATTTTGAAACCAATGACATAGTGTAGGCAAAAGTTTATTTTACTTAACTCTATGATGAACAAGTCAGTACATATTGGAGGCAAGCAACCATCACTGACATTACACCATTCAGAAAGAGGCCAAACCATATGTTTTTATAAAGCAACATAATAGCCATCTTTGTTTGCATTTAGGGTGTGTGTGTGTGTGTGTGTGTGTGTGTGTGTGTGTGTGTGTGTTTGAATTTTAATATCTAGTGTGATTTTTAAAAAGAGAAGGAAACTCTTTTCCTGAGACATGGTTAATGTTCTAATTGGTATAAATCTGCTTTATTTTATACTTCATTGATTTTCTTTCAGACAGAGTCGCAAGTATCTTGCCTCATGATTGCTATGTAGTTATGCATGATTTTGAAGGTCTGGTCCTTCTGTATCCACCTCCCAGATATTCTTGTTATAGTCATATGTCACCACACCCAGTTTATGCAGTACGGAAGACCAAAATAGTGGCTTCCTGCACAATAGGAAAATATGCTACCAGCTAGGCTACATGGCTAGCCCTTTATTTCATATTGTAACACCAAAGTACTTATAATTCCATGTCATAAATTTGTGTGTGTGTGTTCGTGTGTGTGCATGTGTACGCATGAAATAAGATCAAATTACCTAAGTTAATTGTTGTTACTGCATTTGTCTGCTGGATTTTCATATTTTGAGAGTAAAACTATAACCCATTTCTTGAGGCACTGCATTTGCATTCTTTATGAGATGTTATTTTGTGGATGAAGAAAGTTTTCTAAAAGTGTTAAGGGAAAAAATGACTCTTTATCTTTTGGCATTTGTTCATGAGATTCCTGGATGGGCTTGTACCATTAATGGCAACTGCTTTGGTAAAGGCTTAAAACGAATGTCTTTATTCTCAACAGCAGAAAGAGACCATAAAAAGTTAGGAAGAAAAAGTGTTTTTGCTGAAGTCTGACAAGCTGCAAAGTTTGTGCTCATAACAGTATCTGGTGTTCAGGTCCACTGGTGCAAGGCATGGTGTCCATTAAACATTTCCCAGAGACAGCTATACTGAGAAAAACATTAGTAAAAAGGGCACATAGACATTGATTAATTCTCTTTTATATTTTTTAAATGAGCATAATGCTTCTGCGGCAGTTACAGCATTTCTTAGAAGGCATCATTCCCCAACTAGTAGAGAACATTATTATTTCTTCCCCCATATATTCATTGATCATTTTATGAAATCTGGATTGAACTTTTTATATTCAATATCTAAAAATTTAAAGTTGATTTTTTTCATGCACGATAAGTTGTTTCCATAATATGCATTTTCCTCCTCCAATTAAAAAAATATTTTAACATCTTTTTATTGTGTCCAAAGTGAATAATTTCAATGCAATTAAATTGAAAGTCTTGTCTCTTCTTATACAACTTTGCTTTGAGAAACACCGTGGAAGTTCGCTGGCATCTTTGTATGGTAGATATTTGCATAATTTCTATGTAAATATACCATACATATGGACAATGAGGTAAAAAGGTATTGCAAGAAGTCAAGAGCTGATTGTTATTATATAATACATGTCTGTCATGAACATTAAATTCCTATATTTTTCTGTTTGAGCAAGTATGAATGTTTGTTTTGATGCTTGGAGAAAAAACAGGGTGTCTTTGCCTTCATCACTAGTCTTAATGAAAGCAGAGCAGAGAGGAGAGCTGGAGGGCTGGAAGGACGCCAAACAGGAAGACCAGTTGCAAGGATGACCCAACCCTGTCAGAATAGTATGGGAGCTTGAACTTTCAGATATTTCTGCTTTGTCTTCACTTATGCTAGTCTTGGTTCACATTTTTCTCTCAGCATTGCCTTCTTAGCTCTCCTCCATCAGTATTTAGGGCTTTCTAAGTTCTGGATTAATCTATGATGAAGCTCTGATGGACAAGGGAACTTGAGACGCCTTATCACACACAAGGTCTTCAATATGGGTCTCTACTTGATAAAATTTCAGCCTCTGTGACTAAATGTCATTATCCCAGATGTGCATATTTCAAATTGTTAGTGTTGTAAACATTCTTTTCCTCGAAGAGGCATAAATAAGCACCGAGGACAACCCAATGTTTGATTTCAACGAATTCTAGTTTATTGATCTTAATTACATACTACTGTGTGGAGTTACTTACAGGAGCTGGACCGCCCATAGGCAACCACACCACATAAAAGTCTCAACTCAACTCAGCTTGAATGACAACTTCCCCACAGCTGGGGTCCTTCTTCTTAACCCTGTATAGTCTTTTTACTCTAGTGCCTCCTGAGACTACAAGGCCATGTTCCCTGAGGGAAGAACTATATATGGTTGCCTAGAAGGTACATGAGGGAGTGACCAGATCCCAGGTGTATGTCCAATGACCATATCCACTGCTCCTCCTGTAAGGGAACATCAACATTCAACAGGTCCAGACTCAGGGCTACTTACTAGAAGTCTTTCCTTTCATGTTGGGAGTGTTGGGGCTTATTTTTAGAGGATAGTGCTCTATAAGATTAAAAAAACAGACAAATGGCCATTCTAGCTATCTAATCTTCCTTTGTGCCCCAAGCCCTAGTATCTACTTGGAAACAATGTACTATAACATTGCATACTGGGGCACATAACAGCATTACCCATATTAACAGACTGGATTTAATTACCAGTGGCCTCCACTGAAATATACAAATATGTGTTGAGTGACCACGAGGGATAATTAATTATAGGTAGTGTTACACACTAGACAAGGGCAAGGCAATTGGATATGTAATCTCATTATCAATGTCCTTGCCATATGACTTTAAGGAACCTTGTCTTGTGTTTTCATATTTTTAATGAGGATATAAATGGATAATATATTATGGTATTCTTATGATAAATAAGTAATGTTTAACAATTGATTTGTCTTTTATAACTGCTGGCAGAGGGAAAATCAGTTTTCTCCAATGGGGTGATACTGGATGAGTCAATCACTCCAGTGAAGGCCTCATGTTCAGGGGTAGTTGATCAACATATAATAGTCTCCACAGTTACAGTCTGTTTTGGTGTCTGTGTGCTTTTATTTGGTTACAGTTTGGTGTTTTGATTTTTTGATGAAGGGAAGGTTTTCTTTTTCTTTCTTTTTAGATATGATTTTATTTTGTTTTCTTGGGTTTGTAGTTGTATTGAGTTTTTGATTTTTATTTTAAAAAGAACACAAAGTTGGAGGGGTAGGTAGAGAGAAGGGATCTGGAAAGAACTGTGTGTGGGGAATAATATGATTAAAATGCACTTAAATTTAAAAATTGTTATAAACATTAAAAAAATAAAAGTGTGCAAAAAATCAACAAACAGGTTTACTCAAGTAGAATGTGTGCAATTAACATTTATTTGGTTTGGGTGGTTAGTTGGTTGGGTATATATATCAGTGATTTCCAGTACATCACTTTTAAAAAATACCAGAGTTTGATCTCATCCTAGACATGGTCTCTTAAACAATATGGGACAGGTCCAAGACATTTTTGTATTTCATGACTTCCCTCCTTTTTAAGAATAAATATGAGGGGACCTGTAGAGATGGCTTAGCAATTGAGAACGTCTTTTCTCACAGAAGAACTGAGCTTGGTCCCCAGCACCCATATGACGAGGACTCCAACTGCCTTCATGGACAGTTGCAGAGGGTCTCAAGTCCTCCTCTGGTCTCTGCAGGCACTGGCAAACATGTGTGTAAGACACACATAGACACACATGCAGACACACATACATTCCTAAAAATGAAAATAAATATTAAAAATTAATTGAAAATGAAGCTTATAATTCTGAATTTATAGAACTTATATCTTTACATTTTCACGCAGCTAAATACCTTTTCATAAAGCATGTTACAAAATTGAAAACTATGAATATGTGAAGCAGGACTTTACCGTGGTTCTCACTTTTAAGAGCCACACTCCAGTATTTTCTTTCTTTCTTTTTCTATTTCTTTTTTCTTTCTTTTTTTTTGTTTTGTTTTGGTTTGGTTTGGTTGGTTGGTTGGTTTTGATATGTGTGGGAGGCCAACAGGGGTACAGTACCTGCACCAGAGACATCATTTCATTGTGCAGGCCCAACTTGTTAGTAAGAACTCACTATGTAGTCTAGGCTTGAACTCATGGGTGAAATTCTTACCCACTGGGATTATAGCTATGAAAGGTCAAAATCAGCCCAACACTTTCTTATGCTCAAGGAATAAGTAAATTTCTAAATGTAGCTTCTCAAATAACAAGTCAAAGGATCACTAATTTTAGCAAACTTTGTAAAATGAAAAGCACACATGCTGTATGTGTTAAGCATATAAACTGGAGGGGGGAGTAGGGAGGGGATTGTGATTGAGATGTAACTTGAAGAAATAAAAAATAAATTATTAAAAAAAACAAAGAGATATAAACACATGAAATAATAATTAAAAATTGCCTTTTCAAGTTAAAGCTACCTGTAGGTCAGACTATGACCAGTGTTCCAGACACTGAAGATACAAAACAATCATGCAAAATCATCTCCTTTATAAAGGATTCAAGAACTTAAGATCCTTAAAAACAGGGACCATGTACCACTTCTCTTAAGCCTCAAGACTGATACATTGTCTGTTACATGAATAGTATTTACTGAATGACACAATAAATTAAGATAGTCCAGATTTCAACTACATTCTTGCAATGACAGAGTAAGATATTTTCTTCTCTTTAGCAACTGAAAAATTTAGTTATACTAAACAAATTTAATGGTATGACCTTTGAACACATTACAAGGATTCAATGGTTCTCTACAATTAAATATTTATATTCTAAATAAGCCCTTGTATAGTTCTTTATATAAGGTTTTACCCAAGCAGGCACCTTACCAAAAAAATGTGAACACATTCATTTATTCAGAAGCATGTAATGCAAGTCATAGAAATAAGCATGTGTAGGAAATTCTCATGTGCGTATAAACATACATTAACAAAGTAATGTTCTAAAATAATTAATTACATTGTATAGAATGCTTTGATACTCATCTGAAGTGACCCTCTTTTGTGCAATGCACAAAAGAGGCAGCCTTTTTTATGTAGCAGGTGCAAAGACTATAGCCATGCCTGTCTTTTTCTCTTATTCAAACTAAAGTCACAGGCAGGGATAAATTCTGCTGTCTCTGATAGTGTTGTTCACATGCATAGTCAAGGCTAGCAACCAATTAATGTAATAATTATTTTCACTTAGAAAAATACCCTCCTTAGTAGATCTAATGTTTGTCGGATTCCCTTGTACTAATTACCTTTGTTAGTAACTTTTGTCATCACTGTAAAAAAAAAAAAAATCTGCCAGAGCAACTTAAAGAAGCAAGAGTTTATTTTAGCTTACAGCTACAGGGAATGCAGTCAATTATGTGAGAAAGCTGTGTCACCAGGAGTTAGCAGAAACTGGACACCTATAGGCAGAGAGTCAGAACATTTGTGCAGAGCTCACTTGTTCCCATTTCATTAAGTCTTGGATCTTATCCACTGGAGTAGTGCTACATTTAATGTTAGTCTTCCTATCTCCGTTAACCTAATCTAGCTAATATCCCATAAATTACCCCAGAGATTTGATTCCATAACGATACTAAATCCTATCAAGTGAACAATCAAGATTAACCATTGCAGCTCCTCTCCTGGTCAATTTGATGCCCTAAAACATTGCTTTTAAGACAAAACCTTCCATCTCTTGTCCTCAGATTTCTTCAACAGACATCTCATGATTATTAACAGGTGGAGGTCCTCTCTCTTCTTTCCCATGTTTTTTATTATTACCAGTAATCTTAACATTTTTTAGCTTTCAAAGGTGAGATTTCAGGGCACACATATTAATATCCATCTTGCCTTTGATTTTGTCTCTGTGGCCAAAGTTTCTCTTTATTAGGTTACCAGTCCTCGGATTAGGGTTCACCTAATACAACATGATTTCATATCTTTTCTTTACTCCATCTGCAGAAACCGTATTTCTAAATTAGTTACATATCAAAGTTCTGAAGAAAGACACTATTAAAAATAACACAATGATATTTTCACACACACACACACACACACACACACACACACACACACACACACACACCATACTCTGTTTTTCAAAATAAAATACTTTGTATAATTCCCTCCCAAGATTCAGTTTGTATTCTCTTGTGGATAATTTTGTACATACTGAAAAACATATCATTAAATATGATCCAAGAGGAAGGTAGGCAAAGTAGGTCCCATAGGTCAAATTTACTGCCACTTACTTTTGTAAATAGTTTTATGTGTATATATCTGTGTGCAATCACTTATACATTGTTTATGGCCGCTTGTGTGCTATATCTGCAGAATAATTGCCACAGAGGCTATCTGGACCCCAAAGCCTGCACAATTTACTACCTGGCTTTTTACAAAAAAAAAAAAAAAAAAAAAAAACATACCTTGCTCAGTATCATCAGGATTCAAAATTGGATGTAGAGAAATGTTTATGCTCAGGCGGTGACAACAGATCAAACAACATGTTGCCTTTATGATTCCATAATATTCATAGGGCCTGGGGTATTGTCACACTGGGGTGTTCGTTGCCATGGAACAAAGGAAAGCCAAAGGGGCAAAGCTAATTCCAGAACACTATCTAGGTTGGAGGGTGTTTTTATTTATTATGAGCTTGGATGGAATTGATCAGGGTCAAGGGTTTTAAGTAATATCAGAAGAAGCAAGCCAGTAACACAAAGGCAAAAAATGGAATTAAAAGCTGGAATATTTTGCTTAGGTAGAAAAGGTTTAGAAAGCAGGCAAAAACTGTAAAACAAAGATAAGCCAATGATAATTAAGTAAAATTTGATGATACTAATAGTCAGTATTTCTAGCATCCAGTTTTAAGAAATGATGGTTTTTAAAGGGATGTGTGTAGAAAAAAATTAATTAAATTATTTACTTTGTATATAGATTATATTTAATTGGTCGGCAGTGTTAATCTTTAACCTGACACTATAAATAAACACACAGGCACCTAATGGATTTTAACACACCTTGACCTGGATTGAGCAATCCTGACCTTTCTAAAATAACTCATAATTCTATCCATGAATAAAGCCCCATATACACATATGTTCCCTGGGAGGTTAATCCCCACACTATGTTAATGTTCCAGGCCATGTGGAATGACATTCTTTTCTCTAACCCATGGCGTGTGTCCTCCTTCCTGCTCTTGGCTTCTTCTCTTCTTCTCCCGGAACTTCTTCTACCCAAGATCCTCTCTGCTTCAGAAGCTTGAGTACTTTAGTCCTGCCTACCTCTGTCTTTGCCCAGTCTCAGGTCTCAGCATTTATTTAACCAATCAGAGACAATGGATAACAAAAAAGGTAGGACAGCTTCATTTGATGTACAGCAAACAGGATTCTGGGAGCGGGTTAATTAAAATTTAGAATGCATAACATCACTCCATCATTTTATTTAATATATATAACATTTATTTAATATATATAACATTTAATAATATATAACATCATTCCCTCCTTTTATTTAATAAAAAGGCTAATTTTTTAAACTCATATAGTAAAAACAGTAAGGACAAATATGAAACAATCAACAAAACCATATATAAAAATTACACACATAATGTTTAGCCTATCTGATTCAGGAAATTTTGTAGAAGAAAAATATCATCTTTCTATATTGTTGTGTCTAAAGTTCTGAACCTAAATATTTTCTATTGTATCCTATATTTATAAACCCAAAAATTTTATTTAGATTTGAAAATATCCTTTTAAATCCTAAACAACTCAAGTTCCATTGAAATTTTATATCTATTAGTCTTCAACCCTATCAAAGACATAAGAAGGGATAAAGTTATTATTTGAGTGAGTAGGAAGCATAAGAGAACAGCTTCCAGAATGGAGAAATGACAGTTTGCTGCCTAGATAGTCCCAAATAACTTTCAATACCATTGGAGCATCATCTTCAGCCTTTTGGCCAAGCATATCTCACAGACTGAATTGTGAAGCAGGAAATAAGAAGGATATTGTCACTTTGTCTCTGCAGAATCAGGCCACCAACTTACCTGCAATTAAGCTGTGTTCCATCTTTTGACTGTATATAGTCTGTTGAGAGAGCAGGGACATTTGTGCCCAGTAGGAATTATCTCCTGATGGAGATTTTTGATGCTCATTTTCTCCTTCCAAGTCAAATAGGAGCTTTCAGGAGCTGACTGTCTTAAGTCAAAGAATTCTTAAAATGATAAAAACATCTTCAAATGTCATTTTCTGTACTCCTCTGAGGATTTTGAAGACATCTATCGATTTATTTATAAATCTATCATCTATCTATCTATCTATCTATCTATCTATCTACCTACCTATGTTATGTCTCAGCAGGCAAACTATATATTATTTAACCATTTACTGTCTGTTTAACCTGATAACCCTATTTTTTGATAAATTAAGACTAGTATTTGATGACCAGAAGCTTGATTGGCCTGGCCAGCCATAAACCTATATTACCCAGATTCCTAAATAGATTGCAGTAGCAACCAATAAAATGATTGGAAGTAAACCTGCACTTTTAAATGAGTTGTAAAGGCACAATTTTTATATAAGAGTTGAAGTATACACATATGGGTGTCAAAATATATAAAATTCTATACCAATGAATCAAAAAGTATCCTTATTTTTGTATCAATATACAAAATTCTATACCAATATGTGAAAAGATAACCTTATTTTGAGAATAATAGTAGCTTTAAATTTCAGAGCAGATTCAATAATCTATCCTTACATCTTATCATCTCTATATTATATATCCATAATCTGCTCTTTTTCCTTTTCAAGTCTTTTCATCCTATATAAGAGAGAAAGAAAGATAGAGAAAATAAAAAGAAAGAGAGGAATATCTGATTCTAATCTCCTATGTCTTGCCTAACAAGAACATTCAACAATATGTAACCGATGCTCCTAAACAACAACATCTATAAAATATTAAATCACTAAAAATTCATCCACCTGACTTTTTGGGAATGGGCCATCACTCTCTTAAAATTGCTTCCTACTCATTTGGGAGATAGAAAACCTGTTTGGGGGCCCAAAGAAAATGAAAAAAAAATGATTAAGCAAGTTCATAGTAACATTTGTTGTCCAGTCTCTATGTGTTCAGCAATTTGAATATCCTGACCAGTTTTAGTCTGAAGCTGGACTTTGGGTGGGAAAGTTCAGGGTTTTATTGAAGTACTAGCTGGATCAGTCTGTGAGGCTGGATCATCATAGCAAGCCATTTGAAGTTGTTTTGCGTGCATATTTTTGAGGAAAGAACTATTAAGGCAGTTTGTGAGGATGGATCATCTGGGTTACTTATTTTGTCTTCTTTGGTGTCTGGTCCCTTTGTTCTGAAAATATATAATTTCTCACAAGTAACATATAGTTCTGTAATTACAAAAATGCCTTGAATGTGCAGGATGCACAAGTCAATTAAGGAAGATTTTCTGTTCTTTGAGCAGAAGAGAGACATTTGTAAGTCTCCAAATGTTCCATATAAAAGAATGTCATGTAATAGTATTACATACATATGCTATATATAATCAATTTTAAATTGAAAATACAGCATACGACTATAGAGTTTAAGTATTCTCCTCTACAATTTACATAAATCTATTAATAGATTTAGACAAGTTTTTTTTTTTTTCTGTGTAGCTCAGACTGTTTGTAAATTAGTTTGGCCTTAAACTCAAAAGGAACCTATCTGTCTCTGCCTTTGTCTCTCATGTTTTGGGATCAAAGGTAATAGATTTAATTTCTATGTGGATATATCTGTCCTTATTGAGACAGGGTTTCTCTTTGTAGCTTGGGCTGTCTTGATTTGCTCTATAGCACTCTGTAGATTAAACTGGCCTTGAACACACAAGGAATCTGTTTTTTCCTTGTCTCCTAAGTCTTGGGATCAAGGTATTAATTGAATTACTTTTACTAAAAATTAATACTAATGAAACCACTTTATATTAGTCTGAGTTCCAATTCTCCTATGGGAGCCCCATACTTAAGGAGATTGGTTTACAATAGTGTGATATGCTATTTTAACTTATCTTTTCTTAATTGTTGGCAGTGGGAGGTATGCAGTTTGTATGTTCATCCCCTACCCTAACTCTGGATCTTTACGTTGAGTAACTTATCTCTCTCTCTATCTCTTTTTTTATGTTTTTTGTTTTGTTTTGAGACAGGATTTCTCTGTGTATCATTGACTGTCCTAGACTCACTCTGCAGATCAGGCTGGCCTTGAACTCAGAGATCTGCCTGCCTCTGTCTCCCAATTGCTGGGATTAAAGGTATGCACCATCACACCCAGAGACTAATATATCTGTTTTAGAGGCAAAATGGCCATTGAGACCAGTTCTCTTGTGGGAGCCCCACACCTAAAGAGACAGGATTGTGACCACTTTCTCTGTACATAAAGTTAAGATTATGTTTATTTATCTGTTAGACTAGTAAGGACACTATTATTTATTAGTAAGCAAAAACTTAACATAATACCTTCAAGGAAAAAAATGTGTCATTTTGAATTCTAGACTGTCTTTAGCAAGAAGCCTTTTTTTTTCCTTTATTTTTTATTTCTTCAAGTTACATCTCAATCGCAGTCCCCTCCCTATTCCCCCTCCAGTCCCACCCTCCCACCCTCAACCCGCCATCCTCAACCCTTTTTTTTTTCCTTTTAAGTTTAAGGTATATCTTATTTCCCCCTACAGTTTCCCTTTTCAGTCCAACAAATGGCTCTTTCTCTTATAATAATAAATACAATACAGTACAACAGAGGTAATTAGGCCACAGTTATGAGGGTTACATGGCTTAACATACATTCCCAATGACCAGTCCATATGTATTTGGTACCTAACTTTAACATTCTACTATCTAAACATCTCCATGAGTTTAAAGGTCTATATCTGACTCAGCATTCATACTAATTGCAACACAATTTTAAAAGTATCTTCCTAGATGTATAACACTCTCTTGACTCCTAAACCACCCAAAATTTAATTATGACACTCTATCTATCTGTTCTTCAATCACCTCAGAGACCTGAGAGGGATAAATATATCTTATTTTATAGGAAGTACAGGGTCTGCAGCTTCCCAAACTAAGAAATGACATACCAGTGGCTGCCTGGACAGTTCCCATTTTCTCTCCATACATTACAGCATCATTCTTCAGCCATTTGACCACGTTTCTCTGACAAACATTGATTGTAGAGCAGGGGTTATGAAGGAATTACCTACTCTGTCTTGGTAGAGCTAGGCTGTCGACTTACCTGCTTCCAGGTTTTGTCCTTTTTGGACAGCATTCTGTCTACAGTTGGAGCAAGGGGCTTTTCCTACCAAGAGATAGGCTTGCGACTAATTCAATCATCTCCCACTGGAGATTCTTCGATGCTCATCTTCTACTTGGAGGAGAACAGGAGTTGATATGTCTTGATATAAAAAAATCTAAAGTTACGAAAACATCTTTGAATGCCATATTCTGCAGATCTCTTGAGGTTTTTGAAGAGGCCCTATCTATCTCTTATATTAGGGTAAGCAGATGTTGCTTGTCTCTTAGCAGGTTTATTTCTGATTAGCTTAGGCAAGTAACTATAATAGGCTGTCATAGTACCTAACAGAATGACCAGCTTGCATAACCATTAGTTGGCATTTCTTAATTATCCTAAACAGTTTATGACAGTTAGTAATAAAAGGCCGAAACATCACATTTCATTTTTCTTTTCTTTACCTCCTAACCCTTCCATCCCATTTCTCTGGGGTGGGGTGTCCTTATATAACAGTCACTCATCTCAGTTGAGAGGTCGTATGAGGGCCAAGAGCCTCTTCATTCATTGGGGATCTATGAAGCAGTACCATCAGTGAAAAGTATCTCGTTGCCTGGGAGAGAGAACTACTAAACAAACAAATCAATAAGCATACAATAGATAAAAAAGACTAAAAAATAGAAAAAATATAACTAATATATAAAAAATAAATAAAAAATAAAAATTAAAAATAAGAAGTCTATGTCCAAGTTCCATTTGGTGTGTTAGTTGTAGTATTGATACCTTCGACTATATAGCTAAAATCTTACTATAAGTGAATAGATGCCATATGTGTCCTTCTGAGTTGGGTTAGTTCACTCAGGAGGAGCTTTTCTAGTTCCATCCATTTGGCTGCAAATTGCATAATTTCATTGTTCCTGATAGCTGAATAATATTCCATTGTGTAGATGTACCACAGTTTTTTAACCCATTCTTCGGTTGAGGGACATCTGGGTTGTTTCCAGTTTCTAGCTATTACAAATAAGGCTGCTATAAACATAGATGAGGAAACTTCCTTATGATTCCATGAAGAGGCATTTGGGTGTATACCCAGAAGTGGTATGGCTGGGTCCTGAGGCAGAGCTATTCCAAGTTTTCTAAGATATCGCCAGACTGACCTCCATAGTGGTTGCACAAGCCTGCATTCCCACCAGCAATGGAGTAGGGTACCCCTTTCTTCACACCCTCGCCAGCATCAGCAGGTGTCCCACCCTGACTTCATTGTTTAGACCAAGCTGGTCTAGAATTCAGAGATCTGCCTGTTTCTTCCTCCAGTGTGATGGGATTTAGGGCATGTGCCAGTACCATCCTGCTCAAATATTTCACTTAAATCCCAGATAATAGTAACTCTGTAATCTAGAGAGCAACTTTGAACTGAAGTGACAATTCCAAATCTGTCTAAAATCCTTAAAAATCTCTCATGTTTTAGAAATGTCAAACCACAAAAATATACTTTCTACCTCCCGATATAGGGAAAAAAATCAAAGACATCTAAACAAAAATCAAGCAAAGAAACCAGAGTATTACAAAAGCCTTGGTTTAGCTGTGCCATCATATGCTGTAATTTTGTTCATCATTCCTTGAAATTTACTTTAGGCTTCATTTCATTGGTAGGCCTGTCCCAGACTGCCCTGACAAACATCTAGTAGTCAGAGAACTCTGAGCTCCAGATACCATCAACTTTCTCTTATATATTGGGAGGGGTCCCTCTCCTTCCCCATTGTCATTGCCCATAACTTAGCATTACATCTGTAAATTCCTTCTTCTTTAAGCCTGTCATAGTCAGATCTTTCTCAAAAAGGATGCACAGAACCACAATTGTCAGTGTAAAAATCATCTGTATCCCAAAAGAAACAAACTCAAATGGAATCCAAAAGTATCAAGACATTATGAATTCCTCCATTTGTAATCTTGGCAGTTAATTCCAATCTCAAGTTCTGTCTAGAAGGCTTCCAGTTTTTTAGTACATAAGGACAGCCTTAGCTGTTTGCTGCAAGGCATTAGCTTCTGTTAACAATGCCACACCTTTGAAATGCATTTGGATTCAGTTCCCTACTCTTTGGCTAGGAAACCACCTTTCACCCAGGCTTTCTCAGGCTTCAATAATGGATTCTAATTGCTGTGATTGGGTACCATTTGTAAAATATAGCTAATTAAATTGTTTACTAGTATTTAGATTATTGTTAATTGGTTGGCAGTTGTCAATCTTTAATTTGCCATTTATAATGTGCACACAGACACCTGATGGATTTTAACAAAGCCTTGGCCTGGATTGAGCAATCTTGGCCCATCTAAACTAAGCTATAATTCTATTCCCCAAATATGACCCCATCTTTACATACATTTCCTTCGTTGTTATTCTCCATGCTCTACCAATGTTCCTGGCCATGTGGAATGACATTCTTTCATCTGCCCCATTGTGTGCCCTCTTTCCTGCTCCTGGCTTTTTCTTCTCCCTTCTGGAGACTTCTTCTACCCAAGACCCTCTCTGCTTCAGAAGCCTGAGCTCCTTAGTCTCGTCTATCTCTATCTTTGCCCAATCTCAGGCCTCAGCACTTATTTAACCAATCAGACATGATGGATAACAAGAAAGGTATCACAGCTTCCCTTGGTGTACATCAAGCAGGCCTCTGGGATCAATTTAGAATGCACATTACCCCATCAGATGTGAGAATAAGAAAATCGGTCACATTTAGTTAATCTTCAGGCACAATAAAGTGAGTCATTATAATCAGAAATTATATGAGAATGATCTTGTAAAACTCCTTTAGCTGTTGTTTTTTGGGTTTCTTGTTCTTGTTATTGTAGCTGTTTTGTTTGAGACAGGGTTTCTGACTGTCATGGACTCATTTTGTAGCCCAAGATGGTCTTGAACTCATAGAGATCTGCCTGCTTCTGCCTCCGGAGTGCTGGGATTAAAGGCATGTACCATCATGCCTGGTTGCTCTAGTGGTTGTTAACTACCTACCTTACAGCAGAGCATAGACTCAAGAATTAGTCCTTGAGACATGCCATTTATCTCCTTTCAGTAAATGGGGAAACAAATGCCTATATGAGACATCTGTATAGTATCTAAAATACTCATGGGAGGAAAGGCCAAGACTTGAACCCAAGGCTGTTACCAGAACAGAGGATTTTATTCCTTGTTTCTTCAGATGTGCACCATGGAACCAAATAGCTAAATAGAATCTAAAGTCTGTCTATAAGTTAATGGGGAAAAAAAGAACTTTGTCTATAAGTGAATGGGGGAAATATAGACTCTAATGTCATGACTTGTCTGTTCAGAAGTTATCTTTTCTCCGAACCAAACTGTTATCTCCCAGAGGCTTCTAAATTCTCTTAGGTTTGTGTGGATATTGACCAATGTCAATTAAAGTGACAGATAAAGACACCTTCTGTAAAGTGATGCTTGGGGGTATCACAATCTTTTTCAGTACTGATTAATGGTATCTACTGATAAGAATTTTACCTGATGTAGTAGTACTCTGGCTTATACATCATCCTTATCTAAAGGGAAATAGAAGCTCATTGTTTTCTTTAGTTTTTAAAGTGTATTGAAGATCTTGCTGGTACCTGATCTTGCCCTTTTGTGTCCAGCACAAACTCAAATGTATGCTATCCTTGCTGAGTACTGTCATGGGAAGTATGAGTGACCCCAGGTCTAATAAATATGACAGTTACATAGGATTCTTGAGACACCTAAATCAGTTAATACTTTCAATGTCTTTGAAGCAACAATAGGTGCAAGGTAGAATATATCTCCAAGTAGGGAGCTGGAGCAGTAGCTGTGTTTGAAGAAAAAACAACTAAAGCCATAAATTGGGAAGTTGAATGTGGTTTTCAGAGAATCTTAAGTCAAGGCAAAGAGAAGGAAAGATAGTAAGAATATGGATGAAGGGCAGATCATGGGTCTCCTTGTTACACCCTGAGGCAACACTTTTTTGAGATATTCTCAGTCCACTAGGCATCTTAGCATCCATCTGCAAATGCTCTGTGGCCCAACACTCCTGTATCAAGCAGGATAACAATGTAAGACCATTTGGGAAAGTGGTCAGTGTTTACTAGAAAATGGAGAGGCAGAAATGTACCCAGAACTGTCTTTCATGAATGATTTTTTATAAAAGGTAATTTAGATCCTACAAATGCAGTTTCCATTCATTTAATAATCTTTATGTATACCAATGAATCATCAGAAAAATAATGTGCCATCTCCAATAAAGATGATCCAGTATAATACCCAATACTTATGATTGTGTGACCTCATATAGAAAAGGATTTGGAGGTCCCAGATGTGCCCAGTGTAAATTCAAGAGCCTTTGAAAGAGGAACATGGGCAGAAAAAGCTACCTAACGACAAGAGTACAGAAGAAACCATGAGGCTAGTCACTCTCAGGTTTGAAGGGGAGGAAGGAGTCCCAGCCAATGTCATAGATTATTTTTGAGGAATTCCAAAGCACACATCCATACTACCTTAATTTTCACCTAGTGGAGCCCATTATAAACTTGTAGTATCTAGGTTTAAGATAATGAATGATTGTTACCTTAGGAGACTAAGTATGATGGAAAGAAAAACAAAGCTTCTCATTTAGTCTGAAATAATAATTTATGATATTTCCATAGAAGGATTTACTGTTTTATGATTAGCAACTTCAAGTTCATGGAAAGAGTATTAAAGTGCTACTGTGATGTGAGGTCCACACCAATGTGAACAATTCAAAAAAGCATTGTGCAAACAAGAAAACAAGTTCCACACCAACATATGGCAACAGATATAAACAAGCACTTTATTCTGTAAAACAATGGTAGCAGGAGCCATGAATAGGCTTGAGAGAAGTTGCTATTTATATGTTTCTATATACTAGTTGTGCAGGTGTAATGATGCTGTCAAAGACACTGATTTGCACACTTCATTGTATGAAAATTGCCCTCCAAAAAATGTGGTCTGAAAAAACACAAAACAATGAAAATCCAGCCATTAGAAGCTGCTGGGAGCTAACTCTCCTAATATAGTATGTGATGATGACAATAAAACCCTAGCTTTCTTCACTGTTCACTCACATGAATTGGGATTCCTCCTTTAGCATATGACACAGACAGATGATGGTCCTTCAACTGAATGCAATTTTTATTGGCAAGCAGAAGTTCATTGAGTGTGATATTTTAATTTGAACTAAAATCTGCTGAGCTTCACACTTGCAAGTCCTTTGCCAAAGAGGCAGCCATATGGCAAGTACTTTTGTTGTCTAACGGTAGTAAGAAATCAACCAAGATGCAATGCAGTGCCTCTGTGACTTTGTCTGAAATACTGACTCTCTGAGTCATTATGACTGACTACTTTTCAGCCTGCAGGTGTCATCAGCACTTTCTTCGTATGTTTCCACATGCTGAAACTCATAAATGGAAGTGAAACGAGAAGAGTGTCAAGTAAGTGGGGATGAGACTTGAGAAGAAGACATTACCACATGTGACACAATCAAGTTCTCCTTTCATATAGATGGGGTAGGGGTGGAATGTAAAATTATTTTATTTCTGCTTGTTGCCAAAGAACGAAAAAAGAAGGAAGGAAGGAATGAAAGAAGGAAAATAAAAGAAAGAATGAATGAACAAAAGAATGAATGAACAAACAAATGAGGAAAAAGCCAGAGACATACTTACTTCATTCCCATCAATCTACCTTGGTTTTCACATGATCTTGTTATAAGGTCATGCCATCTTCACCCACTGCCATCATTTTAGATGGCACCATCAGGCCTTGTTAGCATTTATTCCCAGTGTTCTTATATTTTTCACCCTCATAAATTATTAACATCTTTCTGGGATGTCAAAAGGAGCCATGTCAGTCACTGTGATATGATAACACAGTTTTAGCTGTTTAATATAAATCTCATTTTGTTTTCTTTGAGACAGAACCACCCTAAGCAGCACAGACTGACCTTGAACTCATTAGGTCACCTAGGCTGACATCAGTCCTTCTGTCCTTTTGCCAAAGGGATGAAATCGTAGGAGTAAACCACCATGCCCAGATTATTTGAATTCACTTTTAAAGCAAAGAATGATATTTTTGTATATGGCAGAAGTTTGTACAAAGTATGCTTTCTAAGAAGTATTCCAATAGCTGTGTTTCCCCATGCCATTCCACATATTCTGTGCTATCATTAGGTTAGGAACTGACTGTCACATGCCCGTTCTTCAATCGGAATTAGTTATACAGTGAGATCATTTCAGACCACTACCATCAGCTTTTATTTGCTGTGATTCAGCAAGAAATAAATTGGGTTTGGAGGATTTTTGTTTGTCACAAGTCCAGTGTGACTGCCCATTCCATTCCATCGTCTGTGAAAAGCTCTCTCAACCTTTGTACAAGTGACATTTTGACAGAGATGGATAATTTCTTGTTATGCATAACTGCCCTTTGTACTGCAGTATGTTTGACATCTCTCTGTCCTCTCCTCACTAGACACCTGGAACACCTCCCTCCCCACCATGTTATGGCAAAAGAGAATGCATCTAGATGCTGAGAAAAGTATCCTAGGAAGAAATACTATCTACAGCTGAAAAAAAAAAAAGTCACTGTCTGAAAAGGAGAGTCAAAGAAAATGTCAGCTCTGGGTCCCAATTCCATTCTGGCACTACAACCTGGCTTCCAGGAGAGGGGATCTATTAGCCACCGTCTCTGTATGGAGTAAGCTACTTGAATCTGAAGAACCTTCCCTTGCAATCTTAAAAATGCTCAAAGCACATGCAAGGAATTCATTTTTCTTTTCATTCCACACAGACTGCTTGGGATCCAGGAGCTGTGGTGAGTGCTGTGATCCGCTGAGGTACACATCCCTGGAAGTCAGTCTATAGTGTTGCCAGGTGGCTGAGGATAGATCCTGCTGCCACTGCCACTCCAGTCAGCAGCAGTAGTGAGTCGGGCTACAGAGGCACTGGCAGTAACCGGGAAGGTACTGACAGCAAGTTTCTCAGACTCTTTGAAATAAGAGTGGCTGCTAGTATCTCAGACTGGGCTCTGTTCACACAGAAAGCTTTGACCAGCAGACAAGATGGTACAGTGCGGAGGCAGTGCTCAGGGAGGGATCAGAAGTTATTTGTGCTGACTGGTAAACATGAGCAACTGGCCTTCCTAAGTAACCTAGAGAAACTCTTGAAAAGATGGAAAATTACCTAAGTAACTAAGGAAAAATGGTGAAGGCAAACTATAGGCATTCAACTTAAGAATTAATCATATGAGGAGCTGGAGATGGCTCACTGGCTTAGAGTAGCAGAGGATGCAGGTACAGTTTCTAGCACCCATGTTAAGTGGCTCATAGCCACCTGTACCTCTAGATCCAAGGGATAAGATGCACTATTTTGGCTTCTGTGGGCTGTGTACCCATGGGCACATATCCACACACAGGTGTGCACATGTGTATACACACACACACACACACACACACACACACACACACACCACCACCACCACCACCAGCAGGAGCAACAACAACAACAAAAATCCAGCCTAACACAAATGTTTTTTAGAAAGTAGAAAGGCCCATTTTCATCCATAGTTTAGTGAGAACTAGAAAAAACAGTACAATATGCAAATTAGTGAACTCCAATTTAAAATGGGTATTTTTGGTGCTGTAGATGCTGCACATATAAAGTGACAGAAGCTAGAACTATTAACAAAAAAAAAAATGAACCTTAGAGAAAACTTGAGTCACTACACTATACCTTGTCTCTGTGAAAAAGAAAAAAAATCAAAATTGATTAGTAAGCCATAGTTTTATACCTTTCCTCATTTAATAAATTTATTCTAAAATGGACTTGTGGCCTTATCAGTGGCTGTTTGAAGTTCACTTGCTCCTTTGAAGGCAAAATGCAATTATTTATCAGTGATTAGGTTATTCATGAGGCTTGGCATGGCTTAATTTATAATTAAAGTATAATGGGCTCACCCATGGAATGTTAAGATTTTCATAGCACTCACTCTATTTTAAACTGAAGTGCTCAGATACATTAGGCGGATCACAGCTAATCAACCTTCCTTGCCATAGTGTCAGCAGCTTAGGTAATAAGAGTGCCATACAAATAATACAAGTGCAATATAGATGTGCAAATGGTGTCCACATTTTATGCAGTGTCTTGGCTATGAATTTTAATTTCCCCTGCATCACTAAATTCCATTAAAATAAGAGTAAGATAGTAATTAGGACATAAAACAAGCAGTCAAAGCAGTAGAAGAAATTAGAACAGGGAACTGAGTTTAATGATTTGTAATCAGTAAATATGGTGGAGGAATGGTCACAACTTTGGTGGAGACACCAGAACTTGGATGGTTACAGAAGTGGATAACAAGAGGTGAATCCATTTTTCCATAGAGCTACCTAAATTTTTAGGAATTTCAGATTGGCTTACTGGAGCAATAAGTCTGGGAACATATTGAAGGATTGAAAAATAGTGATGTAGAAAGATTAGACCAGATGGCTACTCCTTCACAAGGAGACTAAAGTTTTCTGGAAAACAATGCGAGGACTTTGCTGTTTATAGAGAAATTTTATACAGAAACATGGAAGAAGAAGAGTGTGCTGACTCTAAAGACTATGTGAAACCATATGCCAGATAATTGAGTAGCAACACTGTTCCTCAGTCCATGTCTATACTGGAAGTTGTAAGGATGATACCTCATCTTAACAAAGGCAGATTACCTGTGTATCAAAGAAATTAAACCACACCAGTGAGAACTGACTCCTTCACTAACAATTAGAATATATTCTTAACTTCAAATGTACTACAGGAGCTAACCTGTCATGTATTCACATTGTAATAATCACAAAACTAGTTATCACTAAGCACTGATTACTTCAGAGAATTCTTACTCAGAATTTACTAATGTTCTATTCTTTTTTATGTCTTATTCTTAATAAAATATTCCCAGATATTTTTGGTAGAAAAAGAAATAGCATCCTGACAACAAGAAGAAATGAAGGGGTCTGGAGAGATGGTTCAGTGGTTAAGAGCACTGCGTGATCTTCCAGAAGACTGGGGCTCAATTCTCAGCACCAGCATGGCAATTCATAACTATCAGTAACTCCTGTTCCAGGGGATCCGACACCCTCATAGAGACATATGCAGTCAAAAAACATCAATATACACAAAATTAAAATTAAATAAATTTTAAAGAAAAAGAAATAAAAACAATAATAAGCTAATCATAAATTTTGTAAACAGAGATAAAATGTGAAACAAAAATGAGGTTGTTTTACAAAAACACAGGAATCTATCACAGAATCTGTAGAACTATGTAAAACATGTTTAATGTTTTCTGAACATGCTTCATGTTTTATTAACTTCACAGTAGGTTATCTGCTGGTTTAAAACTATGCTTTGTATCTTAGACTAAATCATGTATATTTCAGTAGTAAATTATTATTTGATGTTTTCTTTACTTTTGGGGTATGGATATTCTATATAATTATTAACATGTGAATTTCACCTTTACCATCTTAAGTACATGATATATAATCTCATAAGAGTGAAGAATTGGGTAGGAAGGAAAGCTAGCACAGTGTAACAAATATACTTGGTTAACAAAAGATAGAGAAGTAGAAGTTGAAAAGGTGTTATACTGAAAAGTGCTAGCTAACCCAAGAGAAATAGAGATCTAAAATAAACCCTGAAGAAACAAAAGAATGCCTTGCCAATTCTATATGTGACATATGAGTACTAAATATGGGAGTTTGGTCATCTAGCCACAAAATTACTTATTAAATTTAAACAATTAAAACCTAAATATTGAAAATTGAAAGATAACACAGTGAGTAAAGATGCTTGTTGTGAAAGCCTAACATGAATTTAGGACAGACCAACTTTACAAAGTTATCCTATGACCTCCACACACATGCTTTGACTTGTACACGTCCCCATTAAAAATTAACATTTTTACTTGGAGTAGAACAGCACCCCCTATTCTACTCCAAGTAGAAGATAAGCATCGAAGAATCTCCAATGTGAGATGGTTGAATTAGTGGCAAGCCTATCTCTTGGCATGAAAAAAACCCCTTGCTCCAACTGCAGACAGACTGCTGTCCAAAAAGGACAAAACTTGGTAGCAGGGAAGTCGACAGCCTAACTCTGCCAAGACAGGGTAGGTAAGTCCTTCATAATCCCTGCTCTACAACAAATGTCTGTCAGAGAAACAGGACCCAAAGGCTGAAGACTGATGCAGGAATGTATGGAGAAAAAATGGGAACTGTCCAGGCAGTCACTGGTATGTCCTTTCTTAGTTTTGGAAGCTGCAGGCCCTGCACTTCCTATATAAGCAGATATATTTATCCCTCTCAGGTCTCTGAGGTGGTTGAAGAATAGACAGCTAGAGTCTCATAGTTAAATTTTGAGTTGTTTAGGAATCAAGAGGGTGTTATAGATCTAAGAAGATACTCTTAAAAGTGTGTTGCAAGTTAGTATGAATGTTGAGTCACATATAGACCTTTAAACTCATGGAGATGGTTAGATAGTAGAATGTTAAAGTCAGGGGCCAAATATGTATAAACTGGACATTGGGAAGGTATACTGGGCCATTTAACTCTCATAAATGTGGCATATTTATATCTGTTGTTTTGTATAGTATTTACTGTTATAAGAGAAGGAACCATCTGTTGGACTGAAACGGGAAACTTCTGGGGGGAAGAGGGTGGAAGGGCGGGATAGGAAGGGGGAATAGGGAAGGGTTTGTGACTGAGATGTAACTTGAAGAAAAAAAAATAAAGTATTTTAAAAAATTAACATTTTTAAGTGCAAATATTTACCTAAAATTAATTTTTTTAAAAAGTTACTGCCTAGATTCCCAGCAATTATAATTATTATAGTAATATGATATAAACTTTAAATATGAAAGATTTATAGAATGGGAGACTGCAAATCAGAGCATATTTTAGTACTTAATAAGCCTATAAGACAATTTTAAATGCTCAGTAAATATATTTATGAGCATCAGCAGGTTATAATCTGTATTGCAAATGGCAGTTCAAGGTGAAATGACCTTATAAACTTTAGATGTGATGTCTTGGCCTTGCTTTCCACTCTAATATTAGATTAAATGTCAAACTGAAGTTTTTGGAAAACTAACATGTTAAAGAGGACATTCAAATGTGTTCAATGAATTATTTTGTAATGCCAAGGGACATTAAACTTTACTATAATAGTGTATATTTATGGGAATCTTTGGAGCCTAAAGACAGTAAAAATGAAAGTGTGTCATGTGAATATCAAAATCTAGTCTCAAGATGAAAAATGGTAACAAGACACATTTCATAAGCATCCCAAGACCAGTTGTTAATTTCAGTGAGTAAGTATGAGATAACCAATGAATGATGTCATTGAAGACATTTGGTGAAACACTTAAGTCGTGTGTGTGTGTGTGTGTGTGTGTGTGTGTGTGTGTGTGTGTTCCATCCTTAAGGCCCCTGTACTGTTTATCTTTCTTTTTTTTTTGAGATTACAATATAATTATATTACTTCCCCTTCCAGTTTTTCTCTACAAATCCTTCCATGTACCCCATCTTGTTCTTTTTCAAATTCAATAACCAAAAAAGAAAACCAACATAAAGCCCATCAAGGAGATATAGACAAAGAAAATACTATTACCAGAGTAGGATAGTGTTGGTCAGTCACTCTCTGTGGTGCCTGAGAACCATTTTCTCCTGGAACCAAATCACAGTTCTGCATTTCCTGCGAGATCCAAATTGACACGGAAACGGAAATGGTTTCCACTCTGTAGGAAGGACTCTGAATAGAATAGGATGAGACCTGGGGTCCCAAGTTCCAGTTTTCCCTGGTCTCTCACAGTCCAGAGAGAGGCAAAGCACTTCAGCTCGGATGGACAGGCAGAGAAGAGAAATCCTCCACTGTAAAGTGTTATCTCTTTTAGGGAGGAACTGTCAGCTGAGAACACTTAAAAGTCCTAATATTAGGTCACACTGTGAAGGCGGCTAACAGCTCACCAACAGCAGCTATGGAAGTATAGGAGCTCCAGGATGGCCCAGTGACTGGAACCCAGTCTAGTAGAAAGGTGACGCCTGCCTGCGATGGAAGCAGTGGCAGCAGTGGCCGCTGAGGCTTTGCTCAGCACCAAAGCATGGATCCTGGGAGCAAATCCCAGGATCAGCTTGCCAGAAGGCAAAGCTGCTGCAGCTTGTGTTCCAGGCTTCTCATCTGCTAGTGATGGAAGCCTAACAAAGCAGGCCTAGCAAGTGACAGGTTCTTCTAGAAAGATGTCCCTATTCCCCTCAAATAAATGGCAAATCTCAGCTGGTTTTAATGAAATAGATGGTGGTAGTTTATTTCGTGAACAAGGTGATTATAAACATTGGACAGTAGGGGGAGTTAGTTGGTGAAGGCCTGTTATTGGTTAAGGCTGGAGTGCTGGTGTTGTGCTGTTTGCATGGGGAAAATAACAGGGAACTTGTTTACCTAACTTTTCACCTGCAGCTATTTGGGGGGGGGGGGAGTTGTTTACATGTTCCTGAGGCTGGCAGGAAAAGGGAGAGAGCTTTGGTCTATGTCTTCCATTCTCAGAGGCATGACACCTCAATTTTGAGTTTTCTGGTATTTGAACATAATTGATATCACCAACTCCATGTCAAGTCCCTTATAGACATGGTCCACAACACCACACTGCAATGCAAATTGTTTGTTTGGGAAGACATGGTCCACAAGTTCCCACAGGGTAGTATTAGTACTAAAAACAAACAAACAAACAAACAAACAAACAAAAAAAAACAAGTGCCTGACTACACACAAAATAGATGAACTTGAATAAAATGCAAAGGGAGTTTGTGGCCAGCCTGGTCTACAAAATGAGTTTCAGGACAGCCAGTGTTGTTACACAGAGAAACCCTGTCTCAAAAAACAAACAAACAAACAAAAAGGTTCATTTAAGATATAAGCTTGGGAGAAGATCCAAGATAGTGGCAACCAATACACATGGTATCTGAGTAATAGGAGATTAAGCTCAGTCATGGTGGATTGATGTGAGGCTATCCTGCTGACTCTGACATTCAGATTGCTTCTGGGTTTCCCTAGCAAACACTGGGACTAGTCACTTGGCAGAACAGGGCACCTAGGCTCCAGGATCAACCAGCCTCAGGCCTACCAACTTTACCCTCCACTCCAAAAAGGGCTCCTATGCCCAAGCAACATGGGGCTGCAACATGGGGCTCCAACCTGCGACTCCGGCCTTTTGTCAATGGCCCTACTAGACTTCCTGAGTTCCAGCCTCCATACAGACCTACCCACCGTCCTGAGAAGGCCAGCTGGATCACAAGATTGTTCAGGTTAGACATGCCCCATTTGAATCCCATTCCTGTTGGTCAAATGGATACAACCAGAAGAAGTGAGTTTCAGTCTATTCCCTGAGTATAGCCTCCAGTCCACCCCACCATATCAAGGAGGATTGCTGGCCCCAGGAATATACAGCCTCCCCGAAGGGCTCTACTATATGTCCATGAGGTTCTTCAGGTAACAGGAACAACTACTCACAACAAGGGATAACCAAATGTCTAGAGATAATTATAAGAACACAAGCAACAATACAGGGCCATATTGTACCACCAGAACCAAACCATCTTACCACAGCAAGTCCTGGACACCATGGCATACCTAAGCTACAAGAAAATGAAAATAATAGATGCCTTAAAGAGGAAAACAAATCCCTCAAAGAAATTCAGGAAAATATGATCATACAGGTAAAGGAAATAAATAAATTCCTTAAAGAAATTTAAGAAATACAATCAAATGGGAGAAGGCAATGTATAAAACTGTGCAAGTGGAAATAGAAGCAATAAAGAAAACAAAACCTGAGACAATTCTGGCAATGAAAAACATAGGAAAACAAAAACAAGAACTACAGACACAAGCATCACCAACAGAATACAAGAGATGGAAAAGAGAATCTCAGGTGAAAATATATTAGAAGAAATTGATACATCAGTCAAGGAAAATACTAAATCTAAAAAGGCATCTAACACAAAACATTCAGGAAATTTGGGACACTGTGAAAAGACCAAACCTAAGAATAGTAAGAATAGAAGAAGGAGAACTTTGCTCAAAGGCTCAGAAAATATCTTCAACAAAATCATAGACAAAAACATCCCTAACCTAAAAAAAGAGATCCCTATAAATATACAAGAAGCGTACAGAATACCAAATAGATTGGCCCAAAAAAGAATCCCCCCACCACATAAGATTCAAAACAATAAATGTACAGGGCAAAGAAAGAATATTAAAAGTCACAAGGGATAAGGCAGAAATTTTAGAATAACATAAGACTTCCCAATAGAGATTTCAAAAGCCAAATGGGCCTGACAGAAGTCATACAGCCTTTAAGATATCACAGATGCCAGTCCAGAATACTATATCCATCAAAACTATCAATCACCGGAGATGGAAGAAACAAGATATTCCATGACAAAACCAAATTTGAATAATATCTCATCACAAATACAGCTCTACAGAAGATCCTAGAAGAAAACCTCCAATCCAAGGAGTTTAGCTACACCCAAGAAACACATGAAGTAAATGACTCCTCTGCAGCAAAATCCAAAGAAGGGAAGCACTCATGCACACACACACACACACACACACACACACACACACACACACACACACAC
>CAJQZJ010009351.1:1310752-1383258 GCA_907164525.1 Lophiomys imhausi
GTGTGTGTGTGTGTGTGTGTGTGTGTGTGTGTGTGTGTGTGTGTGTGTATGGTGTATGTGTGTATACACTAGTGGGGTCTGGAAATTCAGACTTAAGAAAACACTTAGAAATTAGAAGATGTGCTATGTTGGGTATTTTTATTGTTTCTCAAAATATTCACTATTTGACAGAGAAAAATAAATTAAAAATCATTTCCACCATAAAAAAACCTAAAATACATGTTAATGCTTTTGTGAAAATGTGGAGAGGAATAAGAAACTATTCGTGGGGAATTGAAACACAGTAAAGAAATTGCTATAGAGGACTAGAGAAAGATATAATTGTTGTCTGGTGGCTCAAGAAAGGTTATATCACTGAAATAAATAGAAAAAAAATATTTAGTAGATAGGTCATTTGGTCAGAAAATTCTGGAAACAATCTAAACAGCATAGATTGGTTGACTGAAGCTCTCAGCCCTGCTCTGCTCCTGCTGACTGTGCCCAACTGATCACAGCTAACATTAGTCTAGTCGGACTTCACAGTCCTGAACTGAGCTTGAAAGAATTCCTAATTCCCAGAGGCAGGAATCATTATTTAGAATCACAGTCCCCTGGTGTGATTTGGTACACAGCAGCAGGCTGTTATCAAAGAACATCAACAAATAGAAACTATAAGGCTGTTTTCAGGACCCTGGTCTCTAAGACTTGTCTTTAAAAGTCAAATGGAAAGATTTGCACATGCGTTCAAGATCACAGATGCAACCAAGTTCTAGTAGGTTGAAGAAAAGAACAGATGTGGAAGTAATACGCAGGTTGAGTGAGCAGCAAGCAGAAGTCAGCAAAACATAGTAAGAAGTGAGCAAAACTCAGGTGTGTGTTTATTTCTGATAAACCACACTAGTCTGGAAGCACACACATTTTTAATGTCTTCATTTTTATTACATTTACTTATTTACTCATTATGCTGGCTAAGTTTAGATCAGCTTGAGAGAGGTTAGAGTCCTTTGGGAAGGAGGAACTTCAGTTGAAAAATTGCCCCTATCAGATTAGGACATAACATATTTTCTTAATTGGTAATTGATGTAAAAGGGGACCCAACACATTATGGGTGTTGCCACCTCTGGCCAAGTGTCTCAGGGGCATATAAGAATGCAAGCTGATTTTATTTTATTTTTTAAATGTTTATTTATTACTTCAAGTTACAACTCCATCATAGAGAACACTTTCCACCCCGCCCCCGTTCCACCCTCCCATCCTCTCCTCCCTCTCCCACCCATCCCACTCCTCCAATGTGGAGTGTCCCTACATATCAGCCCCTCTCAGTTCAACAGTCATATGAGGCTAAGAGCTTCCTCTTGCACTGGGGCCTACATGGTAGCACCCCTAGGTCAAAAAGTGCCGTTAATAGGTAACGAAGTCTATGTTCCTGATCCTTTTGGTGTGTTGGTTGTAGGATAGTTGTCCTGTACTATATGGCTAAAATCCAATTATAAGTTAGTAGTGGTGTCCTTTGCCTTAGAGAAGCTTTTCAGTTTCATAAGGTACCACTTATTGATTGTTTATGTTAGAGTAGGAGCTATTGGTGTTCTGTTAAGGAAGTTATCTCCTGTGCCAATGAGTTCCAGGCTTTCCTCACTTTCTCTTCTATTAGATTTAATGTGTTTTGTTTTATGTTGAGGTCTGTGATCTACTTGGACTTAAGTTTTTTGCAAGGTGATAAACATGGGTCTATTTGCATTCTTCTAGATGTTGGTATTCAGTTAGCCCAGCACCATTTGTCAAAGGTGATTTCCTTTTTCCATTGTATGGTTTTGACTTCTTTGTCAAAAATTAAGTGACCATAGGTATGTGGGTTTATTTCTGGGTATTCTATTTGATTCCATTGCTCAACTGGTCTATTTCTATCCGAGTACCAAGTTTTTCTTACTATTGCTTTGTAGTACAGCTTAAAATCAGGAATGGTGATACCTCCAGATATTCTTTATTTGTACATGATTGATTTTGCTATTCAGTGTTATAGAGAGAAACTGGGTACTGTTTAGGCAGCCAATTGTCTGTCATTTCTTAGTTTTGGAAGCTGATTGCTCTGCGCTTCCTGTATATTCAGATATATTTATCTTTTTCAGGTCTCTGATGTGGTTGAAGACAAGATAGTTATAGTCTCACAGTAAAGTTTTAAATTGTTTAGGAATTAAAAGGATGTCCTAAGTCTAAGAAGATGTTTTTAGGTTGGTAATGCAACTTATGATGGAAAGTGAGTTAGTTTTAAAACTTTAAAGTCATCGAGATGGATAGATAATAGAACATTATAATTAGTTGCCAAATATATATGGACTCGACATTGGTAATGTATGTTACAACACATAATTTTCATAATTGTTGCCTAGTTATTCTTATCATTTTATATTGTATTTATTGGTATAAAAAAGTAATAAAAAGAAAAATAAGTTTAAAAAAAAAAGAGCAAGACAGGCCACTCCCAGAGTTCCCCGTCCAGCAACCAAACAAATGAGGCTGAGGCTGTCTGGTCTTCAACACTTACCTTCCAAAAATTAAGACAAATAAACTGATTTTCTTTATAAAGAAAAAAAAATGCAAACTGAGTAAGCCTGGAGGAACAGCAAGCCAGTATATCAGCATTCTTCCATGGCTTGACATCACACCTCCAGGCTTCTGCCTTAAATTCTTTCCCTGACTTTCTGGGATGATGCACTACAAACTGTAAGACAAAATAAACCCTGTCCTCCCCAAGTTGTTTTTGTTTGTTTGTTTTAATAAATATATTTATTTATTTTTTGTTTCAGGTTACATCTCCATCATATTGTCCTCTTTCCCCCTTCCCAGCCCTGCCCTCCCACCCTCTATCCCCTAACCCTTCCATCTCACTCCTCTGGAGTGGAGTGTCCCTACATAACAGTCCCTCACCCCAGTTCAGAAGTCATATGAGGGCCAAGAGCCTCCTCATACACTGGGGGCCTACAAGGCAGTACCACTAGGGAAAAGTGTCTCATTGCCAGGGAGGGAAAACTAAAAAGCAAGCAAGCAAACAAACAAAAATAAATAAATAAATAGTCTATGTCCATGTTCCATTTGGTGCGTTGGTTGTAGTATAGATATCCTGTACTATATAGCTAAAATCCTACTATAAGTGAATAGATGCCTTGTGCATCCTTCTGAGTCTGGGTTAGCTCACTCAGGATGAGCTTCTCTAGTTCCATCCATTTGATTGCAAATTGCATAATTTCATTGTTTCTGATAGCTGAGTAATATTCCATTGTGTAGATGTACCAAAGTTTTTTAATACATTCTTCAGTTGAGGGACATCTGGGTTGTTTCCAGTTTCTAGCTATTACAAATAAGGCTGCTATGAACATAGATGAGGAAACTTCCTTATGATTCCGTGAGGAGTCATTTGGGTGTATGCCCAGAAGTGGTATGGCTGGATCCTGAGGCAAAAGTATTCCAAGTTTTGTAAGATATTGCCATACTGACCTCCATAGTGGTTACACAAGCCTTCACTCCCACCAGCAATGGAGGAAGATTCCCCTTTCTCCACACCCTCACCAGTATGTGCTGTCATTTGAGCTTTTGATCTTAGCCATTCTGATAGGTGTGAGATGGAATCTCAGAGTTGTCTTGAGTTGCATTTCTCTGATGATTAAGGATGTTGAGCATTTCTTCAAGAGTCTCTCAGCCATTAGGGATTCCTCCTTTGTGAATTCTCTATTTAACTCCATCCCCCATTTTTTGATTGGATTATTCGGTTTATTGGCATTTAATTTCTTGAGTTCTTTGTAGATTTTGGATATTAGCCCTCTTTCAGGTGTGGGGTTGGTGAAGATTTTCTCCCAGTCTGTAGGCTGCAGTTTTGTTCGAATGACAGTGTCTTTTGCCTTACAGGAGCTTTTCAATTTCATGAGGTCCCATTTATTGATTGTTGATCTCAGGTCCAGCGCTGTTGGTGTTCTGTTCAGGAAGTTGTCACCTGTGCCAATGAGTTCGAGGGTTTCTCCCGCTTTTTCTTCTAATAGATTTAGTGTGACCAGCCTTATGTTAAGGTCTTTGATCCACTTGGACTTAAGTTTTGTTCAAGGTGATAAGTATGGGTCTAATTTGATTCTTTTACAAGTGGACATCCAGTTGGACCAGCACCATTTGTTGAAGACACTGTCCCCCAAGTTGTTTTGTCTTATCACAGCAGTAGAGAAGCTGAGACATTCATTCATCTCTCTCTCCCCCCACCCCCGTGTGTGTGTGTGTGTGTGTGTGTGTGTGTGTGTGTGTCTGTCTGTCTGTCTGTCTGTCTGTCTGTCAGCCTATATCTCTCCTCCTTCTGTGTAGGAGGACAGGTGGGCCACCAGGGAAGTAGGTGGAGGTTGAACAACAACTTGTGAGAGCTGTCTCTGTCCCTCCAATATGGTCCTGGGGATCAGAGTGAAGTGAGGCTGTCAGGCTTGTCAACAATCACCTTTACCCAAGTACCAATTTCTCTAGTACCATATTTTAAATTTCTAAAACAATTATCTGCCACTCATTAGACTAGGGAGTAGACCATTGGACCCAATTCTCATTTCAGTTTGTGCAAAGTAAACAGGAAAAGTGTAAATACATTATTTGAGTCATTTTCCCTAAATGAGCTCACTTCTAGTTTCCTCTTTTCTTTCTACCACATAATCATAAAATTTGTTAATTAGAAAAAAGATTATAAAATGATTTGACTTTCAAAATTGATTTTATGTTGTTTACATCTACATCATATAGTTCTTAGCTTGTTGGACCTCATTATTAAGGTTGTATTCTGACATGTCCAGAGAGTCCCTGTGATCTGTGCTAAATGCCAGATTCCTTTTCTCAGTGGAGCTCCCTCCACTCTACCTAATCTGGGGAACTAGATCCCAGAACTCTATACCAGAGGATTGTCACATAGGAAGTAACAGGTTTAATTTACTTCTCCTGATTGGAAGCACCTGGGATTCCTGGAATGCATCTAGCCATATCTGAAATGTGACCTTTAACACAGTTCCCTGCTAACATTTTTCACCCCACCCTTTTGCTGCCCACAGTATAATTAGGTACTTTATTTCTCTCTTTGTGATAGGTGCCCCCCCACCCCCTCTGCCAAATGTAAATGAAGCATCCCTGGCACTCCTAGCTACAGGCAATGATTTATGTTCACCCTGGAAAATCCCACCCATTTCCCAAGTTCTACATAAGCATCATTCACCCCAATAAAGGTGATCTTCCTCTCTGCAGCTTGTCTTGGTTTGTCATTAATTTGTCATACTCACAGCCATCCAAACCCTGTTCCCCAGTCTTTTGCTCCTCTCCACCAAGTGCACTGGTGCCCAACAATAATGGGAGGGGAGATCCACAGAACCCCGTACTGGGTGAGTTATGTATGACAAATCCCTCTTCTGTCTCCACAGTGAAGAATGGAGAGCAATATTCCAGGCACATTGCAAGCGTTAGAAGCTTCCTGGAGGCCTTGGCAACAGGCCAAGTTCATCTCCTTCTACAATACTCTCTTTGGTCAGTTTTGTGGTGCTCTGACAAGGAAACTGTTTACTAACTTACTAAATGTTTAATAATTATTACTGTGCTTTTGTAGATCATGGCAGGTACTCAGGAGCCACTGCAGGTGTATCTTAGAGTTACAGCAGGATCTGCAGTCTCTTCTGACTTATGATGTGTCCTGAAAACTGAAATAAAAGAATGTCCTAGATGGTAAGGTGGCAATCCTTTCCCATCGGATGCTCTGGCATTTGCAATGCCTTATCTATGTAACTTAAAGCACACCCCACCCCATCCCCCAACATCACAGTTTGAAAAGCAATTGATTCTGTTTTAGCACAAGCTATCATGAGTTCATTTTTGATGGTCTGATAGTAGAGTGATAATTTTATAAAAGCTTTTTTTTCTGCTTTTTTTGTGAATACATGAGGAGAGGAATAGTAATCACTGCAATGGGGGGAGGGATATACAAAGGAAAATGTCATTTACTCTTTGACTCTAAAAAACAAAAGACACCAGAAGATCATTCTTTGCTTGCAGAATACCTCCTTATTTATCTACATAGCTCTTAAGTCAGATAACAGAGTAGAAAATGTGTAATTGTCAGGTAAATATCATACAGAATTCATTAATAAAGAATATCCATGGTAGTATGGTTCAAAGATGAAGAAATAATATGCAAAGATGGAGGAGTTGTGCACAGGGAATGAAGGAATGGATTAAAAAATTTTAGTGAAAATTGTCTGATGTATATTCCCTGATGTAATTGCTGTCAAAAAAGTTTTTAAAAGATTAAAAATTAAGCATGTTCTAGGACTGGATGTACTGATGAGTTTTATGTCAACTTGACATAAACTAAAGTCAGTCGAGAGGAGGAAACCTTAACTAAAAATCACCACCATAAGATCAGTCTTCAGGCAAGCCTGTGGGCATTTTGTTAATGAATTATTGATGGGGAGAACACATGCAATTGTAGATAGTGCTACCACTGGGCTGGTGGTCCTGGGTTCTATAAGAAAGTAGGCTGAGAAAACTATGTGGAGCAAGCCAGTAAGCAGCAGCACCCCTCCATGTTCTCTGCCTCAGCTCCTGCCTGTAGGCTCCTGCCCTGCTTGAACTTATGAAATCTCTGCCTTTGTGGATGACCTGTGACATGGAATTTTATGCAAGGTAAACCCTTTCCTCTCAACTTGTTTTTCATTACTGCATTTCATCATAGTAATAGAAACCCTAAATAAAACACTAGACTATGGTACAAAGTATAAGATAGATTATAAACGATAGAGAAAGGTAAGGCAATATGTCTCCCCTAGTCTACATATTCAGCAAGCTAAAATATAAAATTTTTTGGTATAGATATGTGATGACAAATAAATTTCTTTTTTTATACTTTATTTTTTTATTTCTTCAAGTTATATCTCAGTCACAATCCCTTCCCTATTCCCCCCTCCTGTCCCACCCTTCCACCCACTTCCCCCCAAAAGCTCCCCCTTTCAGTCTAACAAATGGTTACTTCTCTTATAACAATAAATATTATACAAAACAACAGAAATAAATACGCCACAATTATGAGAGTTAAATGGCTTAGCATATCTTCCCAATGTCCAGTCTGTATGTATTTGGCCCCTGACTTTAACATTCTACTATCTAACCATCTCCATGAGTTTAAAGTTCTATATCTGACTCAGCTTTCATACTAACTTGCCTCACAATTTTAAAAACATCTTCTTAGATCCAGAACACCCTCTTGATTCCTAAACAACTCAAAATTTAACTATGAGACTAGCTCTGTATTCTTCAACCACCTCAGAGACCTGAGAGGGATAAGTATATCTGATTATATAGGAAGTGCAGGGCCTGCAGCTTCCAAAACTAAGAAATGACATATCAGTGGCTGCCTGGACAGTTCCCATTTTCTCTCCATATGTTACAGCATCAATCTTCAGCCTTTTGGTCCCGTTTCTCTGACAGACATTGATTGTAGAGCAGGAATTATGAAGGACTTACCTACCCTGTCTTGGCAGAGGTAGGCTGTCGATTTACCTGTTACCAAGTTTTGTTCTTTTTGGACAGAAGTCTGTCTACATTTGAAGCAAAGGGGTTTTCATGCCAAGAGATAGGCTTGCCACTAATTCAACCATCTCACAATGGAATTCTTCGATGTTCATATTCTACTTGGAGTAGAATAGGGGGTGCTGTCAGGAGCTGACATGTCTCAATATCAAAAAAATCTTAATTTAAGAAAACATCTTTGAATGCCATATTCTGCAGATCTCTTGGGGTTTTTGAAGATGCGCTATCTGTCTCTTGTATTTCGACAAGCAAATGTTGCTTGTCTCTTAACAACTTGATTTCTGAGTAGCTTAGAGAATATCTGTGATAGACTGTCATAGTAGCTAACAAAATGACATGCTTGCATGACTAGGAGTTTGTATTTCTTAACTATCCTAAACGGTTTAAGACGGTTGATATCAAGAGACCAGAGCTTCACATTTCATATTTAAGCATTACTAGGTACAACACCTATAAGAAGAATTACCATTAATTTTGTATCAATATACAAAGATCAATGCCTATGTAGCCCAATACAATCTTAATATTGCATCAATATACAAGGGTCAATATCATTGTGGCCAAATATACTCTTAATTTTGTATCATATACAAAGATCAATACTGATGTAGTCCAATACAGTCTTAATTTTGCACAATATACAATGACAAAACCACTTTAGCCAAATATAATACTAATTTTGTATCAATATACAAAGGTATAAGGGCATATTCAATAATCTGTCCCTTCTTCTTGGTCCTTCCCATACTATGTCTATGTCCCATTTTTCTCAAGTCTGTGCACTCCTACACAGGAGAGAAAGAACGATACAGAAAAGAAAAAGAAGGAAGTCCCTGGGTCTAACCCCCAAAACCCATTTAACAAGACCATTTAACAGCTTGTAGTCTGTTCTCCTAAATAACAAAATTTTCTGTTATCCATCAAATAACCAAAGGGGGGGGGAGAAACACCCTCCCCACCCTCTGGGCATGGGACGTCGCACTCTTAAAATGACTTCCTGCTGATTTGGGTCGTAGTAAACCTGTTTGGGGCCCAAACCAAAATGGAAAATGGTTAAAAATGTTAATACAATCCTTTTATGTTCAGTGCTTTTGTGCTCAGCTCAGCTGTTTAGATGTCCTAAGAAGTTTGTAGACAGAAGCTGATCTTCAGGGCTTTACTGAAGTTCTGGCTGGGGCAGTCTCTGGAGCTGAACATCTTAGCGATTTTGAGCTGTTGTGGTTGTAGACTTTTGATGGAAACAGCTATTGAGGAAGTCTGCAAGGCTGGATCGTCTGGGCCACTCGTCTTCTTTGGTGTCTGGTCTGTTTTCTGTTGAGGTTTCCGTTGTCCACTTGTCCCTGGATTCCTTGAATGGATGCTTTAAATCTCCTAAAAGATAAGAACAGAGCCCGGCCCTAATCCTAACTCTGGGACAATTACCTTTTTTTTTTTTGGAGGGGGGGGTCAGGTAATATTTCTCCTGAAGCAAATTTGGTTATTTGACAATATATAAAGTATTATCTTTCAATCTGGATTAAAGAAGAAATTATTTTGTTATTTTGGAGCTAAACAAGCCTTTAGTGTATATATATTGAGATCTCAAAGGACAATTTGTTTGTATTGAATAGGCCTTTTTAAGTAGCTTTTTAACTTAAGTCCTTCCAAATCCTATGTGTCTGTCTCTGCATTCTAAGTATTGGGATGAAAGACCTGTGGTTCCCATCTGAAGGGATTAAAGATGTGCTCCACCTCTCCTGGATCGAAGTTTTTCTCTATTTAGAGCTTGTTTTGTATCAGGCTGACCTTGGGCTCTGAGATCGGCCTGTTTCTTTCTCTAGTGTGTTGGGATTAAGGGTGTACTCTTCTTGAATGATGGGATTAAGGGTGTGAACCATCACCACCCTGTTCCTTGTAACTCTAGAATTTATAGGACAACTAACTCTATATTGTTCCTCCCGTCTCTGCTGAGATTAAAGGCATGGGCTAACACCTCGCATTTCATGTATTTTACCTTAGCTCTAAGTTTTTTCGACTCTTGGAGGTTTAAAAAATCAGGTTGAATGGCTGTAACCCTTAATTTATTTAAATTGTTTTAAAACCTGTTACCTGTTTTTAATTAATAAATGTATTTATTTGTTGCTTCAGGTTACATCTCCATCATATTGTCTTCTTTCCCCCCTTCCCAGCCCCGCGATCCCATCCTCTACCCAAAATCCTTCCCTCTTGTTCCTCCGGGATGGAGTGTCCCTATATAACAGTCCCTCGTCACAGTTCAGGAGTCATATGAGGGCCAAGAGCCTCTTCATACACTGGGGGTCTACGAGGCAGTAAAACCAGTGAAAGGTGTTCCCTTTCTAGGAAGGGGAAACTAAAACACAGACCAACAAACACACAACCCCACAAAAACAAACAACAACAACAAAAAAGAAAGGATAAAAGAAAAAAGAGAAAGAAAAAAAGTCTATGTCCATGTTCCCTTTGGTGTGTTGGTTGTAGTACAGATATCTTGTAATATATAGCTAAAATCCTACTATAAGTGAATAGATGCATGTGCATCCTTCTGAGTCTAGGTTAGCTCACTCAGGATGAGCTTCTCTAGTTTCATCCATTTGGTTGCAAATTACATAATTTCATTGTTTCTGATACCTGAGTAATATTCCATTGTATAGATGTACCACAGTTTTTTAATCCATTCTTCAGCCGCGGGACATCTGGGTTGCTTCCAGTTTCTAGCTATTACAAATAAGGCTGCTATGAACATAGAAGAGGAGACTTTCCTATGATTCCATGAGGAGTCATTTGAATGTATACCCAGAAGGGGTATGGATGGGTCCTGTGGAAAAGCTATTCCAAGATTCCTAAGATATCGCCATACTGACCTCCATAGTGGTTGCACAAGCCTGCATTCTGACCAGCAATGGAGGAGGATTCCCCTTTCTCCACACCCTCGCCAGCATGTGCTGTCATTTGAGCTCTTGATCTTAGCCATTCTGACAGGTGTGAGATGAAATCTCAGAGTCGTCTTGAGTTGCATTTCTCTGATGATTAAGGATGTTGAGCATTCTTTGAGGTGTCTCTCAGCAATTAGGGATTCCTCCTTTGTAAATTCTCTATTTAGCTCCGTCCCTCATTTTTTGATTGGAATATTTGGTTTCTTGGCATTTAGTTTCTTGAGTTCTTTGTAGATTTTGGATATTAGCCCTCTATCAGATGTGAGGTTGGTGAAGATTTTCTCCCAGTCTGTTGGTTGCTGTTTTGTTCGAATGACAGTGTCTTTTGCCTTACAGAAGCTTTCAGTTTCATGAGGTCCCATTTATTGATTGTTGGTCTCAGGTCCTGAGCTGTTGGTGTTCTGTTCAGGAAGTTGTCACATGTGCTAATGAGTTCGAGGGTTTCTCCCACTTTTTCTTCTAGTAGATTTAATGTGACCGGCCTTATGTTAACGTCTTTGATCCACTTGGACTTAAGTTTTGTACAAGGTGATAAGTATGGGTCTAATTTCATTCTTTTGCAAGTGAATATCCAGTTGGACCAGCACCATTTGTTGAAGATTCTGTCCTTCTTCGATTATGCGGTTTTGGCTTCTTTGTCAAAAATTAGTTGGCCATAGGTGTGTGGGTCCATTTCTGGGTCTTCAATTCGATTCCATTGATATACTAGTCTGTTTCTATACCAATACCATGCTATTTTTACTATTATTTCTCTGTAGTATAGCTTGAAATCTGGGATGGTGATACCTCCAGATGCTTTTTTATTGTACAGGATTTATTTAGCTATTCTGGGCTTTTTGTTGTTCCATATGAAATTGAGAATAACTATTTCCATGGTCTATAAAGAATTGTGTTGGAATTTTGAGAGGAATTGCATTGAATCTATATATTGCTTTTGATAGGATATCCATTTTTATTATGTGAGCATGGGAGGTCTTTCCATCTTCTAAGGGCCTCTTCCATTTCTTTCTTCAGGGGCTTGAAGTTCTTGTTGTATAGGTCCCTTACTTGCTTGGTTAGAGTTACCCTCAGGTATTTTATATTGTTTGTGGCTCTGGTGAAGGGGGTTGTTTCCCTTAGTTCTTTCTCAGCCCATTTGTTTGTTGTATATAGAAGGGCTTCTGATTTCTTTGAGTTAATTTTGTATCCAGTCACCTTGCTGAAGGTGTTTATCAACTGTAAGAGTTCTCTGGTGGAATTTTTGGGGTCGCTTATGTATACTATCATATCGTCTGCAAATAGGGATAATTTGACTTCTTCGTTTCCAATGATTATCCCTGTGATCTCTTTTAGGTGTCTTATTGCTCTAGCAAGCACTTCAAGTACTATATTGAAGAGATATGTTGAAAGTGGACATCCTTGTCTTGTCCCTGAGTTTAGAGGAAATACTTCAAGTTTCTCTCCATTTAACTTGATGCTAGCCACTGGCTGGCTGTATATTGCCTTTATTATTTCTAAGTACAGTCCTCGTATGCCTGTTCTCTCCAGAACTTTTAGCATGAAGGGTGTTGGATTTTGGCAAATGCTTTTTCTTCATCTAGCGAGATTATCATGTGTTTTTTTTCTTTCATCTTGTTTATATGGTGAATTACGTTGATAGATTTTCGTATGTTGAAACATCCCTGCATTCCTGCATTGAAGCCTACTTGATCATGATGTATGATACTTTTGATGTGTTCTTGAATTCGGTTTGCTAGTATTTTATTAAGTATTTTTGCATGTATATTCATAAGGGAGATTGGTCTGAAGTTCTCTTTCTTTGTTGGGTCTTTGTGTGGCTTAGAAATCAGGGTGACTGTGTCCTCATAGAATGAGTTTGGCAGTGTTCTTTCTGATTCTATTCGGTGGAAGAGTTTTAAGAGTATTGGTGTTAGCTCCTCTTTGAAGGTCCGGTAGAATTCTGTGCTAAAGCCATCTGGCCCTGGGCTTTTTTTTGGTTGGGAGATTTTTAATGACCGTTTCTATTTCCTTAGGAGTTATTGGGCTGTTTAATCTGTTAATCTGATCTTGATTTAGTTTTGGTAGGTGGAATCTGTCAAGGAAATTGTCCATTTCGCTTAGGTTTTCAAATTTGGTGGAATATAGATTTTTAAAGTAGGACCCAAATATTCTCTGGATCTCCTCAATGTCTGTTGTTATTTCTCCCTTTTCATTTCTGATTTTGTTGATTTATGTTCTTTCCATCTGCCTTTTAGTTAATTTGGCTAGGGTTCTGTCTATTTTGTTGATTTTCTCGAAGAACCAAGTCTTGGTTTCATTGATTCTTTGTATAGTTCTTTTTGTTTCTAAGTTGTTGATTTCAGTCCTAAGTTTGATGATTTCCTGCCTTCTGCTCCTCTTGGGAGTGTTTGCTTCTTTTTTTTCTAATTCACCCAGTTTAGATGTTAATTTGCTAATATGAGATGTCACAGTTTTCTTTTTGAAGGCACTTAGTGCTATGAACTTTTCTCGTAGCACAGCTTTCATTGTATCCCATAGGTTTGGGTATGTTGTGTCTTCATTGTCATTGGATTTTAAGAAGTCTTTGATTTCCTTCTTTATTTCTTCCCTGACCCAGTAGTCATCCAGTAAGGAGTTGTTCAATTTCCAGGTGTGTGTAGGCTTTCTGTTGATTCTTTTGCTGTTGAAGACCAGCTTTATTCCATGGTGGTCTGATAAGATACAAGGAGTTATTTCAATTTTCTTGTATCTGTTGAGGCTGTCTTTGTGTCCATTGGTTGATTTTGGAGAAGGTTCTGTGAGATGCTGAGAAAAATGTGTATTCCTTTGTGTTTGGGTGAAACATTCTGTAGATATCTGTTAGGTCCATTTGGTTTATGATCTCTGTTAGACTCAATATTTCTCTGTTTGGCTTCAGTCTTGATGATCTGTCCATTGTTGTGAGTGGGGTGTTGAAGTCTCCCACTACTAATTTGTTGTGATCGACGTGTGATTTAAGTTTTAGAAGCGTTTCTTTTACAAATGTAGGTGCCTTTGTATTTGGGACATATATGTTCAATATTGAGATGTCCTCCTGATGAATATTCCCTTTAATGATTATATAATGACCTTCTCTGTCTCTTTTCATTAACTTCTGTTGGAAGTCTGTTTTGTTTGATATTAGGATGGCTACTCCAGCTTGCTTCCTGGGTCCATTTGCTTGGAAAACCTTTTCCCAGCCCTTTACTCTGAGATAGTGTCTATATATGATAGTGAGATGTGTTTCTTGTATGCAGCAAAAAGGTGGGTCTTGCTTACGGATCCAATCTGTAAGCCTGTGTCTTCTTATTGGGGAGTTGAGTGCATTGATATTAATGGATATTAGTGACCAGGGGTTGTTATTTCCCATTAGTTTGGTATAGGTGATCATCCTGTGCCTCTTTTGGTTTAGTTGCTGTGGGGTTTTTTATTCCCTCTGTTTTCTTGGGTGTAGTTTTCTTCTCTGGGTTGGAATTTTCCTTCTAGGATCTTCTGTAGGGCTGGGTTTATGGGTAGATACTGTTTAAATTTGATTTTTCATGGAATATTTTGTTTTCTCCATCTATGTTGATAGAGAGTTTTGCTGGTTATAGTAGTCTGGCTGGGCACCTATGTTCTCTCAGGACTTGTAGGACATCTGTCCAGGCCCTTCTAGCTTTTAAAGTTTCTGAGGAGAAGTCAGGTGTGATTCTGATGGGTCTGCCATTGTATGTGACTTGACCTTTTTCTCTTACAGCTTTTAATATTCTTTGTTCTGTACATTTGGTGTTTCAATTATTATGTGGCGAGAGGAGTTTCTTTTCTGATCTAATCTGTTTGGAGTTCTGTAAGCCTCTTGGATTTTTATTGGCATGTCTTTTTTCAGGTTTGGGAAGTTTTCTTCTATGATTTTGTTGAAGATATTTCCAGGATCTTGGAGTTGGGAGTCTTCTCTTTCCTCTATGCCTATAATTCTTAGGTTCCATCTTTTCATTGAGTCCTTGATTTCTTGGATGTTGTGGGTGAGAGACTTTTTAGCTTTCTCATTTTCTTTGGATGCTGTACCAATTTCTTCCATTGAATCTTCCATGACTGAGATCCTGTCTTCCATCTCTTGCATCCTATTTTTGATATTCACATCTGTAGTTCCTGTTCTCTTCTCTTGATTCTCCATTTCCTCTTTTAACTCTGACTGTGTTTTCTTTATTGTTTCCATTTCTATTTTCATGTCTTGAATGGTGTTGTTCGTTTTGTACATTTCCTTCTCCAGTTTGCTTGTTTTTGTCTGGAAATTTTTCATTGCCCTGTCCTTTTCCTGTTCAAGCTCTGTCACCTTGGCTTGGAGCTCTTTAATGGTGTTATTTGTTGTTTTGACTTGTACAATTGTGGCTTCTTTGAATTCCTTCATAGATTTAAATTCTTCTTGAAGGGACTCTGTCACTTTCCATAATGTAGAGTTGTCATCGTTTTCTTGTGTTTCTGCTGTTGTGAGGTTGTCAGAATTGGATGAGCTAGGATAGTTTTGCATTGTTGGAGACATATTTCCTTGATTTCTGTTTTTTCTTGGACCTTTGGCCATATGGATGTGTTTAGCTGTCTGCTCTCATCGTCTTCTGGGCTTGGATCCACAGGGGATGCTTTGGTGTAGCAGTCGAATTGCTTGGCGATCTTTGGTTGCTTACAAGGGAATCTCAGGGTCACTGTGTTTCTAATAGCCGGAAGCACTATGAGCTTGTGCAGCCTATTCCCAGGTAATGAGGAATGGCCTGGGATTGTTTCACTGATCCCAAGTCTGATTTCTCTATGTTGAAGACTGAATGATCAGCCTGTAGTGGTTCTGATGGTATGGACCTGTTTGCCCAGGCATGTATTCTGTGGACTCTGGTTGTCCCCAAGTAGACTGAGAGGGCCTGGCTCCACACCTAATATGTCTGGGTTTTCCAGAATACAGCTATGGTCCCCTGGCTTCTGGCTTCCACGTTTTGGAGCCCTCCGCCTTTGTGTGCTTCTGTGCGCACCCAGCCCTGCCACTTCACTGTGCTTGCTTCCCCCTGGCTCCTTCGGCGCTGCTGTAGCCAGCCGCCAAGGCTCACAGGGGTCCGCAACCTTTTCTAGATAGGTAGAGGGCTCCGGTGGTGTGTGTGGGACAAAGTAGACTAGTGAGTGATCCTGTGTGGGGTCTCAACCCAATGCGCTGCTGCCGTGGCTGCGGACCTCCTGCAGTGCGCCCTGCTGCTGCTGTTGCTAAGGCTCCAACTAGCCCGCAATGTTTCCTAAATAGCTGTAAGGTCCTCCTGAGGTGTGGGGTGCCTAGTAGGCTGGTGAGTGATCCCGTGTGGGGTCTGATTCTGCCTGCTGGGTATTAGAGTCCATCTTACCTGGCGTCTCTCCAGATGGGAGTTAGCGATTCCCGGATTCAGCGGCTTCCGTGGCTTCTGTGTCTGGGAGAGATGGGGGAAGAGCCTTGCCCTGGGACTTTTAACGGTCCCTTGGGGGCTGGGTGTGTTCCTGGCGGGTCTAGTCCCTCTGGTTTTTGCACAGTGTCCAATAACTCTGTGCTTTTTGTGGCTCTTTTCCCCACATTCAAAATGCGTCCATACGGGCCGCCGCCATCTTGGATCCACCCAAAATAAATTTCTTAATTTGGTAAATATTTTAAGTTACACTTACACATAAATTTAAGTGAAATTTTTATGTTAAATACATATGTATTTTGGAAGATATCATTTTCAAAAGTTCAGTGTGTTGACAAAGAGAAAATTTTAATGGATATGCCACTCTGATAAATGGATCCTACCCCAATGTCATGGGCTAGACCTACCAATACTAGTGTGAAGAGGCACCATAATTAATGTTGTCTGTGATAAATGCAGGGTGTATGAATGTGCTGTGATTCTCCCATTTCTATTCTGTGAGACTACCATCTGAATGAGACATGTAGACACTAAAAGTTCAATGACAAGAAGCTAATCAAACGAATCAATAAGAAAAGTGGATATTCTATGCAGAAAAATAGCATTTAATGTTTGCTAATTGGAGTGCAAGTTACTAGACCCTCTTGAAAAATGCACAACTATTTTACTAAGTGATTATTGACACAAACTGTAGCCAAGGGAAAGATTAAGGAATGATAGTTTTTAGTTGTATCTGAAGAATATTATAAATTCTCGTATGTTCAATATTGTAATATATTAAAACAGGAGGCTCAAAATAACTTTTGACAATGCAAAAACACAACCCTCACCTCAAAACAGGGGTTAACTGAAGTTTATTCTTGGGCCAAATATGTGACTAAGGAACACAGATAAGTTTGCCAGAAAAGTCCATATTCCAATGTGGTAACAGTTTTAGTGAATTTATGTAATAATAACGAACAAAGAATGTCATAAGTCAAGTCACTTTTCAAACAAATTGCCAGAAACATTAGAAAGGACAGGTAAGCCTCTATGAAAGGCCTCCTTTGATACTTTAAGACATTTGGTTCATAGAAGTTAATGGCGTGCTAAGCTAATGCTTTTGAAAACATTTTAGTCATAAGGATGCTAAGGCAGAGAGAGGTGGGTAGCAATGGCTATGAAGAGTACTAAATGTATCACAAGACACATTCAATTTGCAGAAGGTTCAATGTAAGGTGTGGTGTGGTTCTTTACAGAAACAGTCATTTACAGTGTGCATAACTGATATATAGATAAATGATGATGAAGATAATAGATGGAGATAGAGATGATAGACTAACAGACAGTCAGACAGGCAGATAGATATAAATGGGTATAAAGAATGACATATGTTAAGAGTTGCTACCTAAGCAAACAGTACGTCAGAACAACATTCTTTGCTTATACTTCCTTATTTGCCTACATGGACCTTAAATCAAATAAAGTAGAAAATACAAAATTGTCAGATAAATAGTATACAGGATTCATGAATAAAAATATTTATGATAGTCCAAAGACAAAAGAGTGGTGTGAAGTAAATGCATGAAAGTCTTCCCTGTTTTATGTAGCTTCAGGGAGTAGAGTAAGAGCCAGGACAAGAACAATTCAGAAAAGGGCATGGGTAGAGGCAAAACTAACCATCTCAATTTCTTTCCTTTTCTTTGTTTGTTACTTCAAGTTACATCTCCATCACAGTCCCTTTCCTCCACCCCTCCTGGTACTACCCTCCCAACTTCTCCTCCCTCTCCCACCTTGTAGAGAGCTGAAACATGCCACGCCCTAAAGATGGCCCCTACTGTAGAGAGCTGTGACATGCCGCGCCCTAAAGATGGCGCCGGTTTCCGCCTTCCACCAGCCCGATGGTGAGTGCTCTCGGTGGTAAACAAGTCCATATTTGGCTAAGACCGCTGATCTGGCTTGCTTCCGCATATGTGGGCCTCTAAGATAGCACCACGTGGCTTTACTTGATTGGCTGTTCATATAGTATTTAGCCTGTGGGTTGGGTCTGCCCGGGCATTCAGAAGACTGTTTTCAAGGGACCTGAATAAAATGCTTGAGAAGAGCTTTTGCGAGTTGCGTCATTCTTGCTGGTCGAGAGGGACGTGACAAGTGGTGGCCCATACGGGGAACCAGAAAAGACTCAGAACTCCTGCAGTCAGGGGCAGTGCACTGGTAAGTTCCTGGGATAAATTGGGACAATAAAGTTACGCGGAAATTGCGAACTAAAGGTATAGTTTCGCGGGAAACTGAGAACCAAAAGTAAATTTTTAATCATGGGATCGTCTCAGTCACATCCAATTTTTCTGGCTCTTCAGGAGCTACTTTTAGCTAAGAAATTGAAACTTAAGAAGTCAACCCTAGAAAGATTTTTGAATGAATGCGACTCCGTGGCTCCATGGTTTGCGGTGTCCAGGAATCTTACAGTATCCTGCTGGGACAAATTAGGCAGGGACTTGGATTTTGCTTGGGAGCAAGGTGCTCTGAAGCATGGAGTAAGACCGGTTTGAAAGATGGTGAGGAGTTGTTTAGAAGATCAGAGATGCTGTAAAGCAATCAAGGAGGGAGAATCAGCCTTGGAACTGCTGCAAGGGGAAAGATCTGAGCAGGCAGACAGTGAAAAGGGAAGCAAAAAGAAGGTCCCTCTCTATCCCGATCTTAGAGATTTTAGAGATTTTTGAGGACTCAGAGGGCATGGATTCTGAAGGGGAGGTACACGCTCTAATAGAACAGTTGGAGAGGACTGCTATTAGAAAAAGGGAAAAGAAAAAGGTAAAAGAGAAAGACACGTTGGCGGCAGTCGGTGTAAGTGAAGCCGTTGCCACGGCGCCTTCAACTCCCCCTCCATACCCAGAAGCCATTCAGATAGATCAGCCTGTTCAGTCCTTGAAAGTAGGGAGATCTTTCTGCACGGGGATGTGGACACAAGTAAGAACGGAATTACAGTTTGCCTATCCCGTATACCAAGACTCACAAGGGAACAGGTACGAGGAACCGCTTGATTTTAAAGTAGTTAAATCCCTTGCAGAGTCGGTTCATACCTATGGCATTACCGCTTCTTTTACATTGGCTCAAGTGGAAGCATTAAGCAGACATTGTATGACTCCGAGTGCTTGGAGTGGCCTGGTCCGCGCCTGCTTAAGTCCAGGGCAATACTTAGACTGGAAAGCTTTCTTGATTGAGTATGCCACTGAGCAAGCAGCCATTAATCAGAGAAATGGAAATCCAGCCTGGGATAGAGATATGCTGCTTGGGCAAGGGAGATTTGCCAACCAGCAGACAGGATATCCCAATCAGGTTTATGAACAAATAAACCAGACAGCTATCAAGGCTTGGAAATCCCTTCCTAACAAAGGGGCTGTGAGTGGGAACTTAACTAAGATTCTACAGGGCCCCATGGAGCCCTTTTCAGACTTTGTGGCACGATTGGTGGAAGCGGCAGGGAAGATTTTTGGTGACCCGGATGCTGCTATGCCACTAATAAAACAGTTGGTCTATGAGCAATGCACCAAAGAGTGTAGAGCTGCTATCACCCCTTACAAGAACAAAGGGCTAGAAGCCTGGATGAAAGTGTTTAGAGAACTTGGAGGGCCGTTAACTAATGCTGGTCTTGCTGCCGCGGTAGTACAGTTGACCAGAAAAGGTGGAGGAAGTCCAGGAGTTTGTTTTAAGTGTGGCAAGATGGGACACTTTAAAGACAGTGCCCCAAGAGAAGGAGTACAGAAAGTACAGGAAGTTCACAACGCCCCAGGCAGCCGGGGTTATGCCCAAAATGTAAGAAAGGGAACCATTGGGCTAATGAGTGCCGTTCAGTGACAGACATCCATGGCCAGCCTTTGACTCAAGGTTATGGTGGCGCTCGTCCAAAAAACGGACAGTGGGGCCCACGACCCCAGGGCCCACAAATATATGGGGCAGTAGAGAATCAGGACAAAGAACAGAATCAAGAGAGATGGCCAACCCTCCGCCATCCGAGAGACCGCGGAGAGCCACTGCAGGCTCAGCAGGATTGGACCTCTGCTCCACCACCAGACTCGTATTAACGCCCCAAATGGGGGTCCAGTTAATTGAAACAGATTTTAAAGGACCCCTTGAACCTGGTACAGTTGATTTGCTGTTAGAGAGGTCATCATCAGCCTTGAGAGGACTTATTGTCCATCCTGGGGTTATAGATCCAGATTATACAGGAGTGGTTAAGATCATGGTAGCCTCCCCCCGTGGTATAACAGCTATCTCTCCTGGAGATAGAATTGCTGAGTTGATCATGTTGCTGAGCTTACATGATCACTATGCGGCAAAGGATCGAGAGAGAGGAAAAGATGGATTTGGGTCCACGGGCACAGATCTGACTTTTCTCTCCTTGGATTTGGACCAATGCCCCATCTTGGAGTTAAAAGTTGATGGTAAAAAGATCCTGGGCCTTTTGGATACTGGGGCAGATAGGAGTATCATAGCAAAGAAAGACTGGCCTTCAGGTTGGCCCGTGCAAGCCTCTTCTCAAACACTTCAAGGCCTGGGTTATGCTAAGACTCCAGATATGAGTGCAAGATTATTAATGTGGCAGGACCAAGAAAACCACTCAGGAGAAATGCAGCCATATGTACTTGAGCTCCCTATCTCCCTTTGGGGAAGAGACCTTTTAAAGGATATGGGATTTAAATTGAGTAATGACTATTCTGATTCAGCCCAATGTATGACAAGATATGGGATATGCTCCAGGCTTTGGAATAGAAAAGTATTTACAGGGGCAAAAGAGTCCCATATCTATGCAACAAAGACAAAAGAGACAGGGCCTGGGTTTTTCTTAGGGGCCACTGAGGAGGGCATTCCCATAACTTGAAAGACGGAGGACCCAGTATGGGTTCCTCAGTGGCCACTTTCCTCTGTACAGCCAAAGAGTTGGTGGATGAACAGATGTCTTTAAAGCATATAAAGCCATCTGTATCTCCCTGGAATACACCTATCTTTGTCATTAAAAAGAAATATAAAAAATAGAGATTGTTGCATGACCTGCGTGCCATAAATCAACAAATACAGATCATGGGCCCAGTATGCTCAAGGCCGCTCAGCAGCGGACAGACATCAGGATTCCCATGGTCCGCCTAAAGGCAGGGTGAAGTGGAAGGATATTTTGACAGGCTCTTGGCGAGGGCCTGACCCCGTGCTAACATGGGCGAGAGGATCTGTTTGTATTTTTCCTCAGGATCAACAAGATCCAGTGTGGGTGCCTGAATGCCTTGTGAGGAAGATTCATCATGAAGACCTTCCTAGGGATCCTGGTGATAGTAGCAGTGATGATGTCAGGAATGACCGAGCCGAGATGGGGATCCTGTCGATATTCCCAAAGCCGATGCCAGTCAGACATGATGCAACTGTGTTTCCACGCTTATTTAGCAGTAATAGAAGCTTAGACTTACCCTACCTTCCCTTTGATGATCAGAAAAGCCCTATAAAGGGTAATAGAAATGTCAGCTTAAAGGGTAGTCTGTGCTTTTTAATGAGCTTCAATAGGTCAGATGATACAAAATGCATTAAATTGTCTCAGCAGTCAGCAGATTTTTTACCACAACTGAGGTTTGGGGGTAGGGGTGGTGGTTTGTTTTCCAGCAATGGTTCTCGTCTTGTGGGGTGATGGCCCACACGAGTCTCTGACCGGGACCCCCCCAGACAGCCACGCTGGGCACCTTTTTGTAGAGGATCTGCAGGAGAGGAAGGACCTTTTCCCTGTACTGGATGTCAGGGGCACAGAGCAGTTTGGGTTCAACAAGATTATTTTTCCTTTAGCCCCATGATTAGTAATATAGTGAATAAGTCTTGTACAGGAATGCTTGATATATCTACTAGGGATCCTCAGCAGACTGCCAACAATCCTTTTGATTTTTGGCTTTTGTGTGGAGCAAATGGTAGTTGTATGGATTTGGGACCTATACTTATGCTTGGGGGAGGAATTTATCAAAGAGGTAGTTTTTCCCTAGGGTCTGCTACCAATATGGATTTTTCTAGTGGTAGTGGCTCTGGTACTTGGAATTCTTCATTTCATTCTTACCGCAATAAGAACTTTTCAGCCTCGCCAGTGTGTCTCTGGCCTCCTTTTCTGTGGATTGTAAGTAATGGGAGTGCATCCTTGGGTGAAGAAAAGTTAGTATGCACTCCGGGCATATGCTTTTATGCCCTGTGCTGGAATGCCACAGCCTTTCCTGTGGCTGTGGTGACTAGAATGCCTCGATATGTACCAGTTCCTGTAGAGGCCCCTAATACCATGATGCTATTCAGGCTTAAAAGAAATTTTGGCATCACTGCAGCTATTGTTACTGCCATCACTGTTGCTGCTGTGGGGGCTACTGCCTCAGCTATTGCCTTGTCTAGTTCAATACAGACTGCCAATGCCCTGAATGACATCTCAGCCAATGTAGCACAGGCATTGGATACTCAGACCTCTATGAATTCTCATCTCAAAGGAGGCCTTATGATAGTTAATCAATGCATAGATTTAATACAAGAACGGATTGATTCTCTTTGGCAACTAGCACAGTTGGGGTGTGAGTGGAAAATGCAGGGTTTGTGTGTTACTTCAGTGCGGTATCAAATTTTAACAAAGGCTGCTAATCTGTCTAAACAATTGTCAGAGCTCCTCTTACAGGATTGGTTGGCTGATTTTGAAAATAAGATGAGAGAACTGAGAGCGACAATCGTCCACTTCATCTCCACTCGGGTGGATCTGAGCCTGGCTACTGGTTTGACTTCCTGGATACAGGCGGCTATGGATCATCTTAAGGAGTGGGTGGGTGTACGCTCTTTGGCGATACTGATGATACTAGCCTCTCTGGTCTGCCTATGGTACATCTACAAGATGAGAGCCACATAGAAGCGTAATGTAGCCATGATTATACAGGCCCTTGTCGCCATTGAGGCGGGCCAGTCCCCTCAGGCATGGCTTGCTGCCATGAATCCTTAAATCTTCATTGAGCATAGTCCCTGCCCACTGAGGTATTCGTTCCACGGGTATTAGGGTCTGGCAAGTCAATGACGGAGTTAACGGGTAAGTCTCGGCCACCTAAGATAGGACAGCACCGAGTGGGGAGGCTGACCCAGAGACGGGTAAGAGTTTGAGCACCGCCCTCCTACAGGCTCAGGCCCACCGTGAGATCCCCAGATATGGGGATTACGTAGCCTTTCCAGGGACTTCTACCAACTTTAGAAAAAATAAAAAAGGGGGAACTGTAGAGAGCTGCGACATGCTGCGCCCTAAAGATGGCGCCAGTTTCCACCTTCTACCAGCCTGATGGTGAGTGCTCTCGGTGGTAAACAAGTCCATATTTGGCTAAGACCGCTGATCTGGCTTGCTTCCGCATACATGGGCCTCTAAGATAGCACCATGTGGCTTTACTTGATTGGCTGTTCATATAGTATTTAGCCTGTGGGTTGGGTCTGCCCGGGCATTCGGAAGACTGTTTTCAAGGGACCTGAATAAACTGCTTGAGAAGAGCTTTTGCGAGTTGCATCGTTCTTGCTGGTCGAGAGGGATGCGACACCACCTATCCTACTGCTTGGGAATGGTTTGCCCCTACATATCAGCCCCCCTCAGTTCAACAGTCATATGAGTGTTAAGAGCTTTCTCTTGCACTAGGTGCCTATATGGCAACTCTATTAGGGCAAATTGTCCCACTAACAGGAAACAAGGTCTATGTTCCTGTTCCTTTTGGTGTGTTGGTTTTAAGATAGTTATCCTGTACTACATGGCTAAAATCCAATTATAAATGAATAGATGCCATACGGATCCTCTGAGTCTGGGTTGGCTCACTCAGGATGAGCTTTTCTAGTTCTATCCATTTGGCTACAAATTGCTAGATTTCATTGTTTCTGGTTAGAAGACACCTTTAAAAGTGTAGCAATGGCATCAGTGTTCTTCTGTCTTCAATGTTTGGACAATATCTTGACTATTAAAATAGATAGAAGGGTGTACAATCACAGAAAGCTAGAAGAAAAAAGACCAGGAATCATGTGTCACATAGAGAGACACAGGGGAACTGACTGTAATTGAATTAGTAACACATGGGCTTGCATGCCTGGAAGCTAAAGGATCTTCTGATTGGAGATGTGGAAGGGATTTTCAGGGAGCCTCTAGGGATTGGTTCAGACACATAAATTATGGTGGCTACAGACTTTTTTTTCAGGTTGTGTGCTTTCTTACAATTTTTTTCTCATAACACAGTGAAAACAAACTTATTCATGACATGAATATTAATTTTTCTTTGACTATAGTTCTCTTAAGAGTAGCCTGTTGGGGGCCCTTAAACACTTGAAGCTTGTGTGGAGACCTTTTATAATAAACTGTGGTTTTCATGTTAAAAAGAAAACTTCAAAAGAAGGTGTTAACATAATTGAGAGATGATAAGTTTGACAGTAAGTGTCATTATCAGACCTCCACTGTCAGCTTTTTGAAGAAAAAAAATTCACATTTCCTAGATGCAAAATTCTTAGAGTGTTCATATTCTGCATTCATATTCTGCAACAGCCCCTTCATTCTGGAGGTTACCAAAGAGAAATGACTTTCATCACATTTGGATTTTCTGTTAATCTATTGAACAGAGAATCAGGAGAAAAGCAGACATATAAAGATGACATGAAAGATACAAAATTGAAAAGATATTCTCAGGTTTGCCTTCCTCAGAGCAATGAGTCATTGGCATTCTGTGAGGGATTCACACCACCCACTTTCAATGTCATTACGAAGGAATATGAAAATGATAACTTAATTTGAACCTGGAAGAATCCAGGTTTGAACAAGCAGCTTTTTGTGCACATTTACTATCAACTCAGGATGCGTTTTTCAAGTGACTTCTTGAGTCCTCACTTCCTTATGAGTGCTGCATTCCTTCCATGACAAGGTCCCTGTTTCTAAGAGAATGAATTTTTGAATGATATTTTCTTGGAGTTCTCCATGTTTTTGAATTTTGCTTCTTAAAGATCCCATTAGCTCATACTTCTAAAAAATTATAAATTTCAGATTTTGATTGCACAGGGAAAAATAACACCCATTTCCGTAGCTTTTAATCACTGGTAAGTCATTTGAATGACAACTGAAATGCAGAGAGCTGACTATAATGTTTCAGAACGATCTTCCTCCTCTGCTGATTGCCCTCCTGGAAAGTAGTCATGATAGCCTTTGTGGTTTAACGAACTTCAGTATTAGGAAAGCAAATGTGTGAAGCTGGCCTCTGGTGCTCATAAATGTACATGCACTTTGTGTCAGGAACTTGAAAGTTGTTCCAGAGAAAAGGGAGTCAGAGAGAGAAGGGGGTCTAAGAAATGATTAGGACCCAAATTCAAGGACATTTTGCCCTAAACGTCCCTAAAAAAATTGACGTGACTGACTGTCTGCCAGGAATCTACTCATTCTACCAATACTTCATTCAGAAGTGTAATTCAAGTGAATTCTATTCAGGAAAATAAAATAACCATATTAAAAAGTGAACAAGATGAATCATGAACTGTAAGTAAGGAAAACAGATGTAGACATGCCTACTATGCTTGCGAGTGTGGTGGGAGTGGGAAATCATGTTAATAGGTCAGAAAAACTCAATATAAGGATAAGGAGTTCTGAGCAGTACCAAATAGATATATGTTATCTATATGATGAAATAGCCCCAGCATGGGGCATACACACAAAATTATATATATTTCAGATACATATATATTTATTTGAGATACATATATTTGATTTATTTATTTGAGAGTGATGGTTTTACTGTGTAGCCCTTATTAACCTAGATCTTGCCATGTTGACCAGAATGTCTTAAACTTACAGAAATCCACCTATCTCTGTCTCCTGAGTGATGTACTTAATGGAGTGTATAACCATGACCAGCAGAATATAATATTTTAAAGGGGCTTTGAAAATAGTTTAACCACAAGAAACAGTGTCAGATCTGGAAATTAAGGTGGGACAATTCAACCACAAGTGCTCAAGAGAATGATGACAAAATGAAAGGGAGAGGAAATGCAAAACATAGCAAAGACAAATAAGCAAGCCCTTCCCTAGGAGAGTAGCCACAAATGTGTGTGGTGAAGAAATTATATACATATGTATTTTGATTAAAAATGTAATAAGAATTGAGCAAACATGAAATATAGTGCATTCCTAATAAATGTTGAGTATTCTGAAATTTGGTACATTATGGACATGTTTATTATTCAGTCAGAGTACACCATTTCTTTGTAAAATCTAAGTATATTCTTGTCTCAGGGACAACAGGAGGGATGCATTAATGTTTATTTTTGTCAAATGTGTGATGACTAGCTAACTTTATGTCTACTGCTGTGAGGAAAATCTACCATTATGATCCTTATAATATTCTTACTTTGGGAAAAACTGTGTGTTAAGAATACTCAAATCTTTTCTCTGATTATCCATGATTCCATTTATCCAGTGCAAGATGAAGCATGACTCAGGATAGAGGATGCTTGCTGAGGGGTACTTAGGAAGGCAAGTAACTGGGTGACACCTGATCCCCTTGTCATCATATATAGGCTTTGGACTCAGAAAACTGAACTTTAGCTATGCTAGTAAGAGTCACACAAACTGTGTACTATTCTGATTCCTCAACTGGTCATGATACCATGAGAGATATTGTAGTCATCCAAAGAATCAACTCATTCAAAAGTTTGTTTCCCTAGAAGTAGGCATCACAGCAGCACAACACAGCTCCATATATAATAGTCTTGGGGCAGCTTGGGACTTCCATTTGACCCTTACATAATATGAAGACTAAGAGCAGGCTTTGTGCTGGGGTTAATGAGGAGTAAGAGACAGGTTCATTTCCCAAATTATGTATTCTTCCTAGCATATTTAACCACAGAGAAGGACCTAAAAAATATCAAGACTTTATTAAGTGCAGGACTCTAAGAGGTGCAAAATCTAGAAAAAAGATCTGTCTCCCAGGGCTAAGGGAGAAGATGAATACATGATGGAGATGGCTGGAGAAGAGTAGAGAACCGACAGCAATATTTGTAGTAAGCTAATGAAAGCAAATGTAAGCCACAGAGATATACTATTGCATGCAACATTTATGAATTCTGGTTTGCAGAATTTGAATTCATGTAGATATATGCAGAGCAACTCAAGTTTAAAACTAGTATAGCTATTTATGAGAACAATTTAGTATTATACTGACGTTGAACACCCACAACCACATAACTCAGCAATTCTAGGTGTGTGTGTGTACAATTCTTCTCCAGATATTTGTATGTATGTACATCAGGCCACATATACCTGAATGTTCACATTAACAGCAGCCATGATGCACAAAATTAGGAAGAAAGAACATAAACATTTATACTTATTTTGAGAACAATAAGTCTTCAGATGTACCAAACTCATGGGGAGAGTATAGAATAGTGGAATGTGGAATGTACTGAACTTAAATGAACTGAATTTAAGCATTTCAACTATATTAAATTTAAGGAAACCTTAAGATACCAGAAAATAGCTGTGAAGTTGAAAATATAATAACCATCATGATGTATGTACACATACACATTTATATATAATATCACATAGAGCCAGCATTGGAAATTTTCTGGATTCTTCTTTCTTCCACCACTTTCCACACTTTTTTATTCTTTCCTTTCAGCCTTCTATTGTTGGGGTAGTGTTAAGCATTCTAAATGTTAATTAATTGGTCCTGCTTGCTGTCTGTTACCTTGACTCTGATTGGTTAAATAAAATGCCGAGGCCTGAGATTTGGGCAAAGACAGAGAAAGGTGGGACTTCCTGGGATTAGAAAAGCAAGCCTGCACTTTAGACAGAGAATTAATTCATTCCAGCCAGCAACAAGAAGAGAAAGCATTCCAGCCAGGTGCAGGAAGGAGGCACACACCATGGGTTAGAAAAAGGAACCTCACTCCACATGACCAAGAACATCGGCATATTGTGGAGAATGGCAGTCCAAGGGGACATATATATATATGGGTCATATCTGGGTAATAGAATTATGAGCTAGCTTAGATGGGCCAAGTTTGCTCAATCCAGGCCAAGGCTTGTTAAAATCCACATGTGGTCTCGTGCTCATTTATAATGGCGGCTTAAAGATTAATAGCCACCAAAACAATTAATAATAATATAAATACTGGTTAAATAGTTTAATAGCAATATATATATATATATATATATATATATATTTACAAATGGTATTCAACTAGGGCAATGAGAATCCATGCTTTCAGTGTGAGAAGGCCCAGGTGAACGCAGTTTCCTAGGTAAACAGCGGGGAACCGAACCCAAATGCATTTCAAAGGTTCGGCTACCTAAACAAAAGCTGTTGCCTTGCAGCAAAGGTAGAGAACTAAGGCTTAGCTCTCCTTACCTACTAAAAAACTGGCAGCCTTCTAAACAAAATTTGAGAGCAGAATTAACCGCCTACATTAAAAATGGAGGAATTCATAATACCTCAATATGTTTGTATTCCAATTGAGTTTGTTCCTCTTAGCATGCAAATGATTTTTACACTGACAGTTGTGGTTCTGTGTATCTTTTATGAGAAAGTTCAGACTAGGAGAGTCTTAAAGGAAAGAATTTACAGATGGAATGCTAAATTGCCAACAATGATAATGAAGGAAAGAGGGAGGCCTTTTATGATAAATAAGGCAACATTGATGGCAGCTGGAGGTAAGAGCTCCCTGGCTATGAGGTGCTTCTCAGGGCTTTCTGGGAAGGGTCTACCAATGAAATACAGTCGCAACTAGATTCTAAGGAATAATGAACAAAGCTTTAATTGCAGCATGGGATTCTTTGCTTGATTTTTGTTTAGATGTCTTTGATTTTCCTGTATTGGGAGGTAGAAAGGATATTTTTTCTGGTTTGGCATTGCTAAAACATAAGAGATTTTTGAAGATTTTGGGCCAATTTTGAATTGTCACTACAGTTCAAAGTTGCTCTCAGGGTTACAGAGTTACTAAAATCTGGAATTTAAGTGAAATATTTGAGCAGGGTGGTACTGGCACATGCCCTGAATCCCTTAATCCCATCACACTAGAGGAAGAAACAGGCAGATCTCTGGATTCTAGACCATCCTGGTTTAAACAATGAAGGCAGGGTGGGAACCCTGCTGAGAAGATAAGACTGCTTGCTAAAGACAGTCTAGAATTCAAAAAAGACACATTTTTTCCCTTGATGTTAAGGTTAATAATGTCCATACTGATCTAATGGATAAATACACATAATCTTAAATTTATATAAAGAGAAAGGGGTCACAAGCCAGTCACACTTGTGGGGCTCCCACTGAAGAACTGGTTTCAAGAGGCATTTTGTCCCTAAAAGAGATGTTAATCACTGGGCATGATGGGACAGGCCTTTAATCCCAGCACTTGGGAGGCAGACGCAGGTGGATCTCTATGAGTTCAAGGCCAGCCTGGTCTACAATGTGAGTCCAGGACAAGGGTATACAGAGAAATCCTGTCTCAGAAAATAAAAGGAGAGAGAGAGAAAGAGATATATTCTGATAATCAATGTAAGGACCCAGAGTTAGGCTGGGGAAGAATTTGCAAACAATATTCCTCCCACAGCCAGGAGTTAAGAAAAGCTAACATAAAATAGCATATCATGTTATTCTACATCAATCTCCTCAAGAATGGGGCTTCCATGGGAGAATTGGAACTCAAACTAATACAAAATAGTTTAATTAATGCTATTGTTTAATAAAAGTAATTCAATTGTTTAAATTCATACCTTGATCTCAAAACATCAAAACATGAGAGACAAGAAAAAAACAGGTTCCTCATGCTGTTTCCTCAAAAATCTGCATCCAGAACAACTTCAAACAGCTTGCTGAGATGGCCCAGCCTCAGAGACTGTTCCAGACAGGACTTCAATAAACCCCTGAACTTTCCTACCCAAAGTCCAGCTTCGAACTACAAATTGCTCAGAACATTCAAATCGCTGAGCACATAGAGACTGGACAACAAATGTTACAATTTACTTGCTTAACCATTTTTTTTCCATTTTACTTGGGCCCCTAAACAACTTTTCTGCATCCCAATTCAGCAGGAAGAAGTTTTAAGAGAGCGCTGTCCCATTCCCAAAAAGTGGGGTGGATGATTCTTTGGTTATTTGATGGGTTATAGATGTCGTTTAGGGGGAATGGTTACACATTTTTATATAGTCTTGTTAAGCAAAGTGTAGGAAGGTAGGCTCAGGGATTTCTTTCTCTTTCCTTATCCTTCTTTCTCTCTTATATAGGGGGAGAAGACTTGAAAAGAAAAAAGAGAGGGAATATGGATATATAGTATAGAATTGATAAAATAGAAGAGTAGATTATTGAATCTACTCCTATAGATCTTTGAATATTGATACAAAATTAAGGCTATATTTTGACTAGATATTGTACCTATGTAATTCTTAAATTTGCAATGTGAAGTTCTAGTCCTTTTGACAGTAATTATCACAAACTGTCATATTTATTTTTGGAAGCTGCTTTCCTATACTTCCTACTCAAAAATAACTTTATCCCTTCTTATGTCTTTAATGGGTTGAAGGCACAATAGTTATAATATTTCAATTGAACTTGAGTTGTTTAGGATTTAAAAGGATATTTTAAAGTCTAAATAAAAATTTTAGGTTTATAAATATAGGATAAGATAGAAATTATTTAGGTTCAGAACTTTAGACACACTAAGATAGATAAATGATTTTTTTATTCTTCTTCAAGATTGCCTGATACAAATCAGCTAAACATTATGTGTATAACTTTTATATATGGTTTTCTTGATTGTTTCATATTTGGTCTTATTGTTTTTACTATATGTGTTAAAAACTTTAGCCTTTTTTTTTAGACAAAAGGAGGGAATTTTTTTGGGTAGTGTTAAGCATTCTAAATGTTAATTAATTGGTCCTGCTTGCTGTCTGTTACCTTGACTCTGATTGGTTAAATAAAATGCCGAGGCCTGAGATTGGGCAAAGACAGAGAAAGGTGGGACTTCCTGGGATTAGAACAGGAAGCCTGCACTTTAGACAGAAAACTAATTCATTCTAGCCAACAAAAAGAAGAGAAAGCATTCTAGCCAGGTGCAGGAAGGAGGCACATACCATGGGTTAGAAAAAGGAACCTCACTCCACATGGCCAGGAACATCAGCATATTGTGGAGAATGTCAGTCCGAGGGGACGTATGTATATATGGGTCATATCTGGGTATTAGAATTATGAGCTAGCTTAGATGGGCCAAGTTTGCTCGATCCAGGCCAAGACTTGCTAAAATCCACATGTGGTGCTGTGCTTATTTATAATGGCGGTTTAAAGATTAATAGCCACCAAAACAATAAATAATAATATAAATACTGGTTAAATAGTTTAATTGGCCATATTTTTTTTACATTCTATAACCAGGTATAAGAGAAAAAAATGATAGCGATGAAAGGAAAAAGATTCTTGAATAGTCAAAGGTCAGAAAGGAGGTATCATTAACATTAGACTACTTCCTGCTTATTAGGAGAATCAAACTCCCTCTGGAAAGTTTGATTTTTGCCATAAGGATATATAATTTCATCTTGTTTTCCTTTCTTCTTTTTTTAAATTTGTTACTACTACTTAACAAATTTCTACCAACAGTAACAAACCCACAACTCACCAACTTCTCTGGGTCCTAGCATTTATATACACTCAAATTTAAATTGTGAGCAATTATAGTTAGTTGTAAAAGATGGAATTTGAGATTGAGTCTAAACATTCAACTTAACTGTAGAAGAAGAGTAGAGAATATATTCCAGTAGACAAAAATTGAAAGTAGAAATGAAAAGTCACTGGATATCATGTTGGGAACACAGGCAATTGAAACAGACCAGGCCTTTATTTTTCATTACATTGACAGTTCTTCAGAAAAGATGAAATGGGGTTGTGCACTAGAAATTGATCAGAAAAGATATCTGAGACAAATGCCACTTGTCTCAGAGTGGATATGAGGAAACCCATTATAAAGTCATTGGTTTTTGCCAGTTACGAGAACAGACTCTGGTTCAAACAGTAGTGATGGACTGTGTTCTTTTAAGGTAGAGCTGACAAAAATGTAGGTAGACTTAAACCTCACTATTCCTCACTATTAGTAAATATAATAGTGAAAGCTTTGGCTTTCTCATGGAAGAGAAATATACAGTAATCTCCTAAACATAGATTTTAATAAAAAAATTCATCTGAACAAATGGACCTGTTGATCCTAGTATCTATCCACATATGTGCACTCTAGTTATTTTCTCAGTAAGAGAGACTCATTTTGAACTACTGTCCCCTATAATTTCCAAACTGATCTGATCTTGACTCACAATATTCATCTAATTCAGGTAGGCTAGTGACAATGAAATCTTGAAGACTGTCTAGAGGTCATAAAGTGTATAGTGTCTAAGGAAAAGATAAACGAGAGAGAATCTTGCCTCAGACTAGAACTGGGAGAGAGCAGACAGCAATGATTTTCCATTTCAATGAATACTTTTAAAGAATATATATTGTCTTTTTCTATCTTGTCATTGAGAACATTGTTAAGGGGTCAGTGTTAGAAATAATTACATACAATCCTGAAACTACTGGAAATAATGAATAAAAGGCCAAAAGATTTTGTTTAAAAAAATAGACTGCCTTATGCATGCCTATGTATTCTCAGCAATGAGGAGGTGGGAGGCAGGGGAAGGAGGTGTTGAAGAACACCCTCAGCTCCATAGCAAGCTTAAGATTAGCTTGGGCTCCATAAGACACTATCATAAGGGCAATTAAGATAAGTAATCAGTTAGCTAATTAAAAATAAAATAGACTATTTTAAGATATTTTCTGAGGATAGTAAATATGTATTAAATCACATGTATCCTCCAAAGATACATTGATGAAATTGAAATTGACTGTAGTCTTTCATTAGTGATATGACATTACTTATATCAATTCTTTTGCCTATGTTTGCACAATTATATCATTGATAGTGAATCCCATTAAAAGTGGACAGATATTTGGTTTTCTTTATCAGTGAAAGCATACTTACATAGTCATTGAAAGTATACTTCTCCCTCTAACAGTGTCCAAAAATGGACAGCATAAGTTCTGGCAAAACCATGGAGCACTCAGGACACGCATCAAGAGTGAGAGTATAAATTAGTAGTTAAGAGTTTAAAACCATCTACCAAGGCTGAGACTGTACCTATTCTGTGACCAAACAGTTTGCAAACAACTCATAATGAAGGGCAAGCACCCACTAACACATAGCCTAAATGTTCCATGAAACATGAAGCTGAAGCTACCAATGTTCATGAAACAGAATAAAAACTCACAAGTGGGCTGTTCAAACTTGTAAACATTTTTAAGCATTGGAATTGAATGGCCAGTCACTACACACAATAATATGGATACATCTTACATACACTATTGAATTCACACACTAAGAGCATGTGTGAAGCATTTTGTCCCAATGAAAGTGTTGAGAAAAAGTATATATATATAATATCAGGAAAGCGGTTAGCCCAGGTGGGCTAAGACAAGTAACAGCAAGGGACTTAGGTTAATAATTTGTTCATTTGTCTGGAAATTGTTATAATATAAAGTCTTCATTATATATTTATAAATGTATAATTTTAGGTTCCTAATAAGGACTCCTAATTGCATATTCTTAATTACATGCATATACATGTATGCAAATAACACAGTGAAATTTGTGTTTAATAATTCAATTTAACATTCAATGGGAAGAAAATAATTTCAGCTATGAAATACATAGTTAAATAATAATTAAAAATCAAATTCTGTAATATGGGATGAGTAAAAATTCCCATAAAAATGAGGTTTCTTAAAATGGTCCAGAGATTAAGGCCTTACCCTACAAGCCTGAGGACCTGAGTTTGAGTCTCTGAGCCTAAGTAAAATGGAAAAAGAGATAATGCCAGACTGATTTCCATAGTGGTTGTACAAGTTTGCACTCCCACCAGCAATGCAGGAGTGCTCCCCTTACTTCACACCCTCTCCAGCATGTGCTGTCATTAGAATTTTTGATCTTAGCCATTCTAACAGGTGTGAGATGGAATCTCAGAGGCATCTTGAGTTCCATTTCTCTGATGATTAAGGATGTTGAGCATTTCTTCAAGTGTCTCTCAGCCATTAGAGATTCCTCCTTTATGAATTCTCTGTTTAGCTCTGTTTCCCATTTTTTTGATTGGATCATTTGGTTTCTTGGTGTTTAATTTCTTGAGTTCTTTACAATTTTGGATATTAAACCTCTGTCAGAAGTGGAGTTGGTATAGATATTTTCCCAATCTGTAGGTTGCCATTTTGTTCTAATGACAGTTTCCTTTGCCTTACAGTAGCTTTTCAGTTTCATGAAGTCTTATTTATTGATTGTTGATCTTAGAGCCTGAGCTATTCATGTTCTGGTTAGGAAGTTGTCACCAATGAGTTTGAGGCTTTTCCCCAATTTCTCTTCTATTAGATTTATTGTGTCCAGTTTTATGTTAAAGATTTGATCCACGTGGACTTAAGTTTTTTGCAAGGCGATAAGTATGGGTCTAATTTCATTTTTTTTTCCATGTCAACATCTAGTTAGACCATCACCATTTGTTGAAGATGCTGTCCTTTTTCCATTATATAGTTTTGGCTTCTTTGTCAAAAATTAAGTTACCATAGGTGTGTGGGTTCATTTCTGGGTCTTCAATTCAATTCCATTGATCAACTGGTCTGTTTCTATGCTGTTTTTATTACTATTGCTCTGTACTGTAACTTGAAATCTGGAATGGTGATACCTCCAGATGTTTTCTTATTGTACAGGATTGATTTAGCTATTCTGGTATTTTGGTATTTCATATGAAGTTAAGAATTGTTTTTTTTTTTCAGGTCTGTAAAGAATCTTGTTGGTATTTTGATGGGTATTGCATTTGGAATAGTTCTACCTCAAGACCCAGCCATACCACTTTTGGGTATACATCCAAATGATTCCTCATCAAACCACAAGGACATAGTCTCATCTATGTTTATAGCAGCTTTATCTGTAATAGCTAGAAACTGGAAACAACCCAGATGTCCCTCAACTGAAGAATGGATAAAAAAAAAAAATCTGTGGTACATCTACACAATGGAATACTACTCAGCTTTCAGAAACAACAAAATTATGCAATTTTCATCCAAAGGGATGGAACTAGAGAAGCTCATCCTGAGTGAGCTAACCCAGACTCAGAAGGATGCACATGGCATCTATTCACTTATAATCAGATTTTAGCCATTTTAGTACAGGATAACTATATTACAGCTAATGCACCAAAGGGAACAGGAACATAGACTTTGTTTCCTGTCAATGAGACACTTTGCCCTAGTGGTGCTGCCTTGTAGGCCCCCAGTGTATGAGGAGGCTCTTGGCCCACATATGACTCCTGAACTGGGGTGAGGGACTATTATGTAGGGACACTCCACTCCAGAGGAGTGGGATGGAAGGGATAGGAGGTAGAGGGTGGGATGGCAGGACTGGGAAGGTGGAAAGAGGGCACTGTGATGTAGATGTAACCTGAAGTAATAAATAAACACTTAAAAAAAGTAGAGAAAGAGAAGTCTCTTCATAAAATTATCCTTGACCTGTTTGCAACAGCCATGGGGCATGCATACACACACACTCACACACACACACACATCAAACACATACACACATACACTTGTATAAAAATGGATTTCTCTTTATAACTTTAAATTAATTGCTTTTCTAAATTTATCAGCATTTAACAATTATACTGATTTTATTGCTTATGCTAGAGTTTATATAGTTTTTCTTCTTATAAAGTGTGCATGTTTATAAATATTTAAAATAACAGTAGACAGAGAATAATTCAACTGTGAAGACAACATTAAGGAATTTAGTGCATGCAGCATGCTAATCTATATATTTTTGTATGCATGTTTTGAACCATGTCACATATTAATGGCCTTGAATAAAATGGTAAGAAATGGTGAAGAACTGACCATCACTAGCTGACATGCTGTTGGACGAGGCAAAAAAAACCAACAACTGCACAAGCACATTAAAGTATATCTATGATGAAAATTGTGATGAGAGTTATGATTAAGTGGGGTCATGCTATGAAATACTACAAAGGGAAGAAAGACCTCACTTGACTGGAGGATAAACATATTATGGTTTTAAAGACCAATGGGAGATAATAATTTCAAATTGTAGTGAAGAAACCTCACCACGCAGAAGAGAAAGGCCTGGGAAAGTTGTGAGGTTGTAAGGAGCAAAATCCAGAGAAAGAAAAGCACCTGTGATCTGAAAATTCACCCATTCCACTTTCTCATGCATTGGTCTAGGAGAACTAGTTAAAGCATGATCTGCAGGTCTTCAATTCATTATTTCCAATTTGGAAACTTTGGGGGTCATGGGGGAAGTTATACTTCTAAGAGGGTACTTAGGTGACAGGGAGTGATATGACTACTCCAGAAATCCAATGGTGTTGGTGCACAAGGGCAGACAGCTGAAAGTTTTAAGGGGTATTTTAGTGACTGAACACACACTATGAGAATCAACAAAAGATATTGAAGCATTTTTAGCTGTCATGTGATATGCTATCTCAGAAGCATCCTTTGTGTGTTTTAGTACACACACACAAAAAAAGCTCTGGACAATTAGCAAGCCAGGGATATCAGTGCCCTAGACTATACACAGTTGCAAAGAGGAAACTGTATATAATTAGAGTGATTTTAGGGCTGAACGGTGCTATGACTTGAGAATGAATGGGGTGTTAGTAACTTGTGACTGCTGCTGGGACCAGATTCTTGGCAAAATAACTTAGGGAGAGAAAGAATTATAAAAGGATCAGGCCAGCATTGGTTGATGCTGTTGTCCATCACAGTAAGAAAGTCATGAGTGACACCAGTGTATTGTGTCTTCAGTAAGAAAAGACAAGTGGGGTGGACACACTTCTACTTTGCCACCTTTCCTCAATTCAGTTTGGGATTCCAGCCGAGGAGAGGGGGCCACTCATATTCAAGGTGTGACTGTCCTGCTTAATTAAGCCTTTCTCGAAACTCACTGGAAACATATACCCAGAGATGGGTTTTCATGATGATTCTAAGTCTGACCAAGTTGATAACAAAAGAGGGCAAAGTTACACCAGAATTCCTGGCTCTTATTTAAAAATAAAAAGAGATGCTTTTCTCAGAAGTAGATTCTCTTGCAAGATTAAAGGTTACTACATTTGGAGCTGGAGAGATAGCTCAGTGGTTAAGAACATTGGCTGTGAACCTGAGCTCACTTTTCCTCACCAATATGATGAATTTTTCCTTTCCTCCCTCCTTCTCTTTTCTTCTCCCTCTCCCCCCACCTCTCTCTGTCTCTCTCTGCTTGTTGTCTTTTACTATCTCTTGCTCTCACTATTTCTCTCTCTCTCGTACACACACCCTATTGTTCCTAATATAAAATAATATTTTGTTATTTAAACATACACTGTATTACTAATAAAGTTCAAACTTGTTATTGTATCCATTGTCCAACCTTTGTATGGGGATGTGAGTCACCTGCTAATGTCCTTAGAATTTTCTACTAGAATATCATGGTTTTTTTTCTAATTGTTCTGTGAGAGCTCATGGTCCATCATCAAGGGTACATGTATGTATGCAACAATGAGTGGTTTTACTATTTAATCTCTCATTTATTTGCTTCTGTTATACAAGTCTTAAAATGATATGTAGCAAAATCTGTCCATCTTTTCATTTTTAGATTCTGACTTTGGTACCAATTAAAAAAACATTTTTCTGATGCCAAAATTATATGAATATTCAGCTTTACCTTATTACAATAACTGCAGTATGTTATATTCGTCTTTTGAATTTTGAATATGTCTCATGTTTATTCTTTCAAAATACTCTTTAGAAATTTTGCATATTTTTTACTTAAAATATTAACCAAATTTTAAGTGCAGTACATTTCAACTTTCATTTGAAATGTCTCCATGTGTTGTCAGATTATGAACTGACTGTGTCACTTTGAATTTTCCACGTCAAGTGAACATTACCATGTTTTCCGAAGATTCTACACAGGAAATGTTGACTGTCAACTCAAAGTATGACCTTCCCCATTTCCATCCTCCAATTGAATACTGAAATTAATTAAGCAAAGCCACCTAGAAAACTGCCCTAGATTGTAGGTACTTGCCTGTTTAAAATAGGTGGGAAGGAACAGCTTCTCTCTTCTTGTTTTCTGGTAGCGATTAATGGAGTGTCCGACACAAGTCTTTTTGCATTTTGTCACTTTTAGAGTTTTTTTTTTTAATTATGGTTTCTTTGCAGAAATTACATATAAACTTTAAAAAGGATGCATATATATTTCAACTTTTAATGTTTTATTCACATACATTAATTATATTTAAAGGTTTTTATCATATCATTTGCATGGATTTACATATTTTATTTCATTTTTTAAATGCCACCTGTTACCTTCTTTCTACTCCCAGTAAGCCCGTCCTTCTCCTAACTATGTCCTCTTCTACTTTAACATCCTGTGAGGATGTGCACATTACCTGACTGTACACCACTAAAGAAATTGTGATGGTATCTCTCCTTGCCTCCATCAAAGATTAACTGGTGATAAATCCTTAGAAAAGGCTGGGTCCCATGAGACTCTCCCTGCTTCTAACAGAGCCATGAGGTTCAATCTTGTAGAGTTTGTCTATGCAATCACAGCTGTTGTGAGTTTAGGAGTACAACAATCATTTATGCCTTGTAGTTAACATTCCATACAGTTCCTGCTCCTCGGGTTCTTACATTCTCTCTGCCTTTTCTTCAGAAATGTCCCTTGAGCCTTTTAGGTAGATTTATATGTGTCTCATTTATGAGTAGGCAGCCATCATCATTTATTCATTTATTCCCTGTGCTTTGTCTGGTTATACATTTCTGCAGTCACTTATGCAATGGAGCTTCTCAGGTCAAAGCTGGCTCCAGCACTATTCTAGGGCAAAATATAGTTATTTAGAAGTTAATTTGAAGACACATCATTTCAATTTAGCAAAAGAACACCAAAAGGTTCCTACTGGGCTCTGTGATGTTCCCAAGTGTGGGTGTTTGTACAGTTTTACAGTACCAAATGTTAATTCCCTCCAGTGAAGTGGTCATCAAATAAAATCAGGTTGGTTACCCTGAAAACACATTTGTCATTATTTTCCAGGGATGCTCATCTTTCCTAGATAGTTGGTACTGTTCCACATAGGATCTATGACTGAGTAAGACTGTTGACCAAAATTCTATAGCTGCAGAAATAGCTCCTCCTGGCACAGTGAGGAATGACCAGAAAAGGGAACTTCCAGCCTGGTTCCAGTTGTATCCCCATCCTGTGACCAAGGTATGTGGTCTCTTTAGGAAGAAAGTCTTGTCATCTACTTATGGTGTGAAACTTTGAGCAACTGAAATTGCCTTTATTGTTTTGGAGTCCTCAGGATTGTCTCTGGCTAAAAAACTCACAGAAAGTTATCCTTGACTGGCAATGAGATTTTCATTTAATAACCTGTGTCTTCTTGGAACAAGTTTATATACATACACACCTTTTTTCCTTGTTATTACTCCTCCTTTCAAAATTATTTTATTTCTTAATTTTTCTATTCAGTAGCTTGACAAACATCAGATTTTCCTGTTACCTTTTCATTCATTATTAATTTTTATTGTTTTTGAGTCATGTAGCCTAGGCTGGACTGATTTCAATATATACTAAAGGCTTCTTTCAAACCCAGAATCCTCTTGGTTCTACCTCCAAAATGTTGGGATTGCTAGACATGTGTCACCACACAATACCTTAATATTTTCCTTATTGTGCACAAGTAAACACATTTCTTTTCATGTTTAAAGAGCCATGGAACCTAAAAAAAATAAAGATAGAACAATAATATTTACAAAGGCACACTGTATTCATAATTACTTCAATTTAATGTTATATTTAAATTTGCAGAGTAAGAAGTAGATGATTGTATATCAGAGAATCGTTCATGTGTATAAAGTAAAATATGAAAAGTTCTATATGTGTCTTAATTTCCTTGTATCTGTAAAATAATATCAACAAACTTGGAATATTTAAATTTTCTTTCCTATCATACTGTTGCAACAAATACTCAAAGCTACTGATCTCATTGTGTCTGCTCCTGGCACTCAATGTTTCTCTTAAAACAGTAGACAGGATAGCTGCAGAAGCCTCATCAGCACATACACTTATCATTGCACTCAAAACAAAGCCAGATCCATGTGTTGGTTGGCAGCTGTAGTTAGCTGTAGTAGAAGCAACAATGTTACTTCCTTGACCTCACCTCCAGTCTTGCTCAGCTACAGTGATGACCTTGATGTTCATTCACTCAGCACAGCAGGCAAGTCTCTGCCTAATAATCTTTTTGCAGTTAGAACCTTCTGTGAGTGTCCCTTCTACTTCTCAAAGTTTTTATAAAATGCCACCCATAGTCTTTACTTGTCCATCCTTTTTCAATTCATCATGTCCTCAACCCTCTCTAAGTACAACCCCAACATCATCTATTTTGATCATGAATACCTCCCTGTTTGTGTGCTGTATAATTTATAGGCTTTACATATTTGTGTTCTCTCTTTTACTTAGAAAGAGGTCAAGATCTCAGCCTGTTACTTCTACATATAAGCCTACATTCCTAAGAGAACAAAAATACACATTGGAGAAAAATATCATCTTCAAAAATGGCATTGGACAAACTAGATAGCTACATATAGAATGAAACTAGACCTCACTGTGTACAAAACTTGATTCCACATGAATAAAGAGCTTCAATATAAAGTTCTGAATCTGTTTTAAGAGAACTTATGAGATAAACTTATCTACATAGGTAAGAGTTTTCTGATTAGCCTTTTGGTAGCACAGGAATTAAGACCAATAAATGGCAAATGGGACATCATGAAACTAAAATTTCTAAACAACCAGGTTATAACCAATTTAATAAAGAGGCATCTTAAAGAGTAGGAAAAATATCTTCACTAGCTATACATCTGACACAGAATTAATGTCTAAAATATACAAGGAACTAAAAAAACCAAAAAATGTTAACACAAAAAAAAAACAAAAGAAAACAAACTAAAACAACTCAATTTAAAAAGTGTTTAGGGGCCAGGTGTGGTGGTGCATGCCTTTAATCCCTGCACTCAGGAGGCAGAGGCAGGCAGATCTCTGTGAGTTCAAGGCCAGTCTGTTCTACAAAATGAATCAGGGTAGCCAGGGCTCTGTTACACAGAGAAACCTTGTCTCAAAAAACAAAACAAAAGCAAAAATAAAAACAAAAACCAAAAGTTTTAAAAATGGAGCATGTAACTGATCAGAGAGTTTTCAAAAGAAGAAATAAAACTCAGAAGCACTTCTTAAAGTGCTTGATATCCTTAGCCATAAAGGAAATTCTAATTAGAGCCAGTTTAAGATTTCATCTCACTCCAGCCAGAATGACCAAGACCAAGAAAACAACTAACAACATATTGCCGGTTGTTCTTTGTCATTATATCTTCCAGGTCTATGCTTTTCTTAGAGGGTATTATCACACACTTTTCATTATATAAACATGTTCAAGAAAGGACAATGTTCATATGTATACATGATGAATAAAGATTGTGTAATCTTCATTCTGATCATCTTCAAACTACAATGTCAATTTCATTTACGCCAGCACCAAAGAGCATGCCTACTTTTCCTATTTCTTCTGAAAATTCATATCAACTATTTTATTATTTGTCTATTTAATTAACATGAGATCATTTGAATTTATCGATTTGTTTGTATTCCATTAATTACTTGTTTCTTTGCCTAAATTTTCAATGGTGACATTGCAGTTCATTTGATTTTCTAAAGCTTTTTATATAATTTTGAGTAATTGTTTTTGTTGATGTAATTTTGAATATTTTGATGTAGTTTTTGATGTGATGGAAATTATAATTTCTTAATAAACATGGTTGTGTTGAATGAATGTGTTTTTGGTTTTGTTTTGTTTTGTTTGTTTGCTTTTTGGTTTCAAGTATGGAATGTAGGAGTACTTTGTCCACTTCTAAAAAACAGACTGATGAAATGAGCATGCAAAACATCTTGATGGAAGAGAGTTTGATGTTTTGCCAGCTGGAAACTTTCATATGTGGGGAACATGATTTTTGCTGGAAAAAATCCTTTGATGAATGGAGTCCTTAGAGAGTGTGTGATCTTGGTCAATAGAAAGTGTCTCCTTCAAAGGTCATGAGGTTGGCCAATTGGAAAGCATTCTTATGTAAATTTTGAGGAGGTATAAATGTAGTACCAGGATACTTGGAGGGTTTTCTTGCTCAGCATAGCATGGCTTTTCATTGGTGCTTCACTTCAAAAGACTCCAGACAATGCTTTGACCAAGTTTGCCACTTCCAAGAGACTTGCTGAATCATGACCCATATTGGGCTAAGCCTGGGTCAGGCCCTGTTTGGAGACATGAAAGCTGATCTTCTTCAGCTGTACTTGTTTGTGCTTCTTGTTAGCTGTGTTCCCACTGCCAATTGTACCTATTCCTGTGTATGCTGTGTTTTGGCTGGACTGTTGATGAGTCACCTCAAGGACCTATGACTAGAGAGGTCTATGTCCTCTATTAATATCCTTTCTCCCACACCTCGGGTTGATATAGAGATATTAAAACAAATAGTTTAAAAGTATGCCTTCCAGGTCTGTAAAAAGTTGGTATTTTGGTAGGAATTGCATTGAATCTGTATATTGCTTTTGGTATGATGGCCATTTTTATTACATTGATCTTACCTATCCATGAGCATAGGAGATCTTTCCATCTACTGATGTCTTCTTCTTCAATTTCTTTCTTCAAGGACTTGAAATTCTTGTCATACAGGGCTTTCACTTGCTTGGATAGAGTTACCTCCTTGTATTTTATATTGTTTGTGGCTATTGTTAAGGGTGTTGTTTCCCTGATTTCTTCCTCAGTCCATCTATCTTTTGTATAAACAAGGGCTACCGATTTTTTTGGAATTGATTTTGTATCCAGCTGCCTTGCTGAAGGTGTTTATCAGTAGTAAGAGTTCTCTGGTGGAATTTTGGGGGTCACTTATGTATATTAACATATTGTCTGCAATAGGGATAATTTGACTTCTTCCTTTACAATTTGTATCACATTGATGTCATTTACTTGTACATTAAGTACTGTATTGAAGAGATATGGGGAGGTGGGCATCCTTGCCTTGTCTCTGACTGGAGAAGAAATGCTTTAAGTTTCTCTCCATTTAATTTAATGTTGGCTACTGGCTTGCTGTATATTGCCTTTATTATTTCTAGGTATTATCCTTGTATGCCCATTCTCTCTAGGGCTTTTAGCATGAAGGGGGTTTGATTTTGTCCAATGCTTTTTTGGCATTTAGTGAGAAGATCATGTGTTTATTTTCTTTCAGCCTAATTATATGGTGGATTACATTGATGGATTTTCATATGTTGAACCAATGCTTTATCCTTAGGATGAAGCCACAAACAACATAAAATACCTGGGGGTAAATCTAGCCAAGCAAGTGAAAGACCTGTATAATAAGAACTTCAAGTCCATAAGAAATAAATAGAAGAAGACATCAGAAGATGGAAAGATCTCTCATGCTCATGAATAGGTAGGATCAACATAATAAAAATGGTCATCTTATCAAAATCAATATACACATTCAATGCAATTTTATTTTTTTTACAGAACTTGAAAGAACAAATCTCAACTTTACATGGAATAACAAAAAAAAGAATAGCTAAGTCAATCCTGTACAATAAAAAGACATCTGGAGGTATCACCATCCCATATTTTAAGCTATACTACAGAGTAATAGTAATAAAAACAGCATGGTACTGGCATAGAAATAGACCAGTTGATCAATGAAATTGAATTGAAGACCCAGAAATAAACCCACACACCTATGGTCATTAAATTTTTGACAAAGAAGTCAAAACTGTAAATGGAAAAAGGTTATTATCTTCAACAAATGGTATTGATCTGACTGGATGTCAATATGTATGCAAATAGACCCATATTTATCACCCTGAACAACACTTATGTCCAAATGAATCAAAGACCTTAACATAAAGCCCAGCACATTAAAACTAATAGAAGAGAAAGAGGGAAAAACCCTCGAATTCATTAACACAAGTGACAACTTCCTGAACAGAATACCAACAGTTCAGGCTCTAAGACCAATGACCAGAAACTGAAAAGTTTCTGTAAAACAAAGGAGACTGTCATAAGAATAAAATGGCAACCTACAGATTGGGAAAAGATCCTTACCAACCCCACATCCAAAGAGAGCTAATATCCAAATGTATAAAGATCTCAAGAAATCAAACACAAAGAAACATAATCCAATCAAACAATGGGGAACAGAGTTAATCTGAGAATTTACAAAAGAAGAATCTCTAATGGCCCAGAGACACTTGAAGAAATGCTCAACATCCTTAATAATCAGAGAAATGCAATGCAAGACAACTCTGAGATTCCATTGCACACCTGTCAGAATGGCTAAGTTCAAAAAACTCAAATGACAGCACAAACTGTCAAGGTTGTGGATAAGGGGAACATTCCTCCATTCCTAGTGGGAGTGAGAACTTGTAAAACCTCTGTGGAAATCAGTCTGGCAATATCTTAGAAAACTTGGAATAGCTCTACCTCAAGACCCAGCCATACCACTCCTGGGTATACATCCAAACTATTCTTCACCAAACCACAATGACATCCCCTCAACTCTGTTCATAGCACCTTTATTTGTAATAGCTAGAAACTGGAAACAACTCAGATGTCCCTCAACCGACAAATGGATAAAAAAAAAGTTGTGGTACATTTACACAATGGAATATTACTCAGCCATCAGAAACAATGAAATCATACAATTTGCTGCCAAATTGATGGAACTAGAAAAGCTCATCATGAATGAACTAACCCAGACCCATAAAGATGCACATGGCATCGATTCACTTATAAATGGATTTTAGCCATATAGTACAGGATAACTATCCTAAAACCAACAGACTGAAAGGAAATGGAACATAGACTTTGTCATTTTGTTAGTGGGGACACTTTGTTCTGGTGGAGCTGCCATTTATGCCCCAGTGAAAGAGGAAGCTCTTAGCCCTCATATGACTACTGAACTTAAGGGGCTAATAAGTAGGACATCTCACACTGGAGGAGGAGGGAAGAAGAGGGAAAGTGTGGAAGAGAGTGGGAGGGTGGGCTCAAGAGGGGTGGAGGGAGCATACTGTGATGGGGAAGTAAAAACAAAAATGTACACCTTCATTTTGATGTAGTTTTTATTTACTATTTATTGATACAGTTTTAAATGTTTCTCCAATGGAATAGATGAACTTAACTTTACTTGAGTTTTTCTTTTTCTTGATGGCGACTTTTCTCATTTTTTTTCTTTCTCAGATGTTCTTTTCCACATGTATTTGATCACATATACTTTGTATTGGACCCCAGATCCAAAGACAGATTTTCTTATAATCCTCTACTTCTACATCTATAATGCATTTGTATTTTAAATGTATCTTTTATGTGTTCTTGAATCTCAATGTTCTTTCTGCAAAGAAGGTATATATAAATAGCATGATATGGATTCTCAGCTAAAATTCAAAGTAATTGAGATATTATTTCAAAACTATCCTTCACAATATATTCAAAGGACATTAGTTCCACATCTTCTCAGAAGGAAATTGCCATGTTGTTCAGATATCCTGGAACACAGATTTTATTTATTCTGTGGTAAAGTAAAGCATATTTTACATTATAAAATATATTTATGAATTCTTTGAGAATTTTGCACAATATATATTGAACGTATTTACTCCCCTTGATCCCTTCCCTTGTTATGTTCTCAAACATTCCATTCCTTTCCTTACCCTTCCTTACCTTACTTTGTTTTTTCTTCTTTCTATATCAAGTCCAATTTGTGTTCCACAACTAAGAAATGGGCTCTGCTCCATGTTCAGCCTATGAGTAGTCACATCATCATCATCATCAAAGCCAAAACAAACTAGGAAAAAAACGGTTCTGTTCTTCTGACTGGGGCCACCAGATGCTAATATTTCCTCAGCTAATGGTGGGGTTTCAAATCCATCTTCCCACCCTCTGTGCTGAGATTTTTCTGTATCATGAACTTGTACATGCTGTAATAATCAATGAAATTCCATATGTCCATCTTCCCTGATAAGTCTGGAAACCACTGTTTTCTTGAATTTATCAGCCACATCTGATAAAATTGCTTCTCTTACGTTCTATCCCGTCTTCCGAGTCTTAGATAAAATATGAATATCCAATTTTGGGGTGAGCAGTCAACTTTCATTTGATCTCTGAAGGTTGACTACTTGGTGGTCTCTGATAATTGTCATCTACGGTAAGAAGACATTTTTCAGATGAAGGTCAAAATATGCTCCAATCTTTGGGTATAGCAAAAAGTCAGTGGGAGTCACTGATTATTTTCCTAAATGGATGTAATATTAATTTTTTAAGAATTTTGATAAGATATAGTCTTCCATACTTTATTCTAAACTCTTAATAGTTGAACACACACACACACACACACACACACACATCTTCATAGATCCAGACGTGCTATTACTGCTTTGATTTTTCCCAGTGCCTTTCTTTAATAGGCTTGAAATATGGATTAACATTTACAGATTCAATTCTAAGCACTTGCCAGAGGTGAAGGAAGCCCAGAGTGAGCTTGACATGCCAGTCAGAATCTAAGGTGTGATGAAATTCCCCACTGTGTCTGTCAACTTATCCACTCCATAGGTCATTTCCCACATGGCTCCTGGTGTTGAAAGAAGCCATTTCCACTTCAAATATTTCATAGACAATGGAAAAAAATGATGTGGCACTAATATTGTGTTCTTTACCTTGCTGTGGAGAATTGAATAGACTCTATTCAATAGTAGTGCTCTTTTCAAAGGAATGCCTTATATGCCCAGGATTCATGGGCAACTCCAAGGTCATGTTTGTTTTCTTCCTCATTTCCAAGTTGTAGACTTGAGGGATTCAGAATTGACTCACCATAAAAGTCATAAGCGCTCCCTTCAATTTGTTGATTCTACACACTTACTACTCCCAGCCATGTGGGAGACTGGGTTCTATTTCTTTCCTTCTAATCAATTGCCTCTCTATTCCCCCTTGCTGCTTTCTAAAGATTCTAGCTCAAAGACCTTGGAAACAAATATGAGACTTCACTACAGCATTTCTAGTATCACTTTAAATTTGCCTATTTTTAAACTATTTGTTAATTTTTCCCCTACATTCCTCTCTAAAAATAAATAAACCATACAGTTAGAATTTCATTTTTGAAGTATTTTTTATTCCTTCTATTAATTTAACATGGCTTAAAAATTTTATGCATGATGTGTCATCATGGTAGAAATAATGGTAGTCACACAGAAAAAAAAAGAGTTAAAATATGGATCCCCATTTGGAATATTTATACCTAAGTGAGTAAGATTTTCTCTTGGGAGGGGGGGCTTAATTAGTGTCACTGATTTTCAATTGAATATAGTTATTAACGTAAGAGAAGCAAATTATTAATAATCAAGCTAAGTGAGATTTGTTTTGCTGGAAATAGCCAAGAAGGGTATTTTGACCTGCTTCACAGTCAGATTTACTCAGTGATTGCACATGTGTGTGTGTCTGTATGTGCCACAGCTATCATTATGAAGAAATAATTAGGAAAGGTTCAGAGAAGCCCTAAAATGAGTCTATATTTCCCTTCGTTTACAAATATCTACTGAAAATGAAAATTTGTGACAACAAATTCAAGTACTTTTGATTTAATTGATCTGTCATGGTTTTCACAGGCTTAGAGTTAGTACTACATTCTTAAAATTAGAGGTGATTTATGGTGTTCTACTTGTCAAACTGAGCCAAAGTGTTTATATCTATCTACCAAAGGGTTTTTAAATCTCACTATACATATATATGTATCATATATTATATAATATATAGTATATATTACTATATGTAATATACTATATATTATAAATACTATATATTTACATTATATATATGTATATATATACATATATTTATAGCTTGCGTGTGTGTGTGTGTGTGTGTGTGTGTGTGTGTGTGTGTGTGTGCGCACACGCACGCGTCTGCCTGTCTAGATCAGTGTAATTTCTGGAGACGCAGCCCCCAAAGAGGTAAAACCAACAAAACAAAATAAAGCATTCTTGAGAGACATTGACCACTTAACATGGGCCCTTATAAACAAAATGGCCCTTCATAAAACCATCTGCCACCTGAACAAAGCGTAAGAAACATAAAATTGTGATTTTTTTTCCTTAAAGACCCACTTTCCTAAATTAAAAATGTAACATCATTTAGATGAAGCAAAAGAAGAGATGGTGAAGCCATAAAGCTAGCTAATTTTAGATGCTAGTCCTTTGAAGAATAGGCTACTTTGAGTCAGGAAAATGAAGCTTCTATACCCCTTGTCTTTGCAGTCATCTTACCATGTACTATGGACTGAGGATGTGACATCTTCAAATTTAGGAATGCTTGCTCCCCACATGCTGGAGCTATAATGGGCATTCTAGAAGCTTTAGAAAGAGGGGCCTACCTGGAGGAAGTAGACTACAGAGGAAGATCATTCAGGTTATGTGATCCCCACACCTCCTCTTGGTCTCTCTGTGTCTCATTGGCCATGGCTTAAACATCACCCTTAACCATGATGTTCTGCCTCATAGCAGCCCTAACAGACATGAATTGAACCCTCTGACACTGTGAGTCATAATAAATAGCTTTTCCTCTAGGGTGTTTCTGTCAGGTGTTTGGTCATTGAAATGAGAAGGAAACTGATGTAGTTTGATTGACTCCACTCCCTCCCATTCATAATGTTTAGCATGACATGAATCTGCCCTTGGCTTGGGCTGCAGCACTTCAAAGGAGTCTTTGCAGGCTTGCTTCTACATAGATTAAACATTTAGCCCCAAATAAATACTGATTAAGTAAAGGAGATTGGAAATACCCAATTAGCCTCCTAAAGCAAGTCAAAAACATGCATACCCTGTTACTAACTCTGCTTAACTGCTAATGTCAAGAAATGAATAAGTGCACCAGTGCATTCTTTTTATAAATAAACACCAAACAATAACACAAACAACACAAATGAACCGACAAAATTTTAACACTGATTATCAACCATTCTCAGGCTGTTTATTCCTTCCTATGTTTCACACCTGGGGTATTTTTGAACTTATCTATAATACAGTCAATGCAATTTTAAGCATGTTGACATTATCAGAACCCAAGTCACCTCTGGCTATAGTTATGCTGTGGGTATGAATTCTAACTGTTTTGCTGTGGGCAAAAGTTTCTAAATAAGCTACAGTTGCACAATTGGGCATAGGGATATAAATCAAATATAATGAATGCAAATTGCTAGTGTCAAGTGTATTTAGCCAGGAACAGAATAAAAGGTGGAAGGAGTAGGGCACTCCCTCCTTCCCCACCATGAGACTTGTTTCATTGTTAACTAGTTTCAGATATAACTAAGCTTTGGTACCTCGTGGGGTGGTCATGGTAATGGTAATGATGGTGCCTGGGGAAGCTACGTTTCAAGATGTATAATCTTCTCCACACTCTCAGTCACTACTTATTCCTGTAGCCCAGGGATATTATCTTTTCCCCTTCATATCTAAGTCTCTTCATGCCCATAATCATCAAAGACAGAAATAGATACAGGTCATATTCTGAGAAGCAGGGAAGCACAGAGAGAAAGAAAACTACCACTGGCCACACTGTCGGGAAACAGGCTTACTCATTGTCACAGTCTGGGATTGTGAAGCCATTACTCTAGCAACAACTACACATGATAAAGCAGATGAAGAGGATTCTATGTTGATATGTTTTGTAATGTGCAATTGTCTCACTTTGATCTAAGTGGACTTTTTATGTATATTGAAATAATAAACAACTATTTCAGGAAATCTTTTAGACTGTATTATCTTGTAGAGGTGTGTGTGTGTGTGTGTGTGTGTTGTATGTATGTGTTCACCTGTGTGTATGGCTGGTATGGAGGCAAGAAGTCTGTCTTGATTACTCTTCATATTATTGTTTGACATAGGATTTTGCATGGAACCTGAAGATCACCAATTCATCTAGGCAGCCTGGCAACTACAATTTAAAGCCCCACTTAATTTTTGATTCTCCCAAACCAAGAACTTTTAGAGACACAGGCTTACCATGTATTTCTTTCTCTCTGGTCTGGAACTTGCTTTGTGGATCAGGCTGCCCTTGAACTCACAGAGATCTCCCTACCTCTGCCTGGCTACAGCTTAGTTAAAAGGTATGTGGGTATGTGTACCAGGCCTAATCAACCTATGTCTGCTGGAATCTGAACTCAGGTCTTCATGCTTGTACAGCAAGAAAATACTTTAGTAAGTGAGCTAATGTCCCAGCCCACAGAATTTCCCTTACTAATGTAAGTCAGTTCTCCACGGCAAAATATGCAGAGATGATGATAAACTAGACAACAATAATCCAGAGACAAGCAGGTGTCCATAGGAATTCTCAGAAATTTCTTGTCTCATTCTAAAGATGTACTTACAGAGCATCATAAAAATTGATTGGGCCATGGAACCTCTTCTTACTTTTCCCCATGAAACATCAATAAAATGTTTCACGACACATTTTTGTTCTACAGAACAAGTTTAGAAAATGTAAAAATAACTCACTCACAATCACTGTTTGATTTCACCTCTATTTTCTAGAAAATTAGAAGTCAAAAGATCCAGGACCTAAAATGGAAACTGGAACAAAATTGTTCTGTGATGTTTGGTTTCTCTTATTTTCTATTCTGTGCTAATCCTTTTTTCTCTGTTTTTTTTTTTTTGTTTGTTTGTTTGCTTTTTGCTTTTTTTTTTTTTAGATTCTTAAGTTATTTTGTATTTTGTTTAACTGAAAGAATTTTCATAATTGTCTTTTATTACTGTAAGAAATTAGTGTAGGTTTGTAGCATTATAGAAGCATTAAAGATCATACTTGACCTTAAATATTACTAAGTCCTGCAGGGGCTACATATGGAAAGGCACATGCATTACTTCCCAATGATAATCCTGTAATGAAATCCTAGCACAAAAACGAACATTAACCAAATTCAACTCATCTTTTTTTTATAATTTATTTTTTATTTCTTCAAGTTACATCTCAATCACAGTCCCCTCCCTACTCCCCCCTCCAATCCCACCCTTCCACCCTCCTCCCCCTCAACCCCCCATCCTCTACCCTTTTTTTAAATTTTAGGTATATCTTTCCCCCCCAACAGCTCCCCCTTTCAGTCTAACAAATAGTTCTTTCTCTTATAACAATAAATACAATACAAAACAACTTTATTAACCCCAGTAAGTAACACTAGGAAGAGACTGGTTCGGTGTGATTTCTTCAGTCCCTTGCCCTTCTTACATCTCATGCCCTTATACAGACACTTGTCACTTAATAATAGACTCCGTCTTCAACTGAGCCATTCACCAGATGAAGACTGTCATTGCACTTTCTCACCTGACAGACACAGCTTGAAGATTTTAAGAAAACACTGTGTTCCTATTCCTTGTCTCTCTTGGGGTGGGAAGAATAGGAAGGAGGAGAAATATTTTTAAAAAGTAATAAAGAACCACTAAAAACTCTGCTGAACATTGGAATTGAAACAAGTTGTTTTACTTTTGTGAAAACCTCTCTTAATAGAAATGTGGCTCAGCTAGGCATTCATAACCTTTCTGCTTGCCCATAATGGCTTAGTTTATTTGCTTGTTTTGTTTTTGGTTTTGGGTTTTTTTTTAGAGAATTAGTGGCATGTATCACAAGGTCCACAGATTAAAAACTGTCCGGGAGCTATTCGTGGAATTCATTTGAGAAACAAGGAATGCAAATGATGAGGTGGCTTCATTGTCCCTGAACCATGTTGGCATCTATGACAGGGACAGGCAGCAGCTGGGTTCCAAAGCTCTTCTTCCCAGACAGCTGGGTGGAGACCAGTCACTGGCTGTAAGAGTCAAACAGAGACATCTGTGTTCCAAGTCCAGCACAGTCCCCAAGTTCAGCCTTCATTGTTACTGTGAGAATTACCAGTTGTTTTTGTTTTCTTGTGGCTTCTAATCCAAAGATGTCACTATTTCTCAAGGTCCCTAAATGCTCAAATCTGGAAGTCAAATAAGGCCAAGAGGAAATGAAAGAAAAGTGATTAAGTCTAGAAATAGTTTCAACAAAGCAGTTAAGTAGTTACCTTTCCTGACTCATTGTTATGCAAGTTAAAAAAAATGAACATTTCATTATTGTTCAAGCCTTTTTCAATAGACATACAGAAGTTACAGTTTCTTTTTCTTGTCTTTTTTTTTTAACATGAACCCTGTGGCCCTGCAGATATAGCTAGAGTATTTTCAAGGTTCCATCTCTGGCACCATAAACCAGGCAACGTGGAACATGCCTAAAGTTCTAAGACTTAGTATGGGCTTTGTAGACAAAAGAATCAGAAATCCCAGTCATCTCTGGCTACATCTTGAGTTGCAGGCTATCTTGAGTTTCATGAGGCTACATGAAAACATGAGTAAATCAATCAAATGAAGATTATTTTTTAGAACAATAAATGAAAAACACTGCAGTTATTTAATTTTGGAGTAGCATATCTAGAACTGTCAATTCCTAGTTTATTTATTTTAAATAGATATGTGTATATATGCATATATACACATTTATGCATATATATTCTCATATGTATATGATATGCAAATACATAATAAAAATTTTGTCAAATCACATTAGCAATGCATTGCTATCTTTAATATCCCATAGAAATACAGTTTAATTTCTCAGCACAGAGTAAAATTTCAGGATCTGTGAGATGAATGGATGGAAAGATACAAAAGTGTTCAAAAATAAGACTGTCATATTTAGGGGTCAGTGAATACTTAGCATGGTTAATGATGTGTAATAATCTGGCATGATCCATATATCGGTTATGGTCTCATTTGTATAGACATGCATTCCTTTCATTGTCCTATCTATTCTTTCTGTTCCTTTAAGGATAAAATGTTTTCTAATTTCTGTAAATAATACCATGTGTATTAAATCACTGCCTTTTTCCCCATGTTGCTGTAGTTTTCTCCTATTCATTTCTCTGGGTTTCTTGATGAGTTTGCAAGGTCCACATCTACTCCAGTAACTATTCCTGATATTTATCATCTATGTTCGTTTGATCCCAAGTTTTAACTCTACAGTTCTGTTTTTCTTCTCTCTTAAACCCTGAGTGTATTTTTCTTTATGATTACTTAAGCAATTCAATTGAGGTATCTTCTCCACAATGTATCTTAGAACTGATTCATATTTTGTACCTCATCTAAGGTGTTCTTTAGACATAGCTTTTTTTTTTTTTCCGAGGGGCTGACAAACTCTTTTGGACTTAGTTACTTTCTTATAGGTGTGACAGTTTTCAATGTCTTCCTACCTAATGGTAAACATTGTTTGAATAGTGAAATAGTTGTTTTTATTTTTGTGATATGGTCACTTTTTTTAGGGAAATCTTAATTCAATTATAAACATTCTGCCAGCATTTCCATGTAGTACCTGGGGAAGTTCCACTGTCTCCATACTTCTTATCTACTCCAGAGATCACTCAATGGTAGAATCTGGGTCTATCTCTTAAGGATTCAGGATGTTCATCCAGGCCTCCCAGTCATAGTTTAATATTAGAGATGTCATGCTCTGCCCTGCAACTGCCCCCTCCTCCTCAGATAATGAGGCCTAAAGACAGACAATGTTTGTGTAAGCCCCTCTATTTCTCAGTCTTTCTTTATGCCTTTGTCATTGCTTCTGTAATGCATCCAGAAGTCATTTCAATTTTTACATGCTGTGATCATCGCTATAAACCACTTTTCCTCTGGGACAATTAGTTGCAAATTGGTTTTTCATCACATTGGAAATAGTTTCTAGTGACCCTGAGGTATGTCTTCCCTTGAAACTTAGAAACATGTTTCCCATTTTTCCTCTTTCCTCAGTAACTAATCTTTAGTGAGCCCAATATTTCTATCATCCCCAAAGTCACATATGGAACCCCACAAGATTCTGATATTTGGATATTGGGACTTTTGGAAAGCAATTAAATTCTAGTCATCTTATAATAATTACTTTATAGAAGAATATTTCCCTGATAAGGAGAAGTATAAAAATCCTCCCACAATCTATAAACATATCAAAAACACTAAGTCAGACAGACAGACAGAAAGAAAGCTTGGTAATCAAAATATCATACTTCTAGTCTCAAAAATCATGTTATAACAAATTGGTGTTAACTTCTCCAGTTAATAAAGCATCTTTGGCAGCCAAAACAGACTAAAATATATTTCTTCTCTGTCTTTTTTCCAATCATCTGTCAAATACTTGTTACCCTTCATTTAACAGTAGCCTTGACTGTAGGCAATGAATAAAGAAGAAGATAATCCTAAATTTCATGTACTTATGAAGAATAGATTGAAGACACTACTCACATTAAATAGTGACGTGTATTATAGAAAACATGAATTCATGCAGGAGGCTATAATCCTATAGGGGTCTTAGAGAATTTAACTAAAATCATGATGTTATCACAACAAAAGGAAATAAAGTAAAAATCATAAGTCTAGGGCACAGCTAGAGAAAAGAGATTTCTAGCAAGGATGGTGTGATGGGAATCTTGGCTGTTGATGACATCTGAAATTCACTGAAAGCCAAGTGATGGAAACATATGTGGGGAATTTTTATTGATTGAATAATTAATGTTGAAAGACCCACCTGAAACATGGATCATCTGAGGTCAGAGGCCTGTCATAAACCTGAGCCACACCTTCTAGTGTAAAAAAAATTTAGTTAAATTACATTGCAGTATTTATATTATTGTTAATTGATTTGTGGCTATTAATCTTTATTTCGCCATTATAAATGAGCACACAGAGACCACATGGATTTTATCAAGCCTTGGCCTGAGTTGTGCAATCCTAGCCCATCTAAGCTAGCTCATAATTCTATTACCCAAGTATGACCCCATATATACATACGTGCCCTTGGACTGCCATTTCCCACGATATGCCGATGTTCCTGGCCATGTGGAATGAGGTTCTTTTCTCTAACCCATGGTGTGTGCCTTCTTCTATTTCCTGCTGCTGGCTGGAATGCCTTCTTCTTCCTACTGCTGGCTGGAGTGCTTTAATCCTCTGTCTAAAGCTCAGGCTTCCTGTTCTAATTTCAGGAGGTCCCACCTTTCTCTGTCTTTGCCCAGTCTCAGGCCTTGGCATTTTATTTAACCAATCAGAGTCAATGTAAGAAACAGACAGCAGGCAGGACCAATTAATTAACATTTAGAATGCTTAACACTACACCATCATTCTAGTGACAGCCCATATAAAAGGAAATGGAAGAAGGGAGCTCTTGATCTACTTGCCCTTCCTTATTCTCCTTATCAAATCCATCTGTTGCTGGTGAGACATTCATTCATTGGTAGTAGAGTCTATCTCTTTGGGATTCCAGTATAGACTGAAGACCAGCTGAGATATTCAGACTCAGATTGAACAACTACTGTAGTTTTGCTCTTTCAGTTAGGAGACAGCTATTATTGAATTAGTCAGCAGACCACAGTCCATAAGACACTATAATAGCCCTCCATATATATACATATATATATACATATGTATATATATGTATATATGCATATATATATATATAAATTTGTTCTATCAGTTATGTCTTTCTAGAGAATCTAACTAATACAGATAGGGAACAAATTCAAGACCTCCTTGGTAGAAATAAACTTTGTATGGTTACAGAACATTTGGTAGGCTCAGTGATTTAAGGCACAAAGACTACATATAAGAGATAGGTTCAGGGAGGTTGCTGGTGTTCACCTAGCTCCCCTAATACCTGATAATGATAGTGTAGTTGTGGTTTAAATCATGAATGGATTACAATTGATAAATACTAAATTACAAATTCATATATATTATTTTTATTTTTTAACATCCCAATACATTTTGCTCTCCCTCCACTTCTCCTAGCTCCCCCACATCCCTCTTTCCCAGATCTACTCCTCATCCATTTCCTCTTCAGAAAAAAAAAAAAAACAGATCTCCAAGGTATGACAGTCAGACAGAATAAAATAAGGTACACTAAGTCAAGGCTAAAGCCCTTAATACCTGGGTTGGACAAGCTAACACAATAGGAGGAAAAGAATCTCAAGTCCAGATAAAAGAGTCAGAGATATACCTGCGCCCACTCTTAGGAGTCTCACAAGAACACCAAAATTCTTGATTGTAACATTTTGCATCTTGTTCAATTAGACTTTCTGTTACAGTCAGTCACATGTCTTCATTCTGGTTCCATGCACCTCATACAATCACTCTCACCTCTTGGCTTGCTTAGTTGTAATTTTATCTGATTTTCAACACCTATTTAGTTTCACATAGCCTTTACATTAGAAGTGGTATGACTGTTTCTCTTATGAAATTAGTAAACTGTTTCTTATTCCATTTTGTTTACCTGTGATAAAGGAACACACTCTGAATCTCTTACCATTTGTAATACTTAGAGTGAAAACGAAACATTTGTGCAAGATTTTTTGAGTATGGATGAGATAAGGCATCCATAATCAGATGGTCCATGAGTGTAATGTTGTATTCACACAGACCATTGCAGATGCGAAATTTGATTGACTGTACTTTGTCCTGTTCAAATGTTCACATCGAATTGTATATTGAGTGTCCTTGAGGCTCCCCTGTCGATATAAAGCACATTCATAGGACCCTGCCTCTTAGAAATCCAAATGTAAAAATCCATAACAAAATAGGCCATTTGAAGTCTTCATGACTTAAAAAAAATATAAGAGAGATAGCTTCAGAAATTAGCATCAGAATCACTGTGACTGTGGATAACCTCAAAGGAACATGCTTGCAGCTGTTAGATAAATAAGGAAGCCAGCAGCTTAGATGTACTGAAAATAATTGACACCTCCTTGGGAAGTATTTAAGATACTAGAGAAAACACCTGCCACCATTTCAGGAAAAGAAACATTTCTGAAGAATCCCTGCTGCCCCCATATCAACACTGACCTAGAGAGGCAAGGTGCTTGTTTGTGATCTCCTATCTTTTATGATGCAGACCAACCCATATTTGGAGAGTTCCTTGGTGAGAATAACAGCAGCTACTACAACAACAAAACAAAAACAACAACAACAAAAACCTACAAAAAGTTGCAGTTCTCAAGATTTCCCTTCAAAACTTCATTTTTCCCCAAGAATCACCACATGAAAAATAGGGAGTCTGGAAGAAGACACATAGGAATTTATCCACACCTACAAAATAGCTCTCAGGTACAAACAGACTTGCTGCTAATCATGCAATGTGAGTTTCTGTTGGACAGTCATTCATTGTCCAATGCCTTATGAATGCAATCAAACTTTGTCTGAAGAAACAACCAGAGAAGAAACAAGCCTGAACTTGAAAAAACTTAGTCTGAGATGATGTCTACCTAGAATAGTAAACTGCCAAATAACACTGAAGCACTAAAGACCCAATAGACTTGGGGCATACACGTGGTTTGTTTGCTACTGATTATCCCCAAATTAGGCCATTGATATAGATGTGAAAAACTTGCCTTTAAAAATAGATAACCTGGAGCTGAGAAGACGGCTCAGTCAGTAAAGTGGTTGCTCTGAAAACATAAGGACCTATGTTCATACCCCTACCACCTATATATGAAACCTAGTGAGATCATGTACTCCACTAACTCCAGACCTGAGGAAGCAGAGACAGGAAGATTTCTGGGGCTTCCTAATGGCTAATTGCAAGCCTAGCTAAATTAGTGAATTCCCAGATCAGACAGATACTCTTTATCAAAATATAGGATGGAGAGCAATGGGAGACACTCATCACTAACCACTGATATATACAATAAACCATACACACACACACACACACACACACACACACACACACACACACACACATACATGTGCACATGCACAGGTTTACCCTATGTATATCATGCATGCATTCACAAAAGCAAAAAACCGCTCTGAAGTTGATCTTTATCAATCTGGATAGTTGGATTCTTAATTTTGAGGTTATCGTGGAAGAGTATATATATAAAATGTATGTATGCATGTATATGTATATGTATGTGTGTGTGTGTGTACCCTTTTATGTACCCAATATAAATTAAGTAAAACACTGGAGACAGAGCTTATTGACATAGGATGGATAGGCTCATGAAATAATATCCTAAGTGGAAAACCACAAATAGGAATATAATGTTTGTTAGACCCTGTAAACTTTGTAGGTAAACTTGCTTCCTAGAAGACCATATTCTTTCAAAAGAAGGAATCTGCTTTATACATTTTCACAGTGTTCTCAGCTCTAGAATTTCCACTTCACTTAACAAAGAGCCATGACAATAACAGTCAGGGACATTATCATCTAAGGCTATGGTCATGGAACATCCATCAGTGGGGAGTTGTTCAACAAATGTACTGTGTAGTCGTGCCCTAGATCATGACTCAACAGCTCTGTTGTGGGACCAGCTATCTGAGTTTAACAATCCCTCCAGGAAGACTCCGGACCATTCATATCGATAACTGACCTCCTGGAAGCATCCATTGGCTCTGAGAACACACATGGCTGACACTACCGTGGTTCCAATTCCATTCGATTAGTCCCCAGCCTAGTGTCAGATTGAGAAGCAGATATACGTGTGACAGACACAAGAAATCTTGACAGGAGGATGGTCTGGTAAAGGCTAGAGATAATTTAGTGGTGGACCATATAGCTTTCTCCTAGTTATTATTGTTTTGGGTATTGAGAAACAATAGAGGTAGAGGAGAAGGCTGTCAGTGAAGTTCTTAGAAGCACAGAGTTTTATCCTAAGAACCCATGTCTAAAAAGATACAGGCATGGTGGTAGTGTACGTTTATAACCCCAGAGCTGGGCAGACAGACAAAGTAGATCCGTGAAGCTGGCTTGCCAGCTGGCCTGGTCTACTTGGCCAAAAAGGGATGCATCTCAAAAGAAAGAGGTAAGTGCCTGCATGCACATGTGCATACATGCCTACATGCATATCTATCACACACCCCCACACACAGGGACATACAAACATGTGCATTTATATATGTCTATCATACACCAAAAGGAATCAAACTAATGTAGCATCAAAACTAAGTATAGTTTGAGCACTTTTTAAAAAATTTACTTGACAGTTTCGTACATTTGTGTAATGATTTTTTTTTTCATTTCGGCCCCTCTCCATATTGCACTGTACCACCATCTCACCACTGCTACTGGAATCCTTCTTATGAACAAGTCCCCTCCTACCTTCCTGTCTCCTTTTTGCATGGGGCTTTCCGGGTTAAATTAGAATTCCTTCTCTAAGCATGAATAGAAGGTTCTTACTGGAACAAGGGTAACTGATCATTGGCCATACCACTGAAGAAAGCAATACTCCCTCTGCAACAACCATTAATGGTAAATATTTCCTTAGGGTAAGGCCTTACTGGCCCCTTCCCAAGTTGTGCTGAAATGTTGAGGAGCCCAATCTTGTACAAGTCTTGTGTAGCAAGTTCATGAGTGGTCATGTCATGTCTGGAACACACTTTTATGCTGCATAGCTGCACATTCTCTGGATTATTATTATTTTTTGCTTTATTTGCTTTTGTTTTGTTTTGTTCTTTTTTTAAATACTTTCTACCCTTCATCCCCTGTGTTCCTTGTCCCTTTTTAAGGAGTGATATGTCTATTGTATTTAGGGTGGAGCTCTCTACCATTGATTATTCTCAGTACTTTTACATTTCTGCTCTATTCAGTGTCTGCTGTAATCATGGGCTTTTCTGACGAAGACTGGTCATAACCTTGATGTATGAGTATAAACGGGTATTTGGAAGTAGCTTGAGATCTTCTAGCTGTGTCTACAGGCAGCTGTCAGACTGTTTTGTATATAAATATTAAGTGGTTACTCATATAGTTTTATAAGTAAAAGGTCCTCAGTCTGTACTTTGAGTCTGGACTTGACCTAGTAAAGAGAGAACTTAGCCTGGACAAATAGTTAAATTATGTTCTTACTGCATAAGGAAAACCACTCTATTAACCTTTGAGTCCTGCTTTTAATGGCATGGGAAGGGAAGTGCTCAGTGGTTGTTGGAGTTAATTGACGAGTATTGTTTCACATGGTAGACTTTTTATGGTGAATGATGTAAATACTGTATATTTGCTTGCATTTTAGGGACCCCACACTACCCATCTATAACCATACTCAGAATCTATCGGCAATGCTGTGACCACCGAGGCCCTTTCATTGACTGAAATTCTGCCCTCCCAGCGTGTGCTTTTAGCAGGTCTCCTGGGATCCTGCTGTGTCCATGCAGTTCCCAGAGACCAACACCATCTCATTAGCCTGTCCATAAATACAGCCCAAAGCCTGTGGACTCCAGCCGCTGCCTCACTTAACGGGTCACACTTCTGCTCTTGGTGTCTGATTAATTTGTCAGTACCCCAGACTGAGTTCTGTGGATGGAAGGCAGCCTCCTACAGGAGTGTTTACAACCCATGCCGTTTTAATTTACTTTGGGAAGAGCTATCTGCACCCACAATACGGTCTTCCTTATCTCATGTCACATCATGTTACTCAGTGCAAAACATGTTAATATTTGGCTGTTCCGGGATTAGGAAAATAAAACTTAATGTTTTAGCTGCATCAGCTCACCTTAATGAGAATGCATGTGTGTTCATATCTATATGTGTTTCCTTTTCTCTTTTGAGAACTAGCTAATATTAAGGCAAGATTTGTTTTTGGGAAAGAAAAAAGAGAGAGAGAGAAGATGTATTATCTTTTGTGAGCTACATTCACCCCAAGGCATTTATCATAAAATGTACTTTGTTTCTGATTACATCATTCTGACAGCCAGGATGGGAAGCAACTACGTTGGGAAATTGTCAGAAAAAATCTCAAGTGAAAACTGTAGTTCAATTCCATTTGAATGTCAACAATAAAAACACAGGAAAGCCTTCATGAGCAAGCGTTCAAACTTCAGGGGAATAATAATCAAAGGACCAGTTATTCCTATGTACTCGCCTAAAGATCCAAAAAGTTGTTTGATGTACACATGCAATTGAATGTAACCTTCTACAAAGCAAAACTGATCAGAACAAGAAAATTCACCATTTGAAATATTTGGGGGAAAGAAAAAAAAACACAAGTTTTGTACAATTCTTTTATCTAAAACTTTTTAAGAAAAAACAGCATTCCTGGAAAACACAGAAATAGCATATTTTGCGATATATATGGAATATATATACTTACATATCTATATATGTATTTATATGTATGCACATATATGGAAATGTTTTTCTATTGTCTTTCATGTTTTAATAGGAAAAGAAGTCTGTATATCAGAGTTATTGGTATGGTTTTCTAGAACAGTCTGCAAAATGCAATTCAAAGACAATAAATATGACAACTGTAGGCTATCAATCCCTTCTAATAATTACTCTTATTTTAACCATGAACGAAAAGAGACACAAGTGGGAAGGAAGTCACAGGTGACCGTGTAAGCCAGTTGCACCAGGTGAAGGAGACTCCCAAAGCCTATAATTTCTGTGCTTGGGCCCCTGGCTTGTATGAGCTTCTTATTTCAATTGTGTCATGGAGACACATTCTTAAAAAAAAAAAAAAAAAAAAAAAAAAAGCAAATAATGCCACCCATCCCACCAGGGTTGGAATGTGGTTAAACCCAAGTAAAGTATTGATGAAAACAGGATGCATGTTCAAAATGACATGATATTTTGAATGAGCAGAAAATGTGGACCCTGTTCTGTTTGGGTTTGTGCTTGTTCTTGTTTCCTTGGTTCTTAAACCAATTTCTTTTCAGTGGAAAATATGCTTTCCTGAAACAGCTAACAAGAAGCTTTGTAGGTCACATCCTATTTCCAGGACCTGAGAAGAACAGCATGTGCTCTGGATGAAACACAAAGCATCATTTCTGAATCACTCGGCCCCTGGAATCTTGGCTCAAGTTACTACTTTTGATTTTACTTTTCAGTTTTTATTACATTCTTCTTTTCTTTTTTTTTAACATTTACTTATTGATTCAAGTTACATCTTGACCACTTCTCTCCTCCAGTGTGGGGGGTCCACCACATATCTGGCCCCCGTCAGTTCATCAGTCACATGAGGGTTAAGAGGTTCCTCATTTATTTACTGACTACCTCTCTGGATTCTGTACCAGCCCACCTTGATTCAGCCACCCACCTCCTTGAACATTAAAACCGTAGAACGGTAATCAGCCCAAGCCTTTTATTGCCTTTTGGGCTAAGACTCAGGCCTATGATTTCACTTCTTCTCAGTCAATTCGTTACAAGCGACGTTTGTCCACAAAGCCCTGGCAGGTCATGTTCACAGTACACTTTGTTGAAAACCCCACATACTACCTGCTCTCATTACATAAATGTGAATAAATTTCTAGTTATGGCTTTGTACACATTTATCTTATATTTTAAGATTATTTAGTGGAACTGAAGAGTTTGGGAATTACATCGTTATAAAAACTGTTTACTAGATAGTTAGCAGAGTTATTTCTGGTAATGTCATAGGAAAAATGTCTTGTATGTATCATGACCTAGCTTTGTATAATAAAGTGCTTCCTTTACTTGCTGAACTATTAGATGGAAAAATTTAATATGAAAGATATTAAAGGATCTAAACGAATGAGCTGATGGTCTTGTTCCTACAAAACTGTCATTCAATTGCATTGATTCAATCAACTAAAACACCACATTCCTCTGTAAACCACAGATAACTAGTTTCATTATAGTATGAGTAAGGACTACAGGTAAGGCCTATTAAATTTTCTCTGCCTCTTAGATTCTATGTGTACCTAGCAAGACTCCTCTTTGGAATACTTACATAATACCAACATTTTAGGAAAAATGATGGAATCAAATACACATATTCATTATATTTTCATTTGTGGACCAAAATTAAAATATCAGTATTACAAATGCCAACCTTCTGGATCTATGGTTGCATGCTCTCTATAGTCACTGCTGTTATAGAGAAGCTTCATACCAGTCTTACTTTAAACCTTTATTTCACAAATTCTGTCATCCCTTGTATTTCCATCTAAAATCTTTTTGCTTGTGTAAATCACAAATTTTTATTTCTTTGCCTCAAAATAAGTGAAAGTGACCTCATTTTGACCACTCACATCATGATAAACAGAAAGCATTTGTAACCATTATGGGCTTACAGAACCCTGAGGAAAATCTTCATCTGTTACTATCACACTTTTGCATGCTTTTATCACATAGGCATCATCTTGGTGTGTGTAAAATGCTGCATATGCACAGAGAACTTGTCAGCTAGAAAATCCTTGAGGCTACAGTATTCACTGCAGAAGGATGTGCGAGCAGATGTTTATGGCCACACTCCATCAGTTGACAGATCACTGCACATTTGCCTACAGAGTAGAAAGATAACAGCTGAACATATGCAGGAAGAACCATAGAAGATGGTGTTACCCAGATTGCTTCAGATAATACAATCCAGAAAAGGTTAGAAGAATGAGTAAGAATGATGAACTGTGCAGGTTGTTTTCATATAGAGGTTCATTGTGTATGTCTCTTGGAAGATAAACTCCCTCAACGACTTCCTTAAGACAAAAGGCATGCCTTGATTTTCTTTCTCCTATCAGAAATTGCTAGTAATGGGTCCCTAGTGTTAGGCGTTATGAATTCCAGGTTACATACCCTTAAAAAAAAAGAAGTAGAACTGACATGTCTGGGACAAAATGAAGGAAATGAGCATTTACAGTGTGTCTGTAACTTTTTGGTTAAAAATAGTAGAGCCATTTAATCCTATAAAATGATTGATTTTCCCCTATGTTTTATGTAAAGAGTTGGAAATTGGAGCAGTGCCTCCCCTAGTTTCATGAAGCTGGCATATGAGAGATTCTGGTGTCTTTAATTCTTCATCCAGCTGAACCACTCCACCTTTACTAAACTCTGGAGACGTGGTCTTCTTTAAGTGCAGGAAGAAAGAAAACAGCCTTCTAAAAGACAGAGCAACAAGTTAGATGAACACAATAGGCATAGGAAGTAAAAAAAAAAAAAAAAAGGCACTAGTTAGTGTCAGGGGCCACATTGTAAATATGGGGCAGCACTCAGCCCTGCATCAGCAAGGATGTTGGCTGCAAACTGCCAGCAGAGGTACTGGTGTGGACTTATTCACTGTCACCCCCAGGCACACAGCAGCCCTCCTTGTGGTGTCCTGCAAATTTATTCTCCTCGTTTAGAGAAAGCATGTCCTAGAGGGTCAAAATTTTGTGGTGTCCTCTATTACAAGATCCTGGGGTGGTAAACTTGCAGATGGGTTCCACAGACAGACATTTCCTTAATTGACTTCCTATTCTATTCACTGTTACTCAGTATACTTAGATTTCCATTTCATCATTTGCCTTCACAGATCTTGCCATCTTATCTCCCTCTACTTTTGGTACTTTCTATTTTGAATTCTCCTCACTCATCTTCTATTGGTGAAGCCTTTTCTAAAGGACATATGACCTTAAGTCTTTTACATCCTCCCTGAAACTGGCCTTCCACGGTATGAACACCATCACCCCTAATGCAAATCTTCTTCCACCGGCCACAAAAGTACTCTACTCAATCACCTTTGACTCCTTCCCCACCTTAAGATTAACTTCCTGTCCATAAGCAATGGATCTTTTTTCCCCTACCTTTTTCAGTGTCTACCCAAATTCTGTGTTTACCATTGGAACTAGTACTCACTAAACTAGGTAGTGTTCATACTATCCAGGCAGGTCCCACTATCCACTCTTGCTCAGTTCCATCTCTCCTCTGCACCACTGTAGGGATAAGTGTTCAAAACCCCCTAGACGATGAGTAATGTCCTGCTTTTCTAAAAACTCTTCTTTTGTTTTCTGACCCTAACTATGATGACCCAAAGGCTGATCTTCTTAGGTAGATAGCAACTTCCAAATCACTGGGAGAAAAGTTAGTTTCAAAATTAACACCTGTGCATACTAAAAGTAAAGGAACTAGGTATTGAGAGCATTTTTTTCTGATAAAATGAACGTTAGCAATGACATAAAGAAAAGATCTCACCTATGGGAGAAATTTATGAGATGAAAATATGAAAGAGGAAATACAATGCCTACGGCAGAGCTAAATTAAAATTTCAGGTAAAGAAAAATATCAGGGCAGCACCTCCTAAATTAAACTTAATTGAAATAGATTAAACTGAATTAAAATTGATTAGGTGAAGCCTGACATCATTATAATTTTAATAATAATAATTAATAATGTTCATTGAACACCTGGTTGATATGGGATATAACACAGTCCCTTCCCCTGAATTTATGGTCCACATTAAGGAGGTAACCAAGAGTGAGATTAAGGCTCTTGAGAAATGGTTCAGGGGTTGAGTGCTAGCTGCTCTTCTGGAGGAGCTGGGTTCAATTCTTAGCACCCAAATGAGGGCTCATAGCCACCTTTAGCTCCAATTCCAGGGTAACTAACATTCTCTTATGGCCTCTGTGGGTACCAGGGACAGGCAAGTTCTGCAAATGTACAAACAGGCAAAACACCAATACACATAAAATACATTAAAAAGGGTGAATTGAGAAAGCGAATGGAGGTATAGGTCCAGGGAAATGAATTCTGAGAGAACTGGGTGCACCAGGAGAAGGTTAAGTATCAGACTGGAAATCACTGTATAGAATGTTGAATGTGTGTGTGTGTGTGTGTGTGTGTGTGTGTGTGTGTGTGTGTGTGTGCATACGCACGCACGCAGTATTCACATATGCTTGTAAGTACATATATGTCTGTATATGCATGGAATTCAGAAGAGGGTGTTAGACTTCCTTTTCTATCACTGTCTATACTATTCCTTTTGAGACAGAGTCTCCTGGTAATCTGGTTCTTGCTCATTCTTTGGACAAGCTATCAGTCAGCAAGCACCAGCCATCCTCCGGTCCCTAATCTCCTCGAGAATTCTTAAGGAAAAAAGAAAAAAAAAGATGAAGAAAAAAAATAAAGTTATATGTATTTGCTTTGGTTTGTGTATATGTATTTCAGAACATATGTACGCAGGCATGCCTATGCCACAGTACATCTGGAGGTGAGGGGAAAATTGACAGGAGTCAGTTATTTCCTTCTTCTGTGTGAGTCCCAGGAACTGACTCAGAATATCAGTCTTGATGGCAAGTGCCTTGACTTGTTGAGGCATCTCATCAGTTTCCCTCATGGATTCTTTGCAAATATTTGGGAGAGAGGAATAAATTTCTGGAATTTTGCAGTACTTAGTAGTTACTGATAGAGCAGGAAATTGTTGGTTTTGGTAGCATAGAAAAACAATGTTAAGTAAACAATTGTATAAAAATAATGAACCAAAAGGAAACCTGAATATGTTGCTTCATTGGTGAGGCACAAATGATCAAAGAATATACAAACAGTGGTTTCCTGTGTATTTGCAATATTACATATTTGTCATAGTTTTTTATTCTAGTTTACATTTAAAAACATCAGTGCTGTTTATTAATTTTTACAATAGTGATTTTAAAGAATGGTTTAAAAATCAAGTTGAATTATTTTTTGTGTTTCTTATAAATACTGAAAGCACAGTTGCAGGTCTAAGAGGACTGGGAGTCACAGTAGCACTTTGGTACTAAGTAAGTGGGATTTCAGAATGTCACTTTGAAACCCTAAGTTTTCATGTTTTATTGTAGGGTCATAATTTTAAAAGACAAGTCTAAACTTCCTGGGAATAGAAGTTTTACCTGTGCTTATATCTGCCTCTTTCTTTTAAAAGATCCACTTTGCAGCTAGAGACGGGGGTTCTGTTTGTAGCTGGATCAGCTTCCTCTCTTCAGGCATGTTGGAGAGGAGATGTAGCCTGCCAATCATTGCCTTTCACTCGTGGTTTTTAAGCTATTCCTTGGGGAAGATGTCAGGAGTTTATTCATTGCAGAATTGCAGATGTCAATCATTTGGCTCAGGGAGAATATGTTCCTTCTTCTAAAGAGAAGCTTTCAATAAAGCAGCTAATATAATGGCTGTGCCCTTGTAGAGTGACAATGTCCAGGACTGTGATTCTGTGGCAGAGACACTTCTTTTGAAGATGCATGGCCTCTCTCCATATATGTTCCCTGAAGGGCTCTGTACACAGTGAGAAGTTTTAGTTCAGCATCAGAAGTGTATGCAGCAAACACAACAGGACTCTTCAGAATAGGGAAACGCTGCATAAGTAAAAAATGTAATGAACCAATCAAAATGATGTGACATTAGATATGTAAACTTTGAGGGCCTGACTCTTCTTAATTAACAGTGCTAAGATTATAAAGGGTTTTTGTATTAGTAATAAATACCTAATTATAGGCAAAAATTTAGAGGACCTCAGATTTGGTGTTGGGTTTTTATATCCTGTATCAAAAACAAATCCTATGAAAGAAAACTAAATAATAAGTTGAAATTCCATGGTATTAAGAATGTATGCTATATTAAAATGCACTTAAAGAATAAAAGGTGAGCCACAGACTAGGACAAAATATTCACCTAACAAATATCTCATTAAAATAAGGATTTCAAAATATAAAATGAGCTATTGCACTTGAACAATAAGAAAATAACTCAATTTAAACTGAGTAGCATATTTCATCAAAGAAGACACATATGAAAGATACATGGTACATGTTCAACACCATAAGTCACAGGAGACTGTGAATAAACATTGAGATCCCACTATGAGAACAGTAGAGACCCCAAACACAGACGACTTTGAATACAGGTGAGAAAGTGAAGTGATGAGAACTCTCCCTCACATGTAGTGGCAAAGTCAAAAAGATCAGCTGCTCTGGGTGACAAACCGGCCATTTATCATGAGGCTGCAGGACCAGTTGCACAATCCAGCAACTAAGCTCCCAGGTATTTCACAAGGAAATTGAAAACATATGACCAGAGAAAAATCTGTGCATAAAACTTTATACAATCTCTCCTGTCAATGGTCACAATTCACAATTGAAAAAACAATCAATATTCCCTTCAATACATGAAGGACTATAGTATGGGAATACAATGGAATTTTACAGTGATAAGAAGTGTCCATTTAGCCATAATAACATATCTAGGTACAATATATGCATAGTGCTTATTTAAAACAACCAAAGTAAAAATGATATAAATGATGTAATTCCAGCTTTATGACATTCCACACATGTGAAGAATAATCTGTGTTCTAGTCATTGGTCCATCAAGTGGATGAAAAGGAAACACAGGAGGGTACTGGGGCAATGAAACTGTTTCTTGTCACATGTAATACATAAGATTTTGCATTTAGCAAAATCTGTAAAAATGAAACTAGCATAATAAACTATAATGATGTCAACTATATACTTTAGAGAATACTAATGCATTAATATCAATTCATCAATTATGCTATAAGTACCATGCTCATGCAGGATGTAATAGGGGACACTGGGGCCAAGGAATTTAGGTGCATGTGGAAATCTAAAACTTACGGGATATTTTTCTATGCATCTAATACATCTGTAATACATGCAATATATTTGAAGTAAACATATTATCAGCTTCAATACATTCAAACCTCATATGACCACATACAGTATTTGTGGGAATCCCCAAACCATCAATAGATTTGAGGATTTTATGTGTAGAAGAGTAAGAAAATTTAACACAGTTCATATATTCTCTGATAGAAATGAGTTATTTAGTCAGACAGAACAAATTTTGTTTTTGTTCACTTTTTCCAAGCAGCAGGATACCGTTCTGTTTGCTGAAATGAGTATTTGCCAAAAGTTTTACTGACTATCCAGATACTCAAGGCATATATGTCACATGAACACTATTTTGCCTAAGGTAGTGACCTTAAGCTGTTAAACAAGCTGAGTGCTCTCACTGTGGAATTGATGGTTGATTGACACCCCGAATATCTAAGCTGCTCAAAATACCCAGCATCCAACAAGGTCCTCACAAGCAGAGTTAAGAGAAAACAGTTAGTTGGTTTTCTATTGTTTTCAGTGTAACCTGGGCTTTTCAGGACGTCAACAGAGTTTGGAAAGTCAAAAATCAGTTGGTAGAGTTAGCAAAGCAAAGACCCTGCAAACCTGATGAGATGGTTCCTTACAATGAAGGAGCAATGAGGTGACAGGACTCAAATGCACTTGAACTTCAGTGAATTAATTAGGTGGATTTCTTTTTATTCCAGTGAGGGCAAATCACTGATATGTATTGAATGAATGGATTCTCTGATCTACAATCATTGAGGAACTATCGGGTGTAGACTGTAATTTTTGCCTGGTTGCTTCTGTAGTATCCCTAAGGGTTACTAACCATATCCAAATACGACATGTAGAGCAAAATAACACATGAGAGGTATGCAGAGCAAGTAGACATCACTTCTTGTGCACATTCCATTAGTGATAACTGTGTTAAGTACAAATGAATCAGGAAAATATGGAGATAAAGTGGACAGATATGTTGAGTACACATATTTACATGTCTGTGTATGTGTAACCCAAATGCTCATGTTTTGTTCACTCAATAAAATGACTAGTGCCCATAGTGAAACTATAGCAACAGAATAGATGAAAATAATCTAAATTAATTAGCTGAACAAGAGAGAACATTTTGCATGGTAACATAACATCTTAAAAATCTGATTAACATAAATTTCTGTGGCTGAGATTAATACACACATACATACATTTAAACCCACATATACAAATATATTCATATACATATATATATATATCCACATACCCAGACATACACACATATCCACATACACAGATATACATATACATATATATATATATATATATATATATATATATATATACACACACACATATATACATACAGACATAAACACACACACATATGAAAACTTGTTAGGGTAAAATCACTAATAAGGACAGGTTTCCTTCTCAGCTTCATGGGGAGACATCATAGACTATATTTTTAAGTTTCATCATATTCTCCCCCTCTCCCAGGAGAGCTAATTTCTTACTGCACTCTTGAGTCATGACAGATAATTAGGAAATCTGGTCAGGCTTTTGTGGTACCACATTTCTGCAATTTTTATATTGTTATAAAATAGCTTCAGGGGAGACACACATAACAAAAAATGTATAATAAGGGTAAGACTGCATTAACCTAAAGTATAATTTTATTGTTTTCCATCTGTTGTAATTATGAAAATAAACTTTCATACAAAGATCAGCAGGTTAAATCATCAGAAAGATGTTGTGTCTACCAACATATCTTGCTATGTGCTATAAAGAACACCTTATGTATATGGCTTTTTTTTCTTTTCCCCTTAGGAGAAAAGTCATTGAAATCTTCCCATTAGAAGTCATTTTCCCCCTCAAACCAACATAGCTTCAGGGAATAGCATTTGTTTTAACAAAATCATTCCTGCATATGGGATTCAGATTTGCATTTTCACATATTTCCAAGGTGACTGAAAAGGCATGATTTTAAGAAAAGAAAAATTTGCATATCATGGTTTTCAGGATGATATATTTATATATATTATATATATCATATACATTCTTCTTAATATATATACATATATTACGTGTGTACTTTATACAGAGAATGTTGGTGTGCCCGGAGAGCATCCTTCAACTAAATTTTACATCAGCAAACACAGTTACGAAAAGTAGGCTCTGTTTGTCCTTGTGCTTAGACACCCACAGTACATAAGGTACTGAATGCTTTCATTAAACTGCATGTATTAATTATTTTCAAACTGTATGGTGATTTTATCACACTGAAGAAAACATAGTGACTGTGTCACCTCAGTTGTTATCATCTCCTACTTGAACATGAAGCCTAATGAGCATTGATGATGTGAAAACAATCGAAGCTAGTGATTCTTCTGAGCTTATATTAACATTCCCCTTAAAATGAATGTGTTTTAATCATATGGAATAATATTGTCACTTTAGATATTTTTCATTAATAATAGTGGAGGGAATTTTGGAAGAAAAGTGTATGATTTTCGTCATTTGAAAGTATTCTATAAACCATATGGGCTAGCAATCCTCTCAAATCTAATTTTCAGAAAATTTTAATATAAATTCTCCATCCTACTAAACAAACAAACAAACAAAACACAAACAACAACATCAAAACTCATACAGTGATGGTTCCTTGGGAATTTTTCCGGTGTCTCTTAAATATTTGTACTTTTCAGACATATGTGACAATCTGCTACTCTCACAGACTTATTAATTTTAAGAATACAAAGCAAAGCAAACAAACAAAAAAAAGGTACAACTAGGACGTAGCACAGCCCAGAGAAAGAGTAAGGGGTCCCTGAGTTCCCTGCTTCTTCTAACTATATTAACAAGATACACGAGTGCAGAGTCCTTCTGCTGATGCTGTTTTACACAGGACGACAGCAGTATGTTTTTTCTACTTCCTATGGCATGTGAGGGCCCAAGTAAGTGGTGACAACTGAGCCACAGAGGTCAAGTGACCTTATTGTCTAGTTGATGGACATCTCTAGAGCACTGTCAATTTTTTTCTTTAGGATTCCCAACAATCCCAGAATTTAGGTTTGTACGTTTCCTTCTCCCATGTTTTTCCATTTGAGTTATTGAGCAGTGGATGCCATAAGTACTTGTCTAGCAACACAGGAACTGAGTTCAGTTTCTGGAAGACTGTTTATATGTAGAGAGGGTGGACCAGGAAAACAACAAGTGATATCAAGGAGGAGTTGCAAAGAAAGGATGTCTCTCATTTGTTGATTTCCATGTACCAGCAACAAAATATGTTAATTGGATAATCCCTGGATCTCAATCTGTGTTTTTATAATCAGACCCATGGGACTTACTATATTCAACTTTACAGGCTTATTTTATTGAGCCTCTTGTGCTCGATAAAAGTATTCCTTTAAAAAAATTTCACTCCAATGTATGACCTCAAATTTGGAAACCTAGGAGCATAGGGTGTTTGTATCTTCGAAAATGGTTAAATTCTAAAGGCTATCCCATCTCCAGCCATTTATGTCATAGTCTCTCAGAATAGAGGAAAACATCAGCCCCTCAGACCTGAAAATGTATTGAGAAATAAAAATAAAATCATCATATATATGAAAGCAAATTAGTTACTATATGAACAAAGAGAGTCCATGTGACAATTTCTAAATGATGCTAAGTGGATTTTTGAAAATAAGAAATCTGAAAATTTCACAAAGAGCTAAACAGGTAAATTATCAGCTTATATGACATGTTTTATGTGCAATTTGGAAGAACAAAAGCTTACAAGTATTTATGCAAGGTATGTATCAAAATTATTGTTATTAGGATTGAAAGACAATTTGCTGGAAATTAATTCCCATTGAGCATTGTAAAGAAGACTTTTTCAGTGGGCAGTAGGTAATGGGCAATATTTGCAGATGGGGAACCAAAATAGAAGAGTGTACTATGGTAAAATAATGATTGGCCAAAATCAATGATCTAGTACCTGTAGGAAGAGAAGGATGCAAAATTGACTGATGTATGTGGACAAAGTACACATAGAATAAAATCACCAGTGGATACTATAAAA
>CAJQZJ010009351.1:1393066-1412733 GCA_907164525.1 Lophiomys imhausi
TGTGTGTGTGTGTGTGTGTGTGTGTGTGTGTGTGTGTGTGTGTGTGTTTGTTGTGACAGGGTACCATGTAGCTCATGCTGGCCTAGAACTCACTATATAGCAGAGAATAACCTTGAACTCCTCATAATCCTATTACATCCACTACCCTATTTTGAGCACTAGAATTGCAGGTGTGTGCTACCAAACCAAATCAATCCAACACCAGTGTAATATCTTAACTAATTTAATAATATCTGGTTTGGGGCAGTTGACTTATTTTATTATTATTATTATTATTATTATTATTATTACCTATTTTTATGTTTTAAACTTATTTTCTTTTTGTTGTGTACATTCTGTGCAAAGTCGGAGCTCACAGTGATTTGTGGGATAAAAGTGAATTCATCTCTGAGAAGTGATTTCCAGTTCTTGTATGGGAACATTCAGAGAGTGGTTCTCAGCATTTTAGAAAGTTTTCTCTTATTACGTAATGAAGTGACTCAACTGTGACTAACTTTTCTAACAGGAGAACCAGGTAAAAACTGCCTAGCCCCTGGAAGGCTTGAAGGTATTGCTATATTTTTGAGGGAAGATATAGTCTTCCTATGTGAAATCAGAATTCACTCAGGTGCCTAGCCTCAAGAAGGAGCTTACAACTTTGACAACTCTGGCTTCATCCTAGACTCTGAGCAGCCATTCCTATCAGTTTTACCTCAGAGATGTCATCCTAGTCAGTAGAAACCCATTATGCCATTCTGTATCCTTAAATTGTAACTTACCAGTCACCATTCAGCAAAACAGATTGAAGTATAAATAACCAGCATTCAGACTTACACCCCTGCCTATTTTCATTGATATATAATAATTACACATACATATGGAATACATTAAAATTGTTTCATATATGCATTAGGAAACAATCAAATGGAATCTTTGAAAACCCAAGGCCTAGCTTTGCAATAGTGGATCTTAAAGTATGGGGAATAGCTAGCTATGAGGCAAGCAAAGTGAGTAGCAGTAATAGAGTCTATTTGTTTTAGCTTTGTATAATTTGTTTATACCTTGTGTAGAGGGATTGGGGCTTTTATGTGCACATACAAAATTAATATATACATATATAACTTTGTCTATGAAATATATCCTTAATCTACCAAAGCCTCTCACAACTATTTCAAGTTGCTTTATAAAATACATTTCATTGTACTTGTCCTGTGGCTGTCTATCTTTAGATTTCTTTGAAAATTGGCTAAAGAATTAAAAGCATTCATCAAATATAATAATTATATTAAATTCCAGTAATTATATAATGTTCTCTTCTTTACTTATCATGGTCAGTAATTCTGACACTGGTTTTATTCTGCAGAATGGTGTGTGTTTGTAATTCCTCAAATATGTCAACTACATTAGATATTTTCATCATCACTATGACAAACTATTTGACAAGAGATTTTCTTAGTTGGAAGTTTGCTTAGTTCACAGTTTGAGGGTTCAGCCTGTTATTGTGGAGAGAGTATAGTGGTACGAGTTTGAGCATTTTGGTCATATTGCATTCATAATCAGAAGTCAGAGAGAGAGAGAGAGAGAGAGAGAGAGAGAGAGAGAGAGAGATACTTACTGTTCTTTATCCCTTTTATGTAACCAAAGATCCCAGTTCATGGGGTGGTATTGCCCATATTTAAGGGATTTCTTTTTTAACATTTATTTATTTCTTCAAGTTATATCTCAGTCAAAGTCCCTATCCTCTTTCATCTCCCGGTTCCCCCACCACCACCCTCTTGCCCCCTTACCCTCCTATCTGCTTTTTGTTGTTGCTGTTGCTTTTTAATTTAAGGTGTATCTTTTTTTCTCCCCAACAACTAAGAGGGACCTCTTAGATCAATGACAGGCTCTTCTTCTTATAACAGTAAATACAATACAAAACGATAAGAACATTTAGGCTACAAATATGAAAATTATAGGGTATAACATACATTCCCAATGTATAACACACAACCAATGGCCAGTCCACATGTATTTGGCAACTGATATTAATATTCTGTTGTTTATCTATATCAATGAGTTTAAAGTTCTATATATAACTCCTCCCTCTCCCACCCATCCCGGTCCTCTGGAGTGGGGTGTCCCTAAAAATCAGCCCCCCTGAGTTCAGCAGTCATATGAGGGCTAAGAGCTTCCCCTTGCACTGGGGGCCTAAAGGCAGCACTCCTAGAACAAATTGCCCCATTAACAGGTAACAAAGTCTATGTTCCTGTTCTTTTTGGTGTGTTGATTGTAGGATAGTTATCCTGTACTGTATGACTAAAATCCAATTATAAGTGAGTAGATGCCATGTGCACCTTTCTGAGTCTCAGTTAGCTCACTCAGGATGAGGTTTTCTATTTCCATCCATTTGACTATGAGTTGCGTGATTTCCTTGTTTCTGATAGCTGAGTAGTGAGCACATTGTGTACCACAATTATTTTATCCATTCATTGGTTGTGGGACATCTGGGTTGTTTCCATTTTCTAGCTATTACAAATAAGGCCGCTATGAACATAGATGAGGATATGTCCTTGTGCTTTGGAGAGGAATCATTTGGGTAGATACCCAAAAATGTTATGGCTGGGTCTGGAGGTAGGGCTATTTTAAGTTTTCTATGATATTGCCAGACTGATTTCCATAGTAGTTGTACAAGCTTGCACTCCCACCAGCAATGGAAGAGGGTTACCCTTTCTTCATAACCTCGCCAGCATGTGCTGTCATTTGAGTTTTGATCTTAGACATTCTGACAGGTGTGTGATGGAATCTCAGAGATGTCTTGAGTTGCATTTCTCTGATGACTAAGGAAGCTGAGCATTTCTTTAAATGTTTCACTCCCCTTAGAGATTCCAATTATGAATTCCTGTTTAGCTCTGTTTCCCATTTCATTCTTTTACATGTTGACATTCAGTTAGACCAGCACCATTTGTTGAAGATGCTGTCCTTTTTCCATTGTATGGTTTTGGCTTCTTTGTCAAAAATTAAGTGACCACAGGTGCATAGGTTCATTTCTGGTTCTTCAATTCAATTCCATTGATCAACTGATCTGTTTATATACTAGTACCATGCTGTTTTTATTACTATTGTTCTGCAGTATAGCTTGAAATCTGGGATGGTGATACCTCCAGAAGTTTTTTATTGTATAGTATTGATTTAGCTATTCTGAGTTTTTTGTTATTCAATATGAAGTTTAGAATTTTTTCTATTCATGTAAATAATTGTTTTGGTATTTTGTTGGGAATTGTATTGAATCTGTTTATTGCTTTTAGCAGGATAGCCATTTTTATTGTGTTGATCCTATCTATCCATGAACATGGGAGATCTTTCCAACCTCTGATATCCTCTTCAATTTCTTTCTTCAAGGACTTCTTGTCATACAGTTCTTTTACTTGCATGGTTAGAGTTAACTTCTAGCTAGAGCAATAAGACAACTAAAGGAGATCAATGGGATACAAATTGGAAAGGAAGAAGTCAAATTATCTCTATTTGCAGATGATATGATAGTATACATAGTGACCCCAAAATTTCCACCAGAGAACTACTACAACTGATAAACAGCTTCAGCATGGTGTCTGGATACAAAATTTAAAAATATCAGAAGCACCTCTTTATACAAAAGATAAATGGACTGAGAAAGAAATTAGGGAAAAAAAAACAGCCTTCACAATAGTTACAAACACCAGATACAATATCTTTAAAAGTGTTAAACTAAATTTTGTATCGATATACAAAGATAAACACTAATGTAGCCAAATATATTCTTAATTTTGTGTCAATATACAAAGATATAAGAGAATATTCAATAAACCATCCCTTTTTCTTTATCATTCATATATTATGTTTATGAGGCTGATGTGCTACCTACTGAGCTAACGAGGTACCTGCATATTATGTTTATATCCCATTATTTTCAAGTCTTTCCCCCATATAGGAATGAAAGAAGGATAGAGAAAAGAAAAAGAGAGAAACCTCTGCATCTAAACTCCAAACCTTTTTAACAACTTGTAACCAATCCCCTAAAAAAAATCTATAACCCATCAAATGACCAATGGAGAATCACCACCCCTGCTTCTGGGAATGGTATGTCTCTCTCTTAAAATTACTTCCTGCTGAAATGGGAGGTAGGAAACCTGTTTTGGGGCCCAAAAAAGGATGTAAAATGGTTACGCAAGTTAATAGTAACATTTGATGTTCAATCCTTTTGCACTCAACTATTTAAATCCCCTAAGGAGTTTTTAGTCAGAGGCTGAACTTCAGGGCTTTATTGAAGTCCTGGCTGGAATCTCCATGTGGCTGCATTAACTTAGCTAGCCATTTTGAGTTGTTCTGGTTGAAGATTTTTGAGGAAACAGCTATTGAGGAAGTCTTTGAGGGTGGATCATCTGGACTACTTGTGTTCTTGGTGTCTGGACCCTTTTCTTCTGAAATTTCAGTTGTCCAGCTGACCTTGGACTCTTTAGGTGGATGTGTTTAATCTCCTAGAAAGATAAGAAAAGATCACTGCCCTAATCCTAACTCTGGGGCACTACTGTGCTTTTTTGACAAGTTATATCTTTCCTAGAGCAATTGGGGTTTTTTGGCAGTATAAAAAGTATTATCTTTCCATTGAGATTTTTTAAAAAATTCTTTTCATATTTTGGAACTAAACATAACTTTAAGTGTATATATTTTGAGATAACAAAAGACAATTCACTTTTAATTTCAGCATACCTTTTGCCAGCAGCTTCTAAACTTAAATCATTGCAAACTCTATGTGCCTACCTCTGTTTTCCAAGTATTGGGATCAAAGGTGTGTGTCTCCCAATTGTTGGGATTGAAGGTGTGCACTACCAACCCTATATCAAAGTTTTTCTCTATTTGGAGCTTGCTCTGTTGGGCTGGCCTTGAACTCAGAGATCTCCATGTTTCTTTCTCCAGTGTATTGGGATTAAAGATGTATGCCTCTCAACTCATGCAATTAAAGGTGTGAACCATCACCATCTTGTTCATTGTAACTCTAGAAATAAAAGACAACTAAATCTGTAGTGATTCTCCTGTCTCTGCAGGTGTTAAAGACAAGGACTAAAAGCTAACACTGCCCTTCTTCTCAAACATTTTATCTGAGCTCCAAATTACTTCCACTCTTACAGGTTTAGAAAATCAGGTTGAATTGTAGGAACCCTTAATTTGCTTACAACATTTTAAACCTCTTAACTGCATTTTTAACACCAAACAATGAAAATATCCTTTATATATAGAGAAAAAAAACTTATTCTGACACCCAGGAGTGTATGAGCTATTTGGTAACCTCTAGTCCAACATTCTAATCTGAAATTAAGACCATTGTTCCTTTCATTCCAGTAAGGCAAGGATGCCTTTGGTTAATTATAATTTGAAATTTTTATATTTTATTTTTATTGTATGTTTTAAGCTTAGTTACCCCATTTTAAATCAATTTTTTTTCAAATTATCTCTCTAACATAGTTTCCTCCCTTGATCCTTCCTTGCCCATCCCTCCCTGCCTCATTCTTTCCCTCCCTTCCTTGCCCATCCCTCCCTCCCTTCTTCCCTCCCTCGATATTCCTCTTCTCGGTACTCTTATTACTCCTCATATGAGGTAGGCCCCTACATATCCTACTATCTCAGTTTCTTAGTCATGTAACTGCCAAGAGTTTTCTCTTGTACTGGGGCTTGAAGTGGCACACCATTTAGGGTAAGGTGTTCCACTAACCTACAACAGGTACCATGACTCACTTCTGAGTGTAGTTTTTCCTATGATAGTTATGCTAGGTTTCTATCTGTTTGGGTCCGTGAGTTGAAGAATGATTGTCCTGTGCTATATGATTAATATCTACTTATACAAGAATACATATCATGTTTATCTTTCTAATACTGAGTCAGCTCACTTAGGATGAGCTTTTCTAGATCCATCCATTTGGTTACAAATTGTATGATTTTCTTGTTTCTGGTAGCTGTGTAGTATTCCATTGTGTAAATGTAGCACAGTTTTTTTTTTTATTCATTCTTCAGTTGAACGCTATCTAATTCTTTCCAGTTTCTGGCTATTACAAGTAATGCTGCTGTGAACATTGGTGAGGCAATGTCCTTGTGGTTTGGTGAGGAATCTTTTGGATATATGCTCAGGAGGGGTATGGCTGGATCTTGAAGTAGCACTGCTCCCAATTTTCTAGGATATCTCCACATTGATTTCCAAAGTGGTTGTACAAGTTTTCTCTCCCACCAGAAATGGAGGAGTGTTCCTGTTTCTCTACATCCTTGCCAGTATGTGCTATCATTGGAGTTTTTTACTTTGTCATTCTGTCAGATGTGAGATGGAATCTCAGAGTAATTTTGAATTGCATTTCCCTAATGACCAAAGATGTTGAACGTTTCTTCAAGTGCCTTTCAGCCTTTAGAGATTCTTTTTATGAATTCTCAGTTTAGCTCTATATCCCATTTTTTTGATTGGGTTTTTTGATTTTTTTGGTGGTTAATTTATTGAGTACTTTAAATATTTTGGATATAAGCCCTTTGTCATATTTTGGGCTGGTGAAGATCTTTTCACAATCTGCAGGCTGCTGTTTTCTTGTAATAACAGTGTCTTTTGCCTTACACAAGCTTTTCAATTTCATAAGATCCCATTTAGTGATTGTTTGTTTTAGAGTCTGAGCTATTAGTGTTCTATTCAGGAAGATATTATCCATGCCAATGAGTTCCAGGCTTTTCCCCAATTTCTCTTCTATTAATTTTAGTGTGCACAGATTTATGCTGTGTTCTTTGATCCACTTGGACTTAAGTTTTGTGCTGGTGATAAGTATGGATCTATTTGCACTCTTCTATATGCTGACATCCAGTTAGAACAGAACCATTTGTTGAAGTTGTTTTCTTTTTTCCATTATATGGTTTTTGCTTCTTTGTCAAAAATTAAATGACCTTAGGTGTGTGGGTTTACTTCTGGGTCTTGTATTACATTTCATTGATCAACTGGGTCTATTTCTATGTCAGTACCATGCTGTTTTTACTACTGTTTCTCTGTAGTACATCTTGAAATCCAGGATGGTAATACCTCCAGATGTTCAGTTATAGTACATGATTGATTTAGCTATTCTGGATTTTTTGTTTTTCTATATGAAGTTGAGAATTGTTCTTTCAAGGTCTGTAAAGAATTATGTTGGTATTTTGATAGGAATTGAATTGAATCTATACATTGCTTTTTGGAAGATGGACATTTTTATTATATTAATCCTACCTATCCATGAGCAAGGGAGATCTTTCCATCTTCTGATACCTTCAATTTTTTTCTTCAGTGACTTCTTGAACTACTTATCATACAGGTCTTTCCCTTGCTTGGTTAGAGTTACCCCCAGGTATTTTATATTATTTGTGGCTATTGTGAATAGAGTTAATTCCCTAATTTCTTTTTCAGCTTAATTATCTAATATCTAAAGAAGTGCTACCAATTTTTAAAATTAATTTTGTATCCAGTCACCTTGCAGAAGGAGTTTATCAGCTGTAGGAGTTCTCTGCTGGAATTTTGGGGGTCATGTATGTATACTATCATATCATCTGCAAATAGGGATACTTTGACTTCTTCCTTTTTCAATTTGTATCCCCTTCATCTCCTTTAGTTGTCTTATTGCTCTAGCTGGAACTTAAAGTACTATATTGAAGACATACAGACAGAGTGGCCATTCTTGCCTTGTCCATGATTTTAGAGGGAATGCTTGAAGTTTCTATCCATTCAGCTTGATGTTGGCTATTTGGTTTGTTGTAAATTGCCTTTATTATGTTTAAGTATGGTCCTTGTATGCCTGATATCTCCAATACTTTTAAAATGAAGGGGTGCTGGATTTTGTCAAATTTTTTTTCAGCATGCAATGAGATGATCCTGTGGGTTTTTTTAAATGCTTATTTATTACTTCAAGTTACATCTTCATCATAGTACCCTTTTTCCACCCCAGCCAGTCCTGCTCTCCCACCCTCCATCCACTATCCTTTCCAACACACTCCTCCGGAGGGGAGTGTCCCTATGTATTAGTCCCCTGCCCCAGTTCAGCAGTCATATGAGGGCCAAGAGCCTCCTCATACACTGGGAGCCTACAAGGCAGCACCACTAAGGCAGTGTGTTTTATTGACAGGTAAAAAAAGTCTATGTTCCTGTTCCCATTGGTGCATTGACTGTAGCATAGTTATGCTGTACTATTTGGCTAAAATGTGATTATAAGTGAATAGATGTCATGTGCATCCTTCTGAGTCTGGGTTAGCTCACTCAGGATGAGCTTCTCTAGTTCCATCCATTTGGAACATTGCATTACTTTGTTGTTTCTGATGGCTGAGTAGTATTTCATTGTGTAGATGTACCACAGCTTTTTTGTTTTGTTTTGTTTTTTGTTTTTTCTTTTTTGTTTTTTTTTTTTTTTATCCATTCCTTGGTTGAAGGACATCTGGGTTGTTTCCAGTTTCTAGTTATTACAAATAAGGCTGCTGTGAACATAGATGAGGAAACGTCCTTGTGGTTTTGTGAGAAATCTTTTTGATGTATACCCAGAAGTGGCATGGCTGGATCTTGAGGTAGAGCTATTTCAAGTTTTCTAAGATAACTTCAGACTGATTTCCATAGTGGTTGTAAAAGTTTGCACTCCCACCAGCAATGGAGAAGTGTTCCCCTTTCTCTACAACCTCGCCAGCATGTGCTGTCATTTGAGTTTTTTATCTTAGCCATTCTGACAGGTGTGAGATGGAATCTCAGTGTCGTCGTGAGTTGGGTTTCTCTGATGATTAAGGATGCTGAACATTTCTTCAAGTGTCTCTCAGCCATTAGGGATTCCTCCTTTGTGAATCCTCTGTTTAGCTCTGCTCCCCATTTTTTTAGTGAATTATTTGGTTTCTTGGCATTTAATTTCTTGAGTTCTTTGTAAATTTTGGATATTAGTCCTTGGTCAGATGTGGGGTTGGTAATGTTCTTCTCCCAATCTCTAGGTTGCTGTTTTGTTCCAATGACAGTGTCTTTTGCATTATAGAAGATTTCCAGTTTCATGTGGTCCCATTTATTGATTATTGGTCTTAGATCTTGAGCTGTTGGAGTTCTGTTCAGGAAGTTGCCACCTATGCCAATGAGTTTGAGTTTTTTTCCCACTTTCTCTTCTAATACTATTAGTGTGTCAGGCCTTATGTTAAGGTCTTTGATTCACTTGGACTTAAGTTTCATGCAAGGTGATAAGTATGGGTCTAATTTCATTCTTTTACATATCGACATCCAATTAGATCAGCATCATTTGTTGAAATAGCTGTCCTTGTTCCATTGTACTGTTTTGGCTTCTTTGTCAAAAATTAAGTGACCATAGGTGTGTATGTTCATTTCTGGGTCTTCAATTTGATTCCATTGATCCACTGGTCTGTTTCTATACCATTACCATGTTTTTCTTTCTATCTTTCTTTTTTTTTTTTTTTTTTTACTATTGCTTTGTAGTACAGCTTGAAATCTGGGATGGTGATGTCTCCAGGTTTTTTTTTTTTTTTAATTGTACAAGGTTGATTTAACTGTTCTGGGTTTTTGTTATTCCATATGAAGTTGAGAATTACTTTTTCAAGGTCTATAAAGAATTGAAGTGGTATTTTGATAGGAATTGCATTGAATCAGTATATTGTTTACGACAGGCTGGCCATTTTTATTATGTTGATCCTACCTATTTCTTCCTTCAAGGACTTTAAGTTCTTGTCATACAGGTCTTTCACTTGCTTGGTTAGGGTTACCCCCAGGTATTTTATATAGTTTGTGGCTACTGTGAAGGGTGCAGTTTCCTTAATTTCTTTCTCAGCCCCCCTTTTTTGTATAAAGGAGGGCTTCTGATTTTTTTGAATTAATTTTGTATCCAGCCACCTTACTGAAGGTGTTCATCAGCTGTAAGTGTTCTCTGGTGTAATTTTTGGGATCGCTTATGTATACTATCATATTGTCTGCAAATAGGGATAATTCAACTTCTTGGTTTCCAATTTCTATCCCGTTGATTTCCCCCCCCCCCTTTTGTCTTATTGATCTAGCAAGAACCTCCAGTACTATGTTGAAGAGATATGGTGAAAATGGCATCTTTGCCTTGTCCCTGAGTTTATAAGAAATGCTTCAACTTTCTTTCCATTTAATTTGATGATGGTGACTGGCTTGCTGTATATTGCCTTTATTATTTCTAGGTATGGTTCTTGTATACCCATTCACTCCAGGATTTTAGCATGAAGGGGTGTTGGATTTTGTCAAATCCTTTTTCAGGATCTAGCAAATGATCATGTGGTTTTTTTCTTTCAGCATGTTTATGTGGTGAATTATGTTGATGGATTTTCATATGTTGAACCATCCCTACATTCCTGGGATTAAGCCTACTTGATCATTGTGTATGATACTTTTGATGTTCTTGGATTCAGTTTGCCAGTATTTTATTAAGTATTTTGGCATCTATGTTCATGAGGGAAAATGGTCTGAAGTTCTCTTTCTTTGTTGGGTCTTTGTGTGGCTTAGGAACAAGTGTGACTGCAGCCTCGTAGAATGAGTTTGGCAGTGTTCCTTCTGATTCTATTTTGTGGAAGAGTTTGAAGAGTATTGGTATTAGCTCTTCTTTGAAGGCCTGGTAAAATTCTGTGCTGAAACCATCTGGTCTTGGACTTTTTTTGGTGGGGAAATTTTTAATGGCTGTTTCTATTTCCTTAGAGGTTATAGGGCTGTTTATTCTGTTAACCTGATCTTGATTTAACTTTGGTATGTTGAATCTATCAAGAAAATTGTCCATTTCATTTAGATTTTCAAATTTGGTGAAGTACAGATTTTTAAAGTAGGACCTGAAGATTCTCTGGATTTCCTTAATGTCTGTTGTTATTTCTTCCTTTTCATTTCTGATTTTGTCAATTTGGGTTTTTTTCCCTCTGCCTTTCAGTTAATTTGGCTAAGGTTTTTTTTTTTTTTCATTTTATTGATTTCCTCAAAAAACCAACTCTTGGTTTCATTGATTCTTTATATTGTTCTTCTTTTTTCTATGTTGTTGCTTTCAGCCCTAAGTTTGATGATTTCATGCCTTCTGCTCCTCTTAGGAGTGTTTGCTTCTTTTTTTATCAAGTTCTTCCAGTACTGCTGTTAATTCGCTAATATGAGCTGTCATAATTTTGTTTTGAAGGCACTTAGTGCTATGAACTTTCCTCATAGCACTGCTTTCATTGTGTGCTGTAGGTTTGGGTATGTTGTGCCTCCATTTTGGTTGGAATTTAAGAAGTCCTTGATTTACTTCTTTATTTCTTCCTTCTCCAAGTAGTCATCCAGCAGAGAGTTGCTCAGTTTCCATGAGTGTGTAGGCTTTCTGTTATGTCTGTTGTTGTTTAAGTCCAGCTTTATTCCATGATGGTCTGATAGGATACACGGGGTTTTTTCAATTTTCTTGTATGTGCTAAGGCATGCTTTGTGTCTGACTATACGGTCAATTTTGGAGAAGATTCCATGCAGTGCTGAAAAGAAGGTATATCCTTTTGTATTTGGGTGAAATGTTCTATAGATATTTGTTAGGTCTATTTGGTTCATGACCTCTGTTAGACTCATTATTTCTCTGTTTGGTTTCTGTCATGATGACCTGTCCATTGTTGTGAGTGTGGTATTGAAGTCTCCCCCTACTAATGTGTGGGGATCATGTGTGGTTTAAGTTTTAGAAAAGTCTTTTATAAATGTAGGTGCCCTTGTCTTTGTGGCATAGTTATTCAATATTGAGATGTCCTCTTGATGAATATTTCCTTTTTGACTATTGTGCCCTTCTCTATCTTTTTTGATTAACTTCAGTTGAACGTCTATTTTATTTGATATTAAGATGACTATTCCAGCTTGCTTCTTGGGTCCATTTGCTTGGAATAACTTTTCCCAGCCTTTTACTCTGAAGTAGTGTCTATCTTTGTTAGTGAGATGCATTTCTTGTATGCAGCAAAATGATGTATTTTGTTTACAGACCCATTTTGTAAGCCTGTGCCTTTTTATTGGGGAGTTGAGTCCATGGATGTTGATGGATATTATGACCAAAGGTTGTTATTTCCTATTACTTTTGTGTAGGTGGTTGTTGTGTGTTTCTTTTGGTTTAGCTGCAGTAGAGTTTTTTGCTTCCTCTGTTTTCTTGGGTGTACTTATCTTCTCTGGGTTGGAATTTTCCTTCTAAGATCTGCTGTAGGGCTGGATTTGTGGGTAGATACTGTTTAAATTTGATTTTGTCATGGAATATCTTGTTTTATCCATCCATTTTGATAGAGAGTTTTGTTGAGTATAGTAGTCTAGCTGGGCACCTATGTTCTCTCAGGGCTTGTAGGACGTCTGCCCAGGCCCTTCTGGCTTTTAAGGTTTCTGAGAAATCAGGTGTAATTCTGATGGGTCTGCCATTATGTTACTTGACCTTTTTCTCTTACGGGTTTTAATATTCTTTCTTTGTTCTGTATATTTGGAGTTTCATTTATTATGTGGCAAAAGGAGTTTCTTTTCTGATCTAATCTGTTTGGTGTTCTGTATGCCTCTTGGAATTTTATTGGTATCTCTTTCTTTAGGTTTGGGAAATTGTCTTCTAGGATTTTGTTGAAGATGTTTCTTGGATCTTGGAGTCAGAGTATTCTCTTTCCTCTATGCCTATAATTCTTAGGTTCCATCTTTTCATTGAGTCCTTGATTTCTTGGATGTTATGGGTTTGAACTTTTTTAGATTTCTCATTTTCTTTGGTTGTTGTACTGATTTCTTCAACCGAATCTTCCATGCCTGAGATCCTGTCTTCCATTTCTTGCATCCTGTTTTTGATACCTGTGTCTGTAGTTCCTATTCTCGTCCCTTGATTTTCCACCTCCAGGATTACCTCAGTTTATGTTTTCTTTATTATTTCCATGTCCAATTTCAGATCTTGGGCAATTTTATTTGATTTTGATATTTCCTGCTCCAATTTCCTTGTTGCCTTTTCTTTTTCCTGTTTAAGTTGAGCCACTTTGGCTTGGAGATCATTAATGGTATTCTCCACTGCTTTAGTTTGTAAAATTGAGGAATCTTTGAATTCCTTCAGAGGAATTTTTGAAAAGATTCTATCACTTTCCAGAGTATAAATTTGTCATCATTTTCATGTTTTTCTGATGTGGTGGAGTGGTCAGGGCTTGCTATAGTGGCGTAGCTGCATTTTGTTGGAGTCATATTTCCCTGACTTTTGTCAGATCCATCTTTTTGCTGACCTTTAGCCATCTGGTTGTTCTTAGTTGTTTGTTCCTGGTGCCTTCTTGTCTTGGTGCCAAAAAGGGTACATTGGTGTAGAGACCATATAACTTGGTGATCTACAGCACTCCACTGGCTGTATGGGGCCTTGTGCAGAGGTTGGTTCTCAGTGTGTCTCCCAGAGCTCACCCCTTCCTGTTGCGTCCCAATTGGAAACTCAGGTCAGAGGTTGTGGTGTGATGTGTTTTTACTGCCTGCAGGTTCCTGAGATCCAACTGGTCTTTGTAGCAATGATGGTGCAGGTTGTCAGGCCACAGACTGCTGGCTGGAGTGTTAGCTGCCCTGCAGCTTACTTGTCGACACTGTGATCCTGGTCCTACCAAGCTCCTCTCAGGGGGTTCCCAGGTTCAATATGCGACTTATACCCAGAAGCACTGTGTTCAGGTACATCCATGTCACCCAGGCAATGAGCAATGGTCCAGGCTTGTTTCACTGCTCCTGAGTCAGAGGTCTCTGTGTTGTAGCTTGGGTATTCAGCTGAGGTGTAAGGTAGGAGCAGTCATGGAGATCTGATGTGGAATTCACACCCTGTCCACAGTGTTTGGAATCCAGGATGCTCATCTGCCTTCTCTCTGCCAGAATCTCTGTGCTTCTGTGTAGCAAGCCTGCACTTAAGTGGCTTCTGGCAGTTTCCCTGTAGCAAGGGTATCAAGAGTTGGTTGTGGCCCTTCCACGCTCTTCTCCGAGGGGTAGGGAGTTTCAGATCACTCTGTGCCTCTCAGTCAGAAGTTCTTTTCTGAGCAGAAACCAACTGCTCAGGCTGCATACAATAGTTCAGAACTGCTTTACCACTCCAGACCTGAGGAAGTAGACTGAGAGCCTTCCCAAAGAGGGTGTAGGCAGTGAGTTTGCAAAGCATCTCCAGTATTTGGACTGGGAGGGGGGTGGAGGGAGTGAAGGGTGCCTCTCAGTTAAAGACTCTGTGGTCAGGTGCGGCCTGTCCCCTCAGGTATCACGCCCCAGTCCAGGACTGTTTCACTGCTCTGGGAGGAGATCTGAATGTACTAGGCTGGGTCTGTAGAGTAAGTTCCCTGCTGAAGTGAGCACAAGCAGATAGTTCCAGTATGGAATTCACTTATCAAATCTCAGTGCCTTTTCCCTGCCAGAATTGTTGTGCTCTGGTGCAGCCTGCCTGGATAGGCAAGGGCTTCCACCAGACCCCTGTAGCTACGGTGTCAGGGCTGTGGCTATGGTGTCAGGGATGTGCTATGTTTTTTTCAATCCACTCTCAGAGGAGTCTTAGAGCCAGTCTGTATCTCTCAGTTTGAAACTCTGAACCAGTGCTGTTGCTGCTTTTGTGCCCTGCTGCACAGCAACGGGTGGTGGGGGCAGCTTAGAGGCCAGACAGAGGAGGTGGAGCTGGGAGATCCAATATGGAGTTCATTCACTGATTCCCTGTCTGTATTGAAATGCTCCAAAGCAGCCTGGCTGGAAGGGACTACCAGACCTCCTGTAGTAGGTGAGGGTGGAGTTGGGGGTGGGGGTTTCCAAATTGTGTTCTGTATCCTGCCCACAGTGTGCTTTGGCTTAGGGAAGTTCAGCTCCTTCCAGCTAGATCCCACTACCAGAGGCTGACTTAGCTGGTCAGCTAGATGCTGCCACTAGCTGAATATCCCCGGGAGAGTCCCTCAGTCTTACTGAAGCAGCTCTGCTGGTATGCTCCTGGGTGTCCAACCCTACCCTGCACAGGTGCTGCAGACTCAGAAGGTCCTATGTTTGGTTGAAACCACCAGTTGGAGTCCTGAAAGGATCCGATAAGGAGGGAGTGCAGTCTCTTGGCTGGAAGGAAGCACTCCATGGTGCCCGTGTCTGGTGACTCCAATACTCAGTGTCTATATTTCCAGTACTGAGGTCTTTATTGTTTTTTTGGGGGGGCAAGCCCAGAGAGTCTTGCACCTCACAAATATCTCTGCTGTTGTCCAATCTGTCTTCCTGATGACCAAAATTCCTCTACTTGATTGTGGAAATCTTGCTCCCCCTGGTCATGTGGCTTTTTTCTTTCAGCTTGTTTATATGGTGGATTACATTGATGGATTTTCATATGTTGAACTATCCTTGCATCCCTGAAATGAAGCCTACTTGATCATGGTGTATGGTAATTTTGATGTGATCTTGGATCTGGTTTACAAATATTTTCTTGAGTATTTTTGCATTCATGTTCATAAGGGAAATTGCTCTGACATTTTTTTCTCTGTTGGGTTTGTGTGATTTAGGTATGAGGGTGACTGTAGCATCATAGAATAAGTTTGGCAGTGTTGTTTCTGTTTCTATGTTGTGGAAGAGTTTGAAGAATATTGGTGTTAGCTTTTCTTTGAAGGTCTGGTAGAATTCTGGGTTGAAACCATCTGGCCCTGGATTTTTTTTTTTTTTTTTTTTTTTGGTTTGTTAGACTTCTAATGACTGCTTTTTTTTCCTTAAGGGCTATAAGACTGTTTAATTTGTATACCTGTTCTTGACTTAACCTTGGTAGGTAGACTCTATCAAGAAAATTATCCATTTCATTTAGGTTTTCCAATTTTGTGGAGTACAAGTTTTTGAAGTAGGACCTAATGATTCTTTGGATTTCCTCAATGTCTGTTGTTATTTCCCCCTTTTAATTTCTGATTTTGTTGATTTGGGTATTTTCCCTCTGCCTTTTAGTTAGTTTAGCTTAGGGCTTGTCTATTTTTTGATTTTCTCAAAGAACCAACTCTTGGTTGTGTCGATTCTGTGTATTGTTCTTTTTATTTCTAAGTTGTTGGTTTCAGCCCTGAGTTTGATAATTTCCTTCATCTGCTCCTCTTGGGAGTATTTGCTTCTTTTTGTTCTACCTCCTTCAGATGTGCTTTTAGGTTGCTATTATGGGAACTCTCCAATTTCTTTTTGAAGGCATTTAGTGCTATAAACTTTCCTCTTTGCACTGTTATCAGTATGTCCCATTAGTTTGGCTATTTTTTTGCCTTCATTTTCATTGAGTTCTAAGAAGACTTTAATTTCTTTCCTGATCCAGAGGTCATTGAGTAGAGTTGTTCAGTTTCCATTAGTTTTCAGACTTCCTGTTGTTTTTTGTTATTGTTGAAGTGTGGCTTTATTCCTTGATGTTCTGAAAAGTTACAAGGGGTAATTTCAATTTTCCTGTATCTACTGAGGCTTGTTTTATGACCAAAAATATGGTCACTTTTGGAGAAGGTTCCATGAGGTGCTGAGAAGAAAGTATATTCTTTTGTTTTGGGGTGAAATGTTCTGTAGATGTTAGTTAGGTGCATTTGATTCATGGCTTCTGTCAGGTTCTTTATTTCTTTGTTTGGTTTCTGCATGGTTGATCTGTCCAGTGGTGAGAGTGGTGTGTTGAAGTCTCCCACTATTAATATGTGGGGTTAGATTTGGGATTTGAGCTTTAGTAGTATTTCTTTAATTAATGTGGGTGCCCTTACATTTGGGGCATAGATGTTTAGTATTGAGATGTAATCTTGATGGATTTTTCCTTTGATGAATATGAAGTGTCCTTCCCCATCTCTTTTCATTAATGTTGGTTGAAAGTCTCATTTACTGGATACTAGAATGGCCACTCCAGCTTGCTTCTTGGATTCATTTGCTTGGTATATCTTTTTCCAGCCCTTTACTTGGACATAATGCCTATCCTTTTTGATGATGTGTGTTTCTTGTAAGCAGCAGAATGCAGGATTCTGTTTTTGCATCCATTCTGCTAGCCTGTGTCTTTTTATTGGGGGAATTGAGTCCATTGATGTCGAGAGATATTAATGACCAGTGATTGTTATTTCCTGCCATCTTGATGTTGTTGGAAGTAGTGTGTGAGTGACCTTCTCTTCTTTTGGGTTTGCTGCCATGGGGTTATTTCCTTCTTGTGTTTTCTTTGCATTGATAACTGCTTTGGGTTGGAGTTTTTTTCCTTCTAACATCTTCTGTAGAGCTACATCTGTGAATAGATATTGTTTGAATTTAGTTTTCGCATGGAATATCTTGTTTTCTCCATCTATGTTGATTGACAATTTTGTTGGAAATGGTAGCCTGGCCTGGCATTTGTGGTTTTGTAGAGTCTGCATGGACATCTGTCCAGGTTCCTCTGGATTTTAGTGTCTCTGATGAGAAGTCACATGTGATTCTGATAGGTTCACCATTATAAGTTACTTATCCCTTTTCTCTAGCAGCTTTTAGTCATCTTTCTTTTTTTGTTCATTTAGTGTTTTGATTATTATGTTGCAGCATTTTCTTTTCTGGTCTAATATATTTGGGGTTCTGTAAGCTTCTTGTACAGTTATAGGCATCTCTTTCTTTAGGATTTGGAAATCCTCTTCTATGATTTTGTAGAAGATATTTTCTGGTCCTTGAAGCTTGAATCTTCTCTTTCTTCTATTCCTGTTAATCTGAAATTTCATCTTTTCATTGTGTCTTTGATTTACTGAAAGTTTTGTGTCAGGATTTTTCTTTTTTTGATTTTACATTTTCTTTTACAGATGTATCAATTTCTTCAATTTTATCCTCTGTGTCTGAGATTCTTTCTTCCATCTCTTGTATTCTGTTGGTGATGCTTGTGCCTGAATTTCTTTTTCTTTTCATAAGGATTGCCAATTCCATGGATGTCTCAGCTTTTGCTTTCTTTATTGCTTCAACTTCCCTTTTCAGGTCTTCCATTCCTTTAAGAGCTTTATTCATTTCTATCACCTCTTTTGTGGTATTTTGTGGTTGCTCACTGAGGTATTTGATTTCCTCCCTTAAGTCTTCTATTATTAATATAAGCATAGGATTAAGGTCATTTTCTTTTGTTTCAGTTGTGTTAGGATTTCCAGGATTATCTGTAGCAGTATAGCTAGATTCTGGCGACATCATATTGCTTTGGGTTTGTTTTTGGTCATGTTCTTGCGCTGGCTTTTAGTCACCTGGTTGACCCTGGTGTTGTCTGGTTATTTCTGATGCCAGTTGGCCTTGATGCTCAGGAAAGCCCCTGAGCTGGAACTGAGTGATCCTGAGATCCTGGTATCCACCTCTGAATGATCGGTAGGTTCCTGTAATAGACTTCTTCTTGAAGAGTGGCTGCTGCTGTCCTCAACTGGTTGTGACCCAGTTGGAACTATATACAGGGGATTGGAGTAGGGAGGGGGCTATCCTATGAGGATCTGAGAGCTGATGGGTCTCCACAGGAAGGCAGGTCAAGTTGTAGTTGGGTCTCTGTTTTCACCTCACTGACACATTTGTTCTGGTTCAGCAGCTAGGCTGACTGTACAGGCAGGGAGCTCCACCCATGATGAGTGCCAGCTTTAGTGTGCCTGTTGCTGACTGCCTCAAAAGCTAGGGTGCTTAGATGAATGACCCACCCCAATGGTTTTGACAAACACATTGTTGCCAGCTCTGTATCCAGTCTGTCTTGGCTCCTAATTGCTTTGCTGCGGTTGGGTTTGGTCTCTGCCACTCAGCTACAGTGCACACTGTGACGCCATGTTGGGAACTCTGAAAAGAAAATCTTACTTACCTTTGCTCTTGTGGCTGTTTTTCCCTGTAGGATGTATAGATCAGCATGCAGGCTGGATCAAGAGAGATAGGCAGGGACACTGATCTGTAACTGGAGCCATGGGCTGGATCCACTCATGGTCTGGATCTGCTCTGGCAAGTTCTCCTCTCCAGATGGGTGACAGACTGGCTGATCTCAGGTTGGTGTTTCTGGGGCAAGTGTGTGGTGTTAAGTGTGGTGACCAGTCTTAGTGTTCACCGAGGAAATTCAAACATCATCTGTGTTTTACAGTTGACTGTAGTAGATCATCTGCACTCCACAGTGACTGATCTCATTCACCCACTACTCAGATGCCATGGTCTGTGGATGCCGCCATCTTGGATCTCCTTAATTTTTTTCTTTTACATCCTCTTGGTTAAAACTCTCTGGTGAAAATCCTACAGACATACTGAAAATGGTGCTTTCTAAACTATTTGTTTTTTTTTAAGTTTGTTCCTTAGGCTTTTATTGTTTTTTTTAATTAATTAATTAATTTATTCATTCATTTTACCCCTTCCTCCTCTCTACCCTCTTTCCCCATTCCCTCCTCCCCTTATCTTCAGCAAAGGAGAATACTCCCCTCAATCAATCCACCTCACCTCCTCAAGTCGCGTACACTCAAGTTGACAATGAAATTTAGCCCTTGTACCAGCTAACTGTACCATGGCTCTCAGCAAAAAAAACAAAAAAACAAAAAACCTATCTCTCTCTCTCTCTCTGTCTCTCTCGTGTGTGTGTGTGTGTGTGTGTGTGTGTGTGTGTGTGTGTGGGCGCGCGCGCGCATATGTGTTTTAAAACAATTTTTAAATTTAAATGCTTTGGTCATATTAAAATACCAGAAAGCAGGCATCCAGTTCTTTTCTGGTGTTGCCAAGTCTGGTAACAAAACACACACACACACAGAGAGAGAGAGAGAGAGAGAGAGAGAGAGAGAGAGAGAGAGAGAGA
>CAJQZJ010009351.1:1412743-1532767 GCA_907164525.1 Lophiomys imhausi
AGAGAGAGAGAGAGAGAGAGAGAGAGAGAGAGAGAGAGAGAGAGAGAGAGAAATCTCATCTTGTAAGTTTGTTTTTCCAAGAATAAATGAGGCTGTTCCCACTTAGGCTGTTGCCTCTCTCTAGCTATATTTCAGCCCTCATGCTGACACTGTGTTTTATAAACATGAGGAGAAGTGAAAGCCTTAGAAATGATATGCTTATATATGTAAGTCACAAGGTTGGTTCCCATGAGTTACAAAAACAAGTCTAAGCAGAGGTGTACACAGCTATTTCATGGATTCTGTACTGTACTACTATATCCTGGGAAAGGCACAGGAAGAAAAGTGATCTGCACCACAGATAACATCCTAGTTAAATCTGGCAAATCTAACCTTCACAAGTCTTGAGAAGACCTACAGGCATCTTAGACAAGAACAACTCAAAAGAGAAAAGGCATTATATTTGAAAAAAATTCAGATAAAGAACTCATAAACAATGACCTGTGTTATGTATGTTTATCTCTGCAATTGTTCTATTACATTCTTTATACTCGTGTTCTTTTTTAGCTTATTGTGTCTGTATTTATGTATGTGTATATATATAATATATTACATATATATGCTACCTATGTCCATATATATATATATATATATGTTATTTCTATTATAGAGAACAAGTAAAAATATATCATACCACAGATGTAGACATTTGTTGCCATCGATCTGTAAATTATACACACTTTTTAATTTTTTCAAAAGCCATGCTTGGTCTTTTTGTGAGCAATAAAACAATAGCAATAGTTAAGTGCCTTTAAAGATTTTGGCACTGAATCTATAATCTTTGGCATCTTTGTGGAGTGCGACAAATACACAGAAGTAACAATTAATGTTGGAAGATAGAATTCTCAAATTTATGAGACTGTTCTCATAATTAAAGAGACACATCACCTTTAAATTATGAGAATCTTCTCTTTGAGTGTGAAGGAAATGATTCCAGAAAATGAATCTATGTGTTTCATGATGATCAAAGCATCCCTGTGCACAATTAATTTTTTTTTCATTTGAAATTATTAGGTATTCTTTTTTACTTTATTTTTTTATTTCTTCAAGTTACATCTCAATCGAAATCCCCTCCCTACTCCCCCCTCAAGTCCCACCCTCCCACCCTCTACCCCGATCCTCTTCCCTTTTTTTAAGTTTAAGGTATATCTTATTTTCCCCAGCAGCTCCCCCTTTCAGTCCAACACATGGCTCTTTCTCTTATAATAATAAATACAATACAAAACAACAGAGGTAATTAGCCACAGTTATGAGGGTTATATGGCTTAGCATACATTCCCAATGTCCAGTCCATATGTATTTGGCACCTGGCCTTAACATTTTACTATCTAACCATCTCCAAGAGTTTAAAGTTCTATATCTATCTCAACTTTCATACTAACTTGCAACACAATTTTAAAAGCATCTTTTTAGATCCAGAACACTCTCTTAATTCCTAAACAACTCAAAATTTAACTATGAGACTCTAGCTATCTGTTCTTCAACCACCTCAGAGACCTGAGAGGGATAAATATATCTGATTATATAGGAAGTACAGGGCTTGCAGCTTCCAAAACTAAGAAATGACATACCAGTGGCTGCCTGGACAGTTCCCATTTTCTCTCCATACATCACAGCGTCAATCTTCAGTCATTTGGCCCTGTTTTTCTGACAGACATTGATTGTAGAGCAGGAATTATGAAGGACTTGACTACCCTGTCTTGGCAGAGCTAGGCTGTCGATAGGTAGGTAGGATCAACATAATAAAAATGGCCATCCTACCAAAAGCAATATATAGATTCAATGCAATTCCTATCAAAATACTAACACAATTTTTTATAGACTTGGAGAAAGAGCTATTCTCAATTTCATATGGAACAACAAAAAGCCCAAAATAGCTAAATCAATCCTATACAACAAAAAAACATCTGTAGGTATCACCATCCCAGATTTCAAGCTGTAATACAGAGCAATAGTAGTGAAAACAGCATGGTATTGGTATAGAAACAGACCAGTAGATCAATGGAATCGAATTGAAGATCCAGAAAGAGACCCACACACTTATGGCCACCTAATTTTTGACAAAGAAGCCAAAATGGCACAATGGAAGAAGGACAGCATCTTCAACAAATGGTGCTGGTCCAACTGGATGTCCACTTGTGAAAGAATGAAATTAGACCCTTACTTATCACCTTGTACAAAACTTAAGTCCAAGTGGATTAAAGACCTTAATATAAGGCCGGTCACCCTAAATCTACTAGAAGAAAAAGTGGGAAACACCCTTGAACTCATTGGCACAGGTGACAACTTCCTGAACAGAACACCAACAGCTCAGAACCTGAGACCAACGATCAATAAATGGGACCTCATGAAACTGAAAAGCTTCTGTAAGGCAAAAGACACTGTCATTCGAACAAAATGCAGCCTACAGACAGGGAGAAAATCTTCACCAACCCCACATCTGACAGAGGGCTAATATCCAAAATCTACAAAGAACTCAAATTAAATTAAATTAAATGCCAAGAAACCAAATTATCCAATCAAAAAATGGGGGACGGAGCTAAATAGAGAATTCACAAAGGAGGAATCCCTAATGGCTGAGAGACACTTGAAGAAATGCTCAACATCCTTAATCATCAGAGAATTGCAACTCAAGATGACTCTGAGATTCCATCTCACACCTGTCAGAATGGCTAAGATCAAAAGTTCAAATGACAGCACAATTATTTTAATAATGAACTGTTTAAACAATTGTATAATAATTACATAGTGTTTCAAAAAATAAATATGCAAAATAGCCTGGTTTCCTTTGTTCATATTCCTTTTAAAAGGTGTTTCATTAAATTCAGTAAGAATATTTTTTTTAATTTTAATTTTCCAAAACTAAATTTCATGACAGAGACTTGATGAAATGTAATCCTCTCATGGATGAGCATCAACTTCACTGGATATATAATCACCTAGGAGACATCCAACTAGGTGTGTCTGTGAGTGGCCTTCCCTGAGAGACTGAATTGAAGAGGAAACATCCACCCTGAATAGGAATGGTACCCTCATGTGGCCTGGGCCCAGGTGTGAATAAAAAGGAGCCGCGATGAAGACCAGTATGCACTGTGCTCTGATGCCTGAGTATAACTGGCTGCTCGTATTTACTGTATTATCACCTCTCCATGCTTTCCACATTTTAAGGGTTTTATTTTCTGTACTAAATTTTCAACACTCATCTTCCTGATAATTTTTTCTCTATATTTTTATTTTACCAGATACTTTGATTCCTATTTACCAAAGCACCAATCCTTCTTATTGCACGAACTTCTGGGAAAGTAAGGGCACAACTTGAAGTGGAGTTTGTAGGTAATCTCACAGTCTACAATACCAATTGTTTTCTCTTCTTTGAAAGCCATTCTTTCAAAATGAGGCTGCTTAAAATGTAACTTTCAGTCTAAGTACTCTACTTTCCCCATTTTTAGCTATTTTTCATTATTCAAGTATCTCATGAGTATGAAATATGAAACAATATTAGTAAAAAGAAATATTATTCTGAAAACTTAATTGACCACAACATTTTACAAATGGTCCCTATGTTTTTCCCTGTGTGATAAATTTGTATTATGCTCTTATAAATCTGCCTTCATTCTAAACTTGTGCAAGTTATGAAAGTACAGATTGATCTCCAACAGATAGAAAACTAATTTATCCATCAATAATTATTTCTAATGTATTAGGCAATCATAACTGAGGTACAATCCTACCTGCAACTAAGTAGAATTGTTTAGAATGGATTATGTCATATTCTTTTTATCTATATTTCATGTATATAATTTATACTATTATACCACACATGAGAGTTTTGCCATCTTGACACAATCTGGGGTAGAGGCTCTAAAGAAAAGGTTGCCTAGATCATGTTGGCCTGTAGGCATGTCTGTGGGGAATTGTCTTCACTTTCAATAACCAATGTAGGAAGACTCAGTCTAAAAGCTAGGAACCTATTCATTTAGTTTGTTTCCTGAATTGTATGAGAATAATGAAAGAGAACTGATAAGTAGGCATGAGCACATTTATTTTCTCTCTGTTCTTGAGGATGAATGTGACCAGATTCTTCAAGTTCCTGCCTTGACTTCCCTGAAATGATGGACCAGAACCTAAAATTGTGAGCTAAAATAAAGCCTTCTTCCCCTAAGTTGCTTTGTCTCAGGGTATTTTATCATGAAAATGAAAATGAAACTAGAGTGCAGTGTATATTTATTGATATCTTGGTTATTTTCATCTTTATATTTCATATGAAATATAAGATGAATATGTATGATTTGTCATCTTTTAAAATATCCAGTACATTTATTTTCTTTGCTGTTAATATTTTTGTTTCTTTCAATTCTTGCCACTCATTCCTTTTTAATGTGTGTGTGTGTTTGTTCTTCCCCAAAGAGAATTCTACTCAACTATAAATGATAATCTTCAGAGTGATTTAAGTTTCTGGAGAAAAGAATACATTTCAGAATTAAAAGTTATTTCACAAAAATAAATTATCTTTGCAAATGCACATAGTCTATGCAGAAATATGATAAGATAAGCAATGTTTTGTCTAGTGATGTCAACTGTGGAAAGTAGGAAGACTCTGCCTCCTAAGAATCTCCAGCCAATGAATCTTGGTGGGAAATGAAATAGAAGATAATTATTATTCTATAATTTGTCCACATGGTTGAAGCCTTAATCTCTTTTTAATATTGAAAAATATTAATCATAGTTTATTATGCTGATAATTCTTAAGAGCCATGAAAAATCTCAGTAAACTTGATGAAATATTTTCAGTGTTCAAACATAAGATGATATTAATACTCTAAGACACATTAGAATGTATTTCATAATAACATAATAACCATTGAAGAGGACATTTTAAGAATAAAACATGAAGTCTTTCACTCAACTGTCCCACTGGACAAGGAGGACTTTAAAAAAAACATTTTATAGTTCCCTGAAGAGCTATGAATCCCATATCTGCCAAAATAGATTAAGCAGTTGGTTTTGGAGATAAGAGCTCCACAGGGAAAACATTTAGGGTCCAATTAAGTTTTGATGTCGGCAAAGCTAAGTGGAAAGGAGGTCCATGATGCCAGGCAATGGGGTAGGATTTACAGCCACTGAAGATTGCTTGATAAGTACTAAAATTGCAGGTCAGCTCAAAATCTGCTTCAACTCTGAGTTGAACAGCCATTCAATTGCCCTTTAAGTGTCCCACAGTTATTATCATGGACTCTGAGTTCTGCCAGGTCAACTCTTTATCTCTGTGACAAATTCTATGGAAACTTCTAAATATCCCCCCAAAAAAGGGAGGGGAAGGTGATAGACATTCTTTGCTTAAACCCTTACAGAGATGAAGGGCTTACTACCTGACAAACCAAATAATTGCTTTATTATCTATTTATTTATTTACTTATCTATCTATCTATCTCCTATTATTTCCTATTTCCATCAATTTGTTTACTTGTTCATTTTACATCCCAGTTGCAGCCCCATTCCTCCTCTCTTCCCAGTCTCACCTTCCCACTCATTTCCTCCACTCTCCATTACATTTCTCCTCAGAGAACAGACACCCCTATCCCCATCCCAGGAATCAACTAACCCTGGCACATCAAGTTGCATCAGGACTAAGTGTCTCCTCTACCACTGAGGCCAAACAAGGCTGCCCTGTTAGGGAAAAGGGATCCAATTTCATGTAACAGAGTCCAAGTCTGAGATAGTCCTGGCTCCAATTGTTAGGAAACACACTTGAAGATCATGAAACCCATCAGCTTCATATTTGTAGGGGCCTAGGTCCAGTGCATGTATGCTTTTTGGCTGGTGGTTCAGTCTCCAAGTGGATCAAAGACCTCAACGTATAACTGGATACAATACATCTAGTAGAAGAGAAAATAGGGAAAAGCTTTAATGCAATGGTACAGGAACAACTTCCTGAACAGAGTACCAACAGCTCAGGCACTAAGATAAACAATAACGGGACCTCATGAAACTGAAAACCTTCTGTAAGGCAAATGATAATGTCAATAGGACAAAATGGTTGCTTACAGTTTGGGAAAAGATCTTTCCCAATCCTACTTCTGACAAGGACTAATATCCAAAATATATAAAGAACTCAATAAATTAAACACCAACAAACCAAATAATCCAATTAAAAAACGGTGTTCAGAGGTACACTGAGAATTCTCAAATTCACTGAGAAACACTTAAAGAAATGCTCAATGTCCTTAATCATCAAGGAAATTCAAATCAAAGCAACTCTGAGATTACATCTTATACTCATCAGAATGGTTAAGTTCAAAAACTCAAGTCATGCATCATGCTGGTGAGATTGTAGAGCAAGAGGAATGCTCCTTCATTGCTGGTGGGAGTGCAAACTTGTACAACCACTCTGGAAATCAATTTAGATTTAGTGCTTTCTTAGAAAATCTAGAATAGTTCTACCTCAAGATTCAGCTATCCTACTCCTAGAGATATACCCAAAAGATGCTCATCCACACCACAAGGACATTTGCTCAAAGAATCTATTTACAGAAGTGCTTTTTAAAAGGTGTTAAACTGACTTAATTCTACATATCCCTCTTTCTAGCTTGGTTATGTCGTGGAGCTATGGGAGCCCTTCATATAGGATCTAAAGCAACTACATTCTATATACAGACATTTCTACACTTTTATAGACATAGAAGTATTTGAATTTGAGCTCCTCTTACCTCAAGCTGGGTGAACTTAGGCATTTAAAATATTACCATACCTTCACATGTTATCTTGACAAGCTGAATCTCACAACTTCTTTTATGTGGTTTTGGAGGTTTTAACATCTGACTCATCAGTAAATACTCCACTAAGTCTGAAGTTTTCCTTCAGTAGATTCTCTGTCAAATGGTGCTGGAAAAAAATTGATAAATATTCCCAATCTTTTGGGGTTTCTTAAGAAGTGAAGATGCCAAATGTTTAAATATGCAATAACAATGCAATTTTCCAAGACAATTTATCAAGGCAACTTAGTTCAAGTGAAACTTAGGGCAGTTTGAACAGAGCTGATGTTTGAATGAGCTAGGATGACAAATGGAAAGAAGTCCAAGCAGAATAGCATGCTAGAAAACAAAGCTAGATCAAGAAGTAATGGGCGTAAAGGCTGCCTAATGTGACTGTCCCGTAATATATCAGTACATACTAATTGTATTAGAGTAACAGTGAAAAATGCTGAGGGCAGCAGAGTATACAGTATTTTAAGCCTTCTGAACTATTGAGACTGAGAAACTATCAAGAAGTGTTAATCAGCTGGGCGTTGGTGGCGCACGCCTTTAATCCCAGCACTTGGGAGGCAGAGGTAGGCGGATCTCTGTGAGTTCGAGGCCAGCCTGGTCTACAAAGTGAGTCTAGGACAGCCAGAGCTGTTATACAGAGAAACCCTGTCTCGAAAAACCAAAAAAAAAAAAAAAAAAGAAGTGTTAATCAGAACACCAATGTGAACATGTCAGAGCATAGCATGTGGATGCTTGAGGTGGATTCATGCCCATGAGAGAATAAAGTTTTCTAAGCTCATAATTCCATTAGTACCTATCTGGGATGGGGTACACACACTTTTTGGAATACTAGGGTGTGCTATCAACTTTAAACAAATAAACAAAATTTACATGGCCAATTACATCCCATTTTATATATAGAAAGCTCCAGTTTATAAGCATAACCATAATTCTTCATATTACTTCTTCTTATTTCAGAATTGTCTTAGATTTAATAAAAATCACAAAACCATATATTCATAAATAATGAATCTGAATGTATTTTCACTTTGCAGAATGCTTGCTAAGATAGTCCTAAATTTCTAATTGGGCTCTCAAATTTTCGTTTCAAAATGTAGCAAGATTTGCAGTGTTTACTTTGTCTTTAGTAACGAAGGGAAAACACTAAATATAGTATAATATCTACTAATATGCTACCTAATTGTTTTATTCCTGGTGAGTAGAAAAGTGTGATCTAGCCATTCTTCGTTTCATAAGCAGATTCTCTTTTCAAAGAAGAAAGTGTACATTGTTCTATTTTTCCAGAACTTGTGTGTGTGTGTGTGTGTGTGTGTTTGTGTGTGTTGCTTTTCAGGAGAGATGATCATTGTGGTTCTGCTGAGTAATGACATTTATAAGTTCAGGCATAACTATGGCAGAAAGATGGACAATAGAAGCTACTGAAGAGGAAATCTGGTGTTGTCTGCACATTGAACTGTGCCCCAATGATGACAAGCTATAAAGTGAAGGAAAACCCAGGAGTCTCTTATTAAAGCCTCCAGTAAAGGATATGTGTCAATCAAAATCTGGAATTTGGGACAGAAAATAAATAAGGGACAATGTACTTAAAGCATATAGTATTGCAGATGAGGATAGAGATTCCCCATGGGTGTGGAGATATGGTCTGGAAATGGAGACAGGAAACAAGGAGTCCTCAAACCAGTCCCTCAGAAGCTTATATTAATAGGATCAGGTGTGATAAGAGAAAGTTTTGACAATGTAGAAAGGTGAAAATAAAATGGTCAAATTCTAGTATTCATGGGAACTGTACATGCCATTTGTTGTATTAAGAAAATCAAGCACTTAACCATTCTAACTTTAAAAACTACATAATGTGTTATCTATATATCTCTATGATATATAGCTTATCTTTACTCTTTTTTCTCCAAAATGTCTCACAATAATGACCCAAAATCCAGGAACATTTACACATACAAAATCCATTCCATGCTTAATGGACACATGAAATGGAATGTTTCAAAGTGGCCACTAGGGAATGTTTGAGAGCACCCTAACTCACAGATGCTCAGAGATAAAGTCAATAAGAGCAGAATCTCTCCAGTTCAATAACTCTTTCCAGGTACCTGAGTAAGAAGTGGAATTTACAAATAAAATGAAGGCCCTCTTTTTTAAAGACAATAATCTGCATGATGGCAGAATGTCATCCAGTGATTTTGCCTCTGTAATTCCCAACTATGTTTGCTGAGGGAGAATGATGACCTTGTAGAATGTGCATGTATGTGTTTCCTTTTGAGAAGATGAGACCTCTGGGATTCTACAGTGAGCAGAGGTCTCAACTCCCACCCAGCAATATAATTGAGGAGCAGGTGTTTGACTACTTTTCTTTGTTTATTCTCATTAAACAAATTTAATATAATGATTATTTTCAACTTAGAAACTGCTTTCAGAATTATCAAAGGTTCTTTGAATTAAGAAGGCAATGTGTGCTATGTTGGGAATAAAGTTATACATAATGCATCATTTATTTATTTTTGCCACATTTCTGACTTATTTACCAAACACCTTATATTAGCACATGGAATTGTCATGTGCTCTCTAAAGCCTCACTCTGAGTAATTTGCTCATATATGACATATTTATTAGTGAATCCATAGTTAGTGATCTTTTATATCTACCTGTATAGACTGTAGATTCAGCCACTATTTGTTATATGACAAAATACATCGATTTCTATCTCTAAAATTTGTTTCTGCCTCCACTTTCTCTTTCAAGACAACATTAGAGATTAAACTTCATGAGGTTAAAAATTGTCATAGTGATCTGTTGAGCTCAGCAAGTAGAATGCTCTCTTTCACATAGAGATATCCTCAGTAAATCATTTATTAGGTTGGTTTTTCTAGTCTTTCTTTAATTGTGAATTGATTTTCTTATAAAGATTTACTTATTTTTATTGGATATTGCATTGTGTTTGCCTGAATGTATGTATGTGTACCACATGTGTCTGTTGCCACTAGAAGCCAAAAGATGCCATCAGATACCCTGAAACTGAAACTACAGTCATTGGGCCTCCATGTGGGTGCTAGGAATTGAATGTGGGTCCTCTGAAAGAGCAAGAAATGGTCTATTTTTTAATACTATGCTCTTAAATATAGATTTGGTCAAATGTGCCACATTCCTTGTTACTTCTAACAAATTTTAATTTATCCATTACTATTTCTAGCATGCTTGCTGATCAAGTGACAAAAGGATTAGACCTACTGGCTACTGTAATTAATACTAGAGTACTTTGTGCAAAAAATGGTATTAATTGCTGATCCATCTCCTCAATCCTTATGTACTGGTCTTAATATGGAAGAACTTGTAGATACACATTCTAAAATAATTACTTTATGCACACCATTTTTAACTTTATTGTTATAATATCTCCCTTAAATATTTTCTGCAATAAACAATTTGGTTTGGTTTTTGTTTGTTTATATATGGTGTGTGTATTTGCATACATGTGTGGGTGGAGGACATGTGGAGGTCAGAAGAGGACACGGGGTGTCTTTCTCTACCACTGTATGCCTTAATCTCTGGAGATAGGGTGTGACTGAAACTGTGGTTCACCATTTTTGCTAGACTTGATGGACAGGGAACTCCTGGACTCTTCCTATCTCCTTCCCCCAATGCTATGGATACAGACACATGTAGCCATGGCTGGCTTTTACGTCAGTATTGTAAATTCAAACTCATGTTCTCTTGCTTACAGAGACAGCATTTTATACACTGATTCATCTTCCCACCCCCAGAAACTACATTCAATATTACTAAGTTTTGAATGTGATAGGCTTTACACAAAAAAAATCGTTCTCTTATTTTTATTTTTAATTTCCTGTTGACCTAACTGGAAGTTACATTTTAAATCTTGTATTAAATGAATATTTATGTTTATTTTTTGGTGTTTTTATACTTTATTTTTTTATTTCTTCAAGTTACATCTCAGTCACAATCCCTTCCCTACTCCCCCCTCCTGTCCCACCCTTCCACCCTCTTCCCCCCCAACAGCTCCCCCTTTCAGTCCAACAAATGGTTCCTTCTCTTATAACAGTAAATACTATACAAAACAACAGAAATAAATACACCACAATTATGAGAGTTAAATGGCTTAGCATACATTCCCAATGTCCAGTCCATATGTATTTGGCCCCTGACTTTAACATTCTACTCTAACCATCTCCATGAGTTTAAAGCTCTATATCTGACTCAGCTTTCATACGAAGCTTAGTCAGTTATGTTTATTTTTTTAAATTTTCATACATTCATGTAATGAAAATCATCTTCCTCTAGAATTCATGCCCTCTTTTAAAATTATTACTAATATCTGCCTGAATCCAATTAGCACTGACCATATACGACTGTATAGAGCCTTCCACTGTGGCATGGACAACCTACTAGTGGCCACATCTCCAAAGAAAAGTGACTGTACCCTCCTTAATAGCCAGAAACTGCCAATAGCTTCTCTAGTTGTTCTGGCTATGCATCAACAGGTATTCACTGCAAAAAGAAGCTTCTCTGACCAAGGTTGTGAGCAGTGTGAGTCTCTACATTTCTACCTGTACTTTCCTCCCATGATTACGTGCTTTTTTTCTCTGAGTATTATCAGCTTACATCCTCCTAGTTGGACCTCATCTGTAGTGTCCTGGACATTTTTCAATTCCTGGTTGCCTGACAATAATGATTATTTTTCCAGCTCCTGATTGATGTTTATAGCACCCATTTTGAATGGCATCTGCAGATGTTATTTTCTACTCATTATTAGAACATTTAAGAAGATAGCACATAGCATGGTCAAACAGACTTCACACCAAAATCTTTGCCGGAGCTCTGGATTTTTCTTCATACTTGATGTGACAGCATCTCATTCATCATTTTTTTTTAATTTTATTTTTTATCTGAGTGTGTTTGTGTAGTGTCTTTTGTGTAAGCATGTATGTGTAAGTCTTTGTGTGTGTGTGTGTGTGTGTGTGTGTGTGTGTGTGTGTGTGTCTGTATCTGGAAGTGACTGATTCTCTTAGACTAGTGATGCCAAGTGTGTGCCATTCTTACTGTGCCACTATACCTGACTTTGTTGTTGTTGTTGTTGTTGTTGTAAAAGAGCTGGTCTTCAAGCTCTCCTGAGAAGCAGTTTACTGGCTGAGCCATCTGCCCAGCCCTTATCACATTTTCATTCTCTTAAATATCTTACCAATCCTTTAGTCATGAAGCAGCACTCTTCTCTAGGCAATTTGAACAGTAAACACCAGTAATTTTGAAGCAGTTGATCATCTTTAATCTGAAACAGTTCAATACCCTCTTCACAATAATCCCAACTCCTTTTTGTCTGTCATGGTCTATTACTTATCCTTGTACACAAATGTCCCACTCCCTAGTTCTCTACTTATCTTGATTGCTGACTATCAGAATTCTTTTTTTTTTTAATTTTGGCCCAATATAAATGGAGAAAGCTTGTTTGTTTGCTTTTTCTTGTCAATTTTACAGTTGGGTTACCTGGCCAGTGTGTACATGGGGTACTGCCCTTATACTTTCTGAATATCAGAAAGAAAATGGAGTCTTAAAATAAAATTGTGCTTCTCCTACACATCACCTTCCCAATTCCAGAAGACTTTTCAAAAATAATTGCCAGTGTTCTGGTAACTTCATTAGCTTTTCCTTAACACTCTAGTAAGTATGTCACCCAGAGCTACAGGAACGATACAATTCAGTAATTTGAGTGGAAATTGGGGCCAGCTGCTTTGCAGTATCTTAGACTTTATGCTTTGCTTTCTTACCTCATTCTGCCAAGTTCTGGCATTTTTCCACTTTCTTTATACTCTTCTACCCGGAAATTTTTTCATACTTGGACTCACCCTTCAAAATCCTGTCTCTCGGGCTTTCAAGCACCTTCAGGCCGATATCTAACTTTATCCTTTCTCCTAATTGAGTCAACACTCTTACCCTTTCAGCCACTGGCATGTGTCCGCTAGCCTGTTAAAACAGATGAGAGATTTTTATATGGAAAATTATCATGAAACATGTCTGTCTTCCTGTGATCAGTAGTATAGGTAATTTCTCTGCAGATGAGAAATGAAAGGGAGTGTTGGCCACGTCGTGAGCTTTCAAGTCTGAGCTAAAAGTTATACTTTCCTTTGAAATGCTTCTTTCTGTCTTTTAAACATACAACCATGAGTTATTTTCACAATACTTCAATAACAGAAAAAACAAGAAATATTAATGAAAAACCAGCATAAGAATCTCTCTGATAAATATTTTAATTTTTTTCTTTCATTTTTGAGATTATAACATAATTATATAGTTTTCTCCCTTCCCTTTTTTCCCTCTAAACTTACCTATATCCTCCTTCTTGTTCTCTTTCAAATTTATGACCTCTTTTCTCATTAATATATGTCTAAACATATTACATGCATGTATGTCTACGTATTTCCTGCTCAGTCTGTATAATGTTCCTAGCATGTATATTTTCAGGGCTTACCATTTAACGATGGCTGTTTGGACACCTATTTCATATACTACTATAAGTTAAGTAGCATGTGGTTATGCATATTTTCAAGTTACCTGGCACATACTAGAATATATTCTTTTCTTACATACAATATATTTTGATCATACTCTTTCCCCTCTTACTCATCCCAGATCCTCCCACGTCTCTACCCACCCAGTTTCATGTTGTCTCTAACTCCCCGTTCCCTATTCTTAAAAAAAAAACTTAAAAAAAAAAAGAAAAGCATATTCAAAGCAAACAGGTAAAACACAAAGAACATCTTAAAATGGAGTCTGCTATGTGTAAGCCAACTATTCTTGGGCACGGGGCCTGCTGCAGAGTGTGATTGCTATGTCCGGTGACACTCCATTGGAGAAAATTGATTTTCCATTTCCCAGCAGGTGTCAATTGCAAATAGCTTGTTAATTATGGACAGGACTTAGTGTCTGTCTCTCCTCCATATTGGCATTGTATCTGGTTTGAGCTTGTGCACACTGCCACAGTCTCTGTAAAGTCATACATGCATCAGCCCTACCGTGTCTGGGAAATGCTGGGGAAATAAACTTTTTTTTTTGAGACTCTAATATAGTTACATTTCCTCTCCCCTCTCTCCAAACATTTTCATATATCCCAAATACCTCCCATATATTTCTAAATATAAACTGTCCAGTGTGTACATAATAAACTCTGAGTGTTAACATTCATATGGGAATTTTAAGACAAGAGAATTTGTTTTGTAATTCAGTTTTGAAGTTTTTCATTATTCAATCCTGTATATGTTCTACGAATAGAAATATTGCTTCCTGGATATAACTTGTTGATTTTTTAATTCCCTTTCTTTAATGTAAAAACCTTATATAGGACTGTCTGGGAAAAATAGAGCATTAAGCAGATTGTGAAAGCCTAAGGCCTTCATTCAATGCATTGTTTACGGTAGTGGAGGTTATATCCGTGCTCCCAGAATGCTAAGCATAGCCCCCCCCCCCCACTGAGCTACCTCTCCAGATGTAGTGTATTGAGGGACAGATTTATTTAACATAACATTTATTGCCTAGTGTCTCACATAAAAGCATTTAGACAAATGAAAATCATATTTGAGAATTTATAATTAGAGTTTTAAAGCAGAAGACATTTTTATAAACTTGCTAAGTAACCTTTAAAATGTTAATAATGGCAATAATTTAAATATGGATGCCTTTCCTTTTGTTACTTGGAGAAGCTGAAGTTTCTTACTTTCTTACTATTCCCAGACCTTCAAATCTGAAGAGTGACAGTTAAAACATACAATATTCATAATAAAAGATGTGTCAAGGTTAGTTTTATTGTAATTTTTTTTCAAAAGAAGTTATTTTTTATAAATTTAACTATACAAACTTGCAATTAAAAAGTGTTACAAATAATTTGTTTTAACTGAAGCAAGATTTGAAGGCAAACAGATCTTATACAAAGACAAGTTCTCAGTTCCATCATGAATGACAATAATCATTAGGGTCTAGAAGATAAATTATTTTATTAATAAACTTTATTGATTTCTAGTAATTTAAATTTGAAAAAAATTAAGCTAAGAGAAAGTATAGACTTTTCTATCATACAATGTATGTGTGTACCACACACATGTTCACTACAGCCATGTAACAGCAGTGGGTACATTGTCACAACCAACAAAGCTACATTACACTGACACATCATTACCACGCAAAGGTGCCAGTTTGCATTCAGGACCACTGCTTGTGTTCTGTGTGTTTTGACAAGTATATGAAGATATATATATCTACTGTGCAGAATAATTCCACTGTCTTCCAGTATTTCTGTGTTCTACTTATTCATTTCTTCCATACTCCTCCACCCACAAGAAACTACTAATATTTTGACTGCTTGAATCCTTTTTTTTGTTTCCAAAATGCCAGGTGACTGGATCATGGAGCATATAGTCCTTTAGATTGTTCTCAGCTATTTAAATGTCCTAAGAAGTTTGTAGACAGAAGCTGAACTTTAGGGCTTTACTGATTTCTGGCTGGAAAAGTCTGTGGGGCTGAACAATGTTAGCGATTTTGAGTTGTGGTTGTAGATTTGTGAAGAAACAGCTATTCTTCAACAGGTGGTTGAAGAATAGATAGCTAGAGTCTCATAGTTAAATTTTGAGTTGTTTAGGAATCAAGAGGGTGTTCTGGATCTAAGAATATGTTTTTAAAATCGTGATGCAAGTTAATATGAAAGCTGAGTTAGATATAGAACTTTAAACTCATGGAGATGGTTGCATTGTAGAATGTTAAAGTCAGTTGACAAATACATATGGACTGGACAGTGGGAATGTATGCTAAGCCTTACAATTCTCATAATTGTGGCATAATTGTTTTTATTGTTTTTTATTGTGTTTGTTGTTATAAGAGAAAGAGACATTTGTTGGACTGAAAGTGGGAGCTGTTGGGGGGAAAAAGATATACCTTAAACTTAAAAAAAAAGGAAGTGTTTGGGGGGGTGAGGGGGAACAGGGTGGAAGGGTGGGACCAGAGGGGGGAGCTGGGAGGGGATTCTGATTGGGATGTAACTTGAAGAAATAAAATTAATTAATAAAATTAAAAAAAATAGAGATCTTTAAACATTCAGAAAACTGTAAACTTTCTTCTCTGACATCCTGTCTAAAAAGCCCCTGACACCTTCTGTAATATTCTTAAAGTGAAGGAATTATAGATAGTGTTGAAAAAATTCATGTAAATATCAATTATTTTTCAATAATCACTGGGAAAATAAAAGTAAGGGTCCTTGTAATTAGACCTGCTCCATGCGCTGACTATATATCCATGGCAGACCCAGGGCTGCACTATTCATTAGATGACGACTTCATTATAGGTTACAACGCAGAAAATGCCAGCACTGTCTACACTGTGAACTGGAATGTGTGAGCCTGTGAGGACATGAGATTAGTTTCCTTTTACCACAATGCAGAAAGCTTAATTACATATCTGAGAGGCTGTCAGAAGACAGAGCTAGGAGTCCCCTAGTTAGAATGCCAGAAAACAGCTTGAGCTTGAGCTACTATCATATCTTGTATCTCTCTTGTGCGGAGCTGTATGCAGATTGCTGCACTACAGTCCTCTGGGGAATGTTGGGAAATGGAGATGCTGAACACTGACTCTAAACTCTGGGACATTTGATTAATAAGGGAGAATATATATATATATATATATATACATACATATACATATATGGTGGTACAGAATGCACACATAGACTGTGGTCATAGAGCCAACCTTCAAGGAGATGGAGAAATTGTAGGGTGATGGAGCCACTGCAGATGTCAATTGTGATACTGAGCCAAGGCCCAACCAGTTTTCTTTATCCTCAGAGGAACTTGATTCCTCTTGTGAGTGCAAAGTCCACTTGGGTAGAAAACAGTGCTTCATTGACAGCCAATGGTACAGAGTTGTGATTCTAGCTCCAAAAGCAGCTGAAGCCAGATTACCCATTCAGTATCTAAAAAGAAGTCTAGAAACATACTTTTGGGGTAGAGTGTTTGCCCACCATTAAAGGCCCTGGTTTCAATCCCCAATAGTCCTTAAGTGACAAATAAGCAGTTTGGAAGCACAGCTGGGGGGCACAGAATGTCAGCCTAAACCATTTAGGAGCCAGTTTGTGTGGCATTGTGGGGTCACAAGAAGACTTTCATGGCTTAGTTAAGATGTAGAAAATGTTAGTATTAGTTGATTGATACTATAAGATAACATCATGTTTGGAGACTCTCAGTACAGGTATTAATGAATATCGTCATCGGTGTCTATAACTGACATTAAATTCTGAGGGGGGTATAATTCTAAGTGGAAAAGCACCAGAAGCATCCCAACATATGTGATATGTAGCAAATGAGCTATGAATGGGATCCAATTTTAATCACCATGTGGGTAGGCTGAACAGAGGAACTAATCTCCCAGTAAGCAAGGTCTAACTAATCATCCAGTTCCTCCATCTCAACACATCTTATGGTTTATCTCATTTTCATAGCATCTTGGGGAGATGTATTTTACTGCTTCTATTTAGTAGATAATAATAGCTTATGTAGTGAAATGTGTGAATTAGGTTACCAAGGAAAGTCTTGAGTTCAATCTCTGGTGACTATCAGGAGATAATAAAACGTTTTCAAGTTTTTATTCATTAGTTTTCCTCATTGCTGCAACAAAAATACCTCATCTTGACAACTTGAGAGTGGAAGGACTTATTTTGAGCCACAATTTCAGAGGGGTCATTTTGTTGCATTAGGGAAGGCATGGTGGAGCAAAGAAATTAAAGTATTTATGTCATGAACCAGTAGACAACCAAGAGAATGATGGTACCCATTCTATTCGTCTTTACTTATTCTATCCTTGCTCAGAGCTTACAAGATAGTGCCCCTTAGAAGTAGGATGTGTCTCCCTGTCTCAACTCATTCTCTCTGGAAATACCTTCACAGACACACCCAGAGAGGAACTTCCTCAGTCTCTTACATGATGATAAATCCAATAAAGTTGTCAGTGAAAATGAACCTTCACTGTTTTCTTTAAAATTTCCTTTGACAGAATTTCTCCTCTTGTCACCCTTTATCATCCCTTTACATAATTGCATCCTCAGGAAGTGAAGAAAGGATTAGACATGGGAGCTGAGACAGAGAGCCAGCAAGCTGTGCTTGACTCAGACTCCCCCTTCCACTTGGAAAGCCTGATCCACTCCTGACTTTTGCCCTGTCTTAACCTTAACTCTCTTCACCAAAGCAGTCTTTCTAGGTAGTCTTTCTCAGTCATTGCTTTACATTTAGGGTCTCAACGCCCCCTACCTTATTGGCACATTATTGGGATATTTATTTTAAACTACAAAAGTTCCTCAATGGAGATTCGAGAGAAGTTACTTAATGTGAAGGATAAGTGGAGTACCGCTGAGGAGTGAAGAAGTAATACAGAAACAGATGGGCAGCCAGGAAAGGGTGTGCCAACTAATGCTAGTGACCACAGAAGGCTTAGGTATCAATCCTATAGGGGACCTTTAAGAAAAAAAAATGTGAACACATCCCCTGCCTTTGTAGGGGCAACATAAGCTGGATACTCATATCCCACACCACACATTGACCTACAGCTATGCTCAGAGTGTTACCTGCGAGGTGGCTTTGTCCAGGGTACACACTAGCACACAGGCTCATTTTGCCGAAAACCAAGTCTCAGCACAGAGGATGAAATTCACCATCATGCAGTCTACTATGTCATGGTGAGGCCTGAGGAGTCCAGGCAAGGTATATACAGCTACAGTAGTGGGTAATCAGCGGTGGCAGGTGCCCTTGGTAAACAGCCCATTATAGAAACTGCAAGAGACTGTGGAATTAAGAAAAAGGAACTGAGCCGCCTGTCCTCTGACTGAGGACTGGTAATAAGTTCCATGTCTCTGCTGGCATGTCATGCTCCAGCAGAGAGACAAAGCCTCTGTGCAGAATACTGAGACAAAAACATGCTGGCCTTTTTTTCTGGGGGAGACATTCTCCTTGCCCACTTGTCAGGAGGACAAGAGCAGTAGGCTGTTTCAACAGTAGGGCTGGTAGGTCTGTGTCAACCCTGGCATGCTCCATGACCTTGCATTGGATGGCTTGATTAATTGTGAACAAATGCTCACAGAGATGTCAAGCCAAAATGAAAGGGAAGAGAAAAAGCTAATGAGCCATAAAAGATCCTGAAATAACCTGCAAATGAGTCCTTGTTCCCTTTTCTTTAAATAATGATCGTTTGCAGTGATCAAGGGTGTCTGCTTATCCTTCCAGTTGCTACAGTGCAAGATGATACCTTTATCTCACTTATAAAAGCCCTACAGTAGCTACTCAGCTCAACCAAAGAATTATGCTTTTCAGTCACACGTGACTACTTAAACAGTTGCAATAAAATAGGAAATCCATGTGTCAAGTATAATTTTGAATTTTGCTATACAGTGGCTTTGATTTTCTACTCTAATATCCAAATAAATTTAGGGCTGTGATTCTAAACTCACTGGTGGCACCAGGCAGGTAACTCATTCTCTCTAATTTAGTTCCTCTAAACCAATGGTTGTCAACCTGTGTGTCTCTATCCCTTTGGGGGTTTCATATCAGGTATCCTGCATATCAGATATTTACATTGTAATTCATAACAGTAGTGAAATTACAGCTATGAAGTAGCAAGGAAATAATTTTATGGTTGGGGGTCACCACAGCATGAGGAACTGTATTAAAAGGTCACAGCATGGGAAGGCTGAGAACCACTACTCTATACAATGAACAGAATGGTGGCTATGTCTAGCTCATAAGCATATACAGCTTTGTAGAAATAATACCAGTTAAATGTTATCACCTGAGGTATTAGATGTCCTCAGAGCCCAGCAGTGTTAGCTCTGCACTTAAATGCAACTGCCACCAACATGATGGCAGCCATGACTGTATTAATTATAACACCTGTTTTGTACTTTTTCCCTTCTATTTCTGAATAATTGAAAGAGCAAAGATTTTTGTGGAAAACCAATGGGAATTTTAACTCCACCTGCTAATACAACTGTGTGCTTGTTTGCATATTTTCAAATACCATCCTTGAAATCATTTTTACAACATACAGTGAATGAGCTTGTAGCTCTGTTATAAAGTATTTATTCTAGCATGCACAAAGGTCCTAGGTTCAGGCCCCATTACCATTAAATAATGAATGAATGACCAAATTAATATAAATATTTGGAACTCAACAGCACTTAAAAGATTCCAAAGATGGCTTTACTCTAAAGAATATTCATTAAAAGTTTATTAAAATATTATTTTCAAAAGTCTTTTGATAGGGACTAGTGAAATGGTTATTTGGTTAAGAGTAGTACTCTCTGAGCGTACCCAAATTTTCTTTCCAGCATCCACATCAGTACTGCACCCTCTCCTTTAACTCCAGCTCCAGGAGATCCAATGCCTTCTTCTTGCCTATGTGAGTATCTGTGCACATGTGACATAACCACATGCAGACATGTGTGGAGAAGCTGAGTCCTTGTATGATGTCCAGGGAGTTGATCTGGCTGGAGTGGTGAGGACATAAGAGAATGACAAACACACAGAAAGTTTGGGGTTCAATTGACTGGTTTCTCCACTAGAGAAACCACAGCATCCCAGAAACTCCACATGTTTACTATGCAGAGTTGAACAGAGAGGGTGATTAGGTGTTATGGCATACAGCTGAACAAGGAGTCAGGGCTCATGGTTTGCAGCCCTATCAAGGAGGCAGGATTAGTTAATCTTGTGGGGACAGTCTCTGTAGGGGAGCAGTCTTCTGATTATAAACATCTTGTGGTGGGACAGAAGGACGGAGGGAGAGAGGGGAAAAAATCTATGGTAGAGATTTTCTGAACACAACACCAAAATTCCACCTCAGACCTCTGAGAAAGATGTTACTATTTCTCTGTATTTCATCCTGGAAGAAGGACTGGAGAAGGCTTTGTCATTTTCTCTTGGGTCTGAGACTACATTCATTACTATGGACATGCCCATATCAACAACACAAGTTCATCCAGGACCTCACCACAGAGCTTTCTTTGCTCCCCAAGATTTACACATGCTCATAAAGAAAAATAATATATTTTTTTAATCTGTCAACCATTCTATCTCGAGGATAAAGTTAAATTTTTTCAGTTATTCTTTTGACCAACTAACCATGTTACTAAAACCATTTTAAAATCTAGTTGCAATTCACTCAACTGAATAGTTTTAGTGCCAGGGAATATGACAAGAGAACAAACTCAGATTTCTTCATGGTCTGCTATGAGTATCAATGTTAAAATATAAGAAAACAACTTTGGTATGATGATGGGAACATTAAGACAGATAAATACATTTAGATAATCATTGTTCATGGTAGGCTCAGAATGTTCCACAGCAAAATCATTCACATAACAGGAAACATTTTTTTTTTCTAATCTGTAACTCTACTTTGGAGGGCACCCTTTGACCATACTTCACTAGTTCCTAAAACAAAACACTTAACTGATGAAAAAACTGACAGCTCTGTTGCTGTATTTTTCTTAATTATGACTTAAGGAAAGGAAGGCTTATTTTTGGCTCTCAGTTGGAGAAGAGAGCCCATTATGGAAGGGAAGGCACTACAGGAAAGCGTTGCTTTCTGTGGTGTCAGTAGCATGAGACAGCAGGTCACATGGTTTCCGAATGACTTTGCCATGTAAATCCTATTTCTCTATGACAGGAGTGTCCAGAAGATATGCGTTTTATTAATAAGGAACAGGCTGTTGAGATTTACATGGCAAATCCACTCTAGTAATTCCAATTTCCCTTTTGATTTGACCCTTAGAGGAATGTCAGTCCATGGTATGGTACCAACCAGATATGCCAACATGTAAAAAGCACACAGAGAAACCAAATGCCTCACTGCTGTGGAGTGCAAACATGGAAAACAAGAAAACATGCTTTTATCTTCTCATGATAAATGTTAGGTTTTGGCAAGCTACCTTTTTCTATCATGGCATAATATAATTAAAATTCATGAATCACCTCTTCATGGTGCACATTACGCTAAATGATGAACCTGATCTTGAAATTTTATGTGACCTGAGGACTAGATTTGTTTAAAAAATGGGAGTGAAAAAGATGTTTCTTTTTTTTGACAGATTATGTCATTATTAGGATAAAATTCTCATTACTCCTCTGCCATGGCGGCTGTCATCAGTGCCAGTTTTGGCACAATGATGTTACTTTGAGCAACCATATGAAATATAACACTTGTGGTACATGGTGTCAGCCCACAGCAAACTTAACATATGTAAATGATTAATGCTACTATCCTGAAGTCTGGAGACTTTGGAATCTTTGCTTCATGATGAAAACCAACCGTTATTGATGACTGTGGGCATAAAACACGCTGATCTGTTTGTTCCAAATGTAGTATTTTGAGTAGAGACATGGTCTCAATGTTCAAGCTTTGAAATTAAATTTGAAAAAAAGGTCAAATTCCATAAGTTTGAGACCTCCTGTATCTTTTCCTTCTTCAGGCAGTACAGACCCTTAGAAATATGAAGGAATATAAACTCATGATTAGATTTTCTCATCTCTAAGTGGAAGGTCAAACCTCATAATTTCATTATCAAAAGAGAAATACAAATAATGAGTGTCCCAGAGGGCTCAACGTAGATGAAAGCTATTTATCAATTGTAATCTATTTTTCTTACGTCATGATAGCTGAAGAAAGCTTCCATTGCAGTCTCAGTATTTTAGAGTGAGAATTCTTTTTCAAAACAGCCCAAGCTCCATTTCATTCCCAACAGCAAAACAATTTTACAATATTTTTAAACCAAAGAAAGAAAAAAAACAAACCCCAAAACTTCTTTTTGCAATGTTTGTTTGCTACTATATCAGATTAAAATGGCGATTATTTTTTGACACTGTTGGGAAGTAATGTTTGGAATATTCTGTCTTAAATTATAGAGTATATGAAATACTTAGCATTCTTGTTGTAGGACTCCCATTAGCATGTCAAAGATTTGGGCAGCCCCCCTTGAGCTGCTGAAGTAAAGCACAGTGAGTAGCCCTTCATTTTGACATGACAAAGTAAAAACTCCATAGCCAGGAAACACAAATAGCAATTTCAGATAACAGTTCAATATCCAAAGTCAAAAAAAAAAGAGATATACTAGTTTACAGGAGCCCAGTAAGAGTCTGCCTTTACCATGACGCTGTTTCTTAAGTGTCAGAACATGATCAAAAGAAACCCTTCAGAAACTGTGAAAGAGGCTACAGGATAAAAAAGCAGGGGGCTTATACCTCAAGTGCAATTTGTTCCTGGACTATTCTTGGGTGTGATTTTGTGCCTCCTGTGTCAAACATTTATATTCAATTTATAATACATGCTTATTCTCATTGGATGTCAGAACACAGTTATAGAACCCAATCTAGTCAATGTACCTTGAATCTAGATATGGTTTTCTGCCTTGATTCCATTCTTTCCCAGATATAGTCTATTTATGTGCCAGGGAATTATGTTTAAATTGGTCTGTCCTGAGAAAGTTCTGGGAAAGGGTCTCTCTGTTAATATTTAGTATGTGCTTACTGGTGTTTATTTACATGTTTTTCTGATTGTGTTTTTCTGCACTCAAACAACCTTCCTTGGATCATTGCTTTCTTTTTGAGATTCATATACAAAAGCACACTGAAACTGGAGTAAGATTGTCTGTGGCATTAGACTGTAGTCCACCCCATCCTTTCAGGTCCTCAGATCCCAGGTCCAACAGATAAGATGTGCACAGGTTAGCAAAAGTCAGCATTAGGTAACTGTATGAACCCAACTTCAGAATTTAAAGTATCAAATACCATTTTAATCTCCTACTAGGGCTCAGTCTTTGATGATCCTGAAAGTGAAATGGAAAAATCCTTAGTCTATCTACATTTTCCTCTGTGGCTATGCTCCCGCAATCTGAGAAACATATAACAAAAACATTTATTATCTAGGCACAACCATGGGAAACCTTAACAATTCAATTTTTAGGAGAAAATTTGATTCATTGTTCTCTTTTCCTTTTCTTTCCCCTCTCCTTCCTCTCTTCTTCTACCCCTCTCCTCTCTCTCTGCTCTCTCTCCTTCCTTTCCATCCTTTCTCTTGCCCTTCTTCTCTCCTTATGTATGGTTGGTTTTTGAGTACACTTTCAGGAGAGTCTGGCAAATTTCTGCATAGAAATGATTACTTTATAGTTTAGAATCTTGGTTTTAAACCATGCTTAATTAACACGTAGCTTTTCCATAAAAGCAGTGTCATGGAGTTCTTCCCCATATCTGATGATAAAGGACTTTGTTGTAAACCAAGCCACAGACAGCAACAGGACAAGAGAAAAAGACATTTCAGGAGCCAGAGCAAGCTATGTGTTTTCCAGAGTAAGCTATGTGTTTTCCAGAGTGTTGGCATTTGTAACTGAATATTTCATAATGACTGGTCTTCAAGTAGTATCTAGTTTTATTTTAGAACAAGTACCAATTATTGAGTCCACACAGGATCACTCAATTGAGAACTTTACTGAACAAGGGCCAGTATGTGACTGGGATCTATAATTACTAAAGATAAGGTGAGGCACCTGGCCTGAGCTGCTATTAGGATCAAGACAAGCCCTTTCATCTAAGAAACACAAATGTAGATTCCGACCCATGACTGTGGATCACTTTAAGAAGGCCTCTCATCCTCATGCAGCTGTCCTGAAAGGCCAATTAACCACAATTCTGAGTGAGGTCAGCTAAACCCACCATCGAGGCTTGGAAGAACCAGAAATTGCATCCCAAGAAGCAGAGATCTATGAGCCAGCAATACAGCAGGCAGCAGCTCAGAGTACAGGCAGGCCAGCAGACTGCAGCCCAGAGCATAGGCTGGCAAGCAGACCACAGCCCTAAGCACAGGCTGGCCAGCAGGTAGCTGGTCTATTAGCAAGCCAAAGCAAGAGAAGAAAGGCACCCAGGTGATGGTCATTTCGAGACATTTGTTTCACAGCAGCAATTATTATAAAAAGCGGATGGACGCTAGGTGAAATTTAACTTGGATGTCAGGATTGATGACACCACACACATATAAAGGTATGAAAAGTTTTATTACTTACATAATGAAGGCTTTTGGGTCAGAACACAGCAGGCTACCAGAGTTGGGTAGCAATGAAAGATATAAGAAATGAAAAGAGTAAGACATTGGATTTCTTTATAGAGGGAGTGTCTGGCATTGGTTGAGGGATTTTGCATGTAGATGGGGACTCATGTTTTTGGTTTTTCTTGCCTGTGTAATGTTAGAGACCAGTAAGCTGACTTGCTCAAATATATAGTAATGAGAGGATACAAACTGTTATAGTAAAAGCATCAAAAACTAGAATCACATTCAACTACAGAGACACATGTAAACTTCAAACTGTAAATCCTCTAGAAGAAAAGACAGTCTATGCAGCTTAGAATTGATGAGCACTATTTGGCAAAACACCAAAAGCATTAACCACAAAAGACAAAACAACAGTATTGTACACAGTTACATTTAAAATCTCTACTCCATGAATAAGTAGATAAAGGAATAAAAGAACAAGCCACTGCTGGGCTCAATATAAACTCAGTTGTTAAAGTGCTTGTGTTCAAACCTCAACACTAAACAAACAAAATGTAGGTGAACATGTCTGTCTTCCATCACTCAGGAAGTTGAGCCAGGAGGATGATAGAGTCAGGGTTATGCTCAGCTATGTACTAAATTTGGTCCAGCCTGGGCTATATAATACCCTCCCTCAAAAAAGAAAAATGGGGTCAGCAAAGTGGAGTAACAGCTCAGTCAGTCAGTAAAGTGCTTGTTTTGCAAATATCATGTCCTCACAATCCATATTTTTTAAAAAGGTATACATGGCCACATGGTAGCAGGAGCTTCTAACCACAACACTACAGAAGCAGAGATAAGGAAATCCCTAGGACATATTAACCAGCCAACATGGACTTCTTGATGATTCCCAGACCAGTGAAAAAGTATGTCTCAAAGGATAAGGTGAATAGCAGTTGAGAAACAATAGTCAAAGTTATCCTCCAAACATATCCATGTGCACCCATACACATGTACATATGCATCCACATGAATGTGTACAAAGACCCATTTTATAAATGAGTATAACACGTCCTTTAAAATAATTTTAAAGATATTTATTTATTTATTTATTTATTTATTTATTTGTTTGTTTGTTTGTTTGTTTATTTATTTATTTATTTATTTATTTGGTTTTCCGAGACAGGGTTTCTCTGTGTAACAGGCCTGGATGTCCCAGACACTCTTTGTAGAACAAACCAGGCTGGCCTTGAACTCACAGAGATCTGCCTACCTGTGGCTACTGAGTGCTGAAATTAAAGGCATGCACCACCATGCCCAACTTCATATTTTTATTTATTAATTAGTGGGCATGAGCCAAGAAACACATGTAGAGGTTAAGGAAAATTTTACAGGGATTGGTTCTTGTCTTCCATCATGAAAGTCCAAGGGATCTAACTCATGGTGTCAAGATCAGCAAGCAGACACCATTAGCTGTGGAGGCATCTTCCGGCCCAGGTCTTTTACTGTATTGAATGTTTGGTTTCAAGAAATGCATTGTTTTCTTTATGCAATTTACTTAAAAAACATGTATAATGACTATTTAAGGAACAGCAAGGCTTTTCCTTAACATTAAATTTTATATACTTAAGCTTAATTTTGTGCACTCTAAAATGTAGGTCTAGTTTTCAAAACTCTATATATAGGCTAGATATAATATGGGACAATCCACATTTGTAAGTTTTGTCTCCTGGTTCAAGGGTACAGTTTAGTCTTTCCATTGTATTCCTTTCTTGTCATCTTAGCTCAGTTTTATAATCATCTTAGGTCTTGGACATGATATTCCTTACTAATTCTTATATTAGATTCTGTATCTTATAACATGTTTATATCATGTTCTTTAGCATCTGATGTATGCCAATGAAAAATAAATATCCCATGTTTTCTCTTGTTATGAACCCTATGTTGTGGGTCCTATATATGGATTTGTATGAAATCACATAGATTTGCATATAGAGCATATATGTGTGTAAATCATATATACAGAGAGACATGAAAATGTTAAACCTGCGAGGAGGCTCCCCAAATCCTGATGCCCAGAGACCATAGCCGGCAGAAGCCTACAGTTCCCAAGAATTCTCTAACTTGTCAAGGAGTCTTGGGGGCAGATATCTGAGCCACAGTGTTTTTTCTAGCATCCGACAGCCATCTCTTTCCATTTTTGATTAGATACCCCAAGTATCCTGTTGTTGACAAATCTGGGCCTTTTTGGCTGAGGCCCAGTATCTCAGGGATCCGAGCTCAGTCAGCAGGTTTTCAGTTCCCAGGAGGCAGTCTTTGGTCTCCACCACTAGGAGAATGTCATCAACATACTGAAGTAATGTTACCTGGGGTTTGGAGGCCCTAAAGTGGGCCAAATCTTGGTGGAGAGTCTCATCGAAGATGATGGGAGAGTTCTTGAATTCCTGGGGCAAGTGTGTCCAAGTTAGTTGTCCAGATAATCCTGAGACTGGATCTCTCCATTCAAAGGCAAATATAGGTTGGCTAGAAGGGCTAAGCCATAAGCAGAAAAAGGTATATTTTAAGTCCAATACTGTATACCACGTTCACTTAGGGGGAAAGGTTCTAAGGAGGTTGTAAGGGTTGGGCACTGTAGGGTGAAGATTGGCAACTCTTTTGTTAATTTCCCTTAAGCCCTGGACTGGCCTATAATCATTGGTCCCAGGCTTTTGAACCGGGAACAGAGGGGTGTTCCATGCTGACTGACATTTAACAAGGACCCCGAGCTTAAGGAGCTGCTGTATGTGTGGGTGGATGCCATCTCTGGCCTCTTTGCTCATGGGATACTGGTGGACCGAAATGGGGGTGGAGGTAGCTTTAACCTCCACCACCACGGGTAGGCGATGTTTGGCCATTCCTATGCCAGTAAGTTCGGCCCAGGCTGAGGGAACCTTGGCCATCCATTCCTGCATATCAGCTGTTAGAGGAGGGGGTTTTTTGAACAGCCTATGTTCATCTTCCAACCTCATAGTGAGGACCTGAAGCGGCCTCCCCTCTCTATCAGTCACTGATGGTCCTTTTGTTTGGAAATGAATTTGGGCTTCCACCTTAGAGAGCAAGTCATGTCTCAAGAGTGGATAGGGGCACTCAGCGATCACGAGGAACGAGTGGGATACCCTGCCCACACCCAGATCCACTGTTCTGGTAGTCCATGGGTATTCTTTATTGCCTGTGGCTCCCTGCACCCAGGACCTCTTAGTGGATAGTGGTCCTTCTGTTCAGAGGAGGACTGAATGCTGAGCCCCGGTGTCCACCAGAAACTGGATGGGTTTCCCCTCCACATTGAGAGTTACCCTAGGCTCAGGGAGGGCGTCTGAGCCCTGACTCTCCTACTCTTCTTTTTCTAAAGCCATAATTTTTTCTTTGGGGGGGGTCCTCCCCTCATCTTGTTGGTGTAATCCTTGAGCCAATGCCCTTTTTCTTTACAGTAGGCACATTGGTCCTTGTCCAACGGTTGACTCTTGCCCTTTCCCTCATCTTTCTGACCTCGCCTGCTCTCTGGTCTCTTTCATTTACTACAGTGGCCAGGATTTTACTCAAATTTTTTTCCTGTCTTCTTTCTCTTTTTAAATCTCATTCATCCTGTTCTCTATGTCTTTTCTCTTCTCTCTCTTCCTCTATCACTCTTTTATTGAACACCTTATCTGCTTCTTTAACCAAGTCCTGGAGCGAGAATCCCTGTAGGCCCTCCAACCTCTGTAGCTTTTTCTAATATCTGGAGCTTACTGATCAATAAAGGCCATGGCTACTATAGCCTTATGTTCCTCAGAGATAGGTTCATATGGAGTAAATCTCTGAAAAGCCTCCATCAATCAGTCTAGAAACACTGTCGGCAACTCAGTTGGTCCCTGAGTCACTTCTCTTACTTTAGCCAAATTGGTGGGGTGTCTAGCAGTCCCACGGAGACCTGCCACCAGAGCCTGATGGTAAACCTTTAAGTGTTCTCTACCTTTAGGTGTATTGAAGCTCCAGTCAGGTCTATTTAAAGGGAAACCTGCATCAATCTCGTTGGGCAGCTGAGTTGGCTGCCCATCTGCTCCAGGCACATTTTTCCTGGCTTCAAGTAGCACCCCCTGCCTCTCCTCTGTGGTGAGGACAGTCTTGCAGGAGCTGCTGGCAATCGTCCCACGTAGGCTGGTACAAAAAGACAAGGGACTCTATCAGGGAAGTCAGAGCCTGCAGGTTCTCAGAGAAAGAGGGATTATGACTTTTCCAATTATAGAGATCTACTGTAGAGAACGGCCAATACTGAAGCGGCTGGTTCCCCTAGTCATCAGGGGGTCCGTACTCCCTGAGTGGGAGTGCAGTGGTGTCTGGGGTGGCAGCCCTCCGATTCCTGGTCCCTGTGTCAGGGCTCCCTCCCTCAGCTCCTGGAAGGGGTTCCAGCAGGGCTGGGTGGCCGGGACCCCCTGAGGAGGTTGGGGATTTAGGATCGGGGGATGGGTTGGGGAAGGTGCGGCGGGGTGCATGATCAGCGTGGAATGAGGAGCTGAGGGAAGCTGCGGGGGCAGATCTAGGAGGAGTAGCCCCATCTGGGTGTCGGGTAGATCTCTTTGGTCTTCTTTGGGGAACACGTAGTTTGGATGGGCTCCTTCTATGCTGGAGTCTGCTTCAGAGTGAGGACTTCAGAAGGGGAGTGAGAGGGAGATGGTTCTGTGTCTGGAACAGGAGGCATAGAGAGCACAGGAGATTGACCTGTGAAAGGAGCAAAAGGCTTAACCCACGGAGGAGGGGAGACCAGCAGAGCCTCCCACACCAAGACATAAGGCACTTGATCTGGGTGCCCATGGGGTCCTGGATTAAAAATTTTAGACCTAACCTGTCTAACTTTGTCTAATGAAAAAGATCCTTTGGGTGGCCACCCAACCTGAAATGTAGGCCACTCTGAGGCACACAGAGTTTGCCATCTCCTTTTTTTAAATTACGAATGACAGTTCATGTGTCCTATTTTTAACTTCAGTCCAGTGGCTCAGGGTCAAAAACAGAGGGGTTGTCAGCATCTGTCCCATCATCAAATCATCAGGGAAAAGGAGAATAGTTAAAAATTACAAACAAGGAGACAGAATGACACAGGACACAAACAACGGGTCACAAACTGTGAGATCGCCTTGGAAACAGACTAGGACAGATGGGAGCCACCAAAGAGGTTCCACCGGAAGCCAGAATGATGAGCAATTCAGACGCCAGAGCGACCGGCAATATAGGTGGTGATTCGCACAGGACAGATAAACAAACAAAGTAGCTCAGAACAGACAAACAAAGTAGCTTGAGCATACCTCCAAATCCTGGAGTCTTGGGGTCTGGGGGCACTCAGTCACTTCCCTGCCAATACAACAAATGTTGAACCCACAAGGGGGCTCCCCAAAATCCTGATGCCCAGAGACCACCAGAGGCCCAGATTCGTTGTAATATACAAGAGGTTTATTTAAGCTAATGCGCCGGGGATAGACTACCTCCAAAACAGTTTTCAGGCCCTTTTTAGCACACAAGCAGCTACAAAAAAAAAAAAAAAAAAAAAAAAAAAAAAAAAAAAAGGTGGGAGCATAAAGGAGTAACTTTTAGCCTGCTAGGCAATAGCCACAGGTGGAGATTAAGGAACAAAGAGTTTGTTAAGTTAGGTGATGATGCAAGTGGGGAGTGAAGATGAGGGATCAGAGGGGAGTGGAAGCAAACCAGTCAGCTATGTAAGTTTAGATAGTCTCAAGGCCCGAGTTCTGTGGAATGTCTCCAGGAGAAGTGAGGTCATGTTCTCATGAAGGAGGAGAAGGCCTTGTATTTATTAATTACAGTCTTACAAAAGCAGAGGGAAAACCAGAGAAAGAAAGTAGTGGGAGGGGTATGGGAGAATGGGAGAGTATACGAAGATGAGTATGATCAAGGAAAATGATGCTTGACAGAAGCTACCATTCTGAAAGTCAGTACCATATACAGTGAATATATACTTCAGTCTCTTTAAATAAAATAGTCTTGGCTCTGTTTAAGTGATTTTCATGTAGAGTCAAAGGAGTAGGGATTACCCAGGCATTAGATCATATCTAAAAGCAGAGCATAGTTCTATGATTAGATCTGTTAATAAATCTTACCTAGTGACAGGACAGAGTAAAGTGACTAAGGATGCCACTGATCACAATGTAGCAGTCACATTAGCCATCAAGTGGATTTTACACTGTGGTGTAATGTGCACAGTGGCCTTTATCTTATCTACTAGACAAAATACAAAGTGGTTTTGGTTCTGTTCTTATTTTATCATAATCACAGGGTGGCCTTGCCATGATGTTGTTCTTTGAGATTGTTTATGTTGTTCAAGATGATGTCAATTATGTCTGTAGGAGATTATGATATATGGCCGTGGCATGTATGCATACACAAACATAATGCAAATATTTCACAGTGCAGACATAACACTGAAAACAAGCAGACAAAAGTATAATCATTAAAACAGAGCAATGGCAAAGGACCTTTCAGAGCATGAGCACTCTTTTTTTTCAACAATTGATATATAAACCCTGGCTTGTTGGGCCTTCAAAGTAAGAGCTACAGTCTTTTGTCTTCATTTGTTCTAAGAAAGAGGAAGACATTGTTGCAAGACTGTACTGAGAAACTGAGAAAACAAAGTAGAAATCTGCATAGCTTTCTGGGAAAAAATAAGAAAGATGAGAAAGGTAAAGGCTTTTCTTTAACAGGGAAGTAGAAGGAAGGAAGTTTTATCTTATGATAATAGTTGTAGGAGACTAGACTTTCAAAGCTCCTGACTTTCCATCACCCCATGCATGGCATACCCTATAAAGCAATCCAATAGAGTGAAGTTGAATCCATATTTTGGAAAAATAATAACAACCAAAGTATTATTGGTTATAATTGATTATTGGCCCTCATGGTGGTAGTTTGAAATTTGTCTACTATATATTATCACTTGTTAAAGTATTGGGAATGAAAAGCATTTGCAGAAATCTAAAAGATGAAAGCTAATATGTCATCTACAAATTTTAATAAAAACCATATCAGCATTTATGACATGTTGGGCTCTTTAAAAGGACGTTATGATTTACCATGCAGAGCTTTATAGATGATAAAATTAAGTTTAAAGAGGTTAAGTAAATTGTGCAGTGTAACACTACTATGCTTGGTAAGCAATGTTTCTGATCTAGGTAAGTATGGAATTTGCCCTAATATATACCAGCATATTAGCATGATAGATTTATATTAAAATGGCTATTGAATTAAAAAATATTTATGAAGCATGAAATGAATGTTAAGCATCAGTCACTAAGAGGACTGTGTGTTTCTGTATATGTGTGTGTGCGTGTGTGTGTGTGTGTGTGTGTGTGTGTGTGTGTGTGTGTGTGTGTGTACTCTGTGCAGGAAGACACAGAATTGCTAGAGGTCAATTGGGAATGTTTCTTGGTCACTATCCACTTTATTTTTTGAGAAGGAGTCTCTCATGGAACCTGTGGCTGATTGTCAACATTAGCTAGTTAGTAAGACCCAAGGATCATCCTGAATCCATCCCCAATCACTGGGGTTGTTCTATAATAAGTTCCATCACTGTGCTGGCATTGTACCTGGGTGCTAGGGCTCAGAATTCAGGACATATTGCTTGCATGGCAAGTACTTGAATCACTGAATAGTTTTCCTGGACCTATGAGGATGTTTTTAAATTAAAGGTATAATATATAGCCAATAGTTTAAATAAAATACTACAACAATTGCAGCAATCAGTCTGGTATAACCTCTTATGAGAAGGTGCCAGTCATGTGTCAAATCTGGACAAGAGTTTTGATGAGAAGGCTTTGCTCAACTTTTATACAAGATTTTTATTCCTGACCATCCCCCATATACAACTGCCAGAAGGCAAAGTGTATACCCCTGGGGCATGCTCTTTCTGAGATAATATGGATAGAAAATGCCCCCACAAACACTCTCCAGTGGTCCTGGGGCACAAAGTGTTAAAGGCACTGTATTTTCTCACCTCTTATTTGCTGCAAACAAAAGTGCTCTGTTATTGCTTTCACAAAACAAAAAGCATTGTGAATAAAATATATCTATATGCTTGAAGAGTTACTTAACAGAGTTCCTGTATGTACACAATTAGATTTCCCAACTGTTCTTGCAGAGATTCATGAGTGGAGATGGTCTTCTGATAGCCTTTCTACTCCTCGTGCTGAAGACCAGGCTTGTGAGTTTCAAATATTTGTCTTTCCACATGAGTGGCTTTCCCATTTTTGATCACACAGACCTTAGAAGACAGCTCTCTCAAATCTCAGAGACTGGCTCCCCTCCTCTGATGGGTCACTTTAAAGAGAAAAAGATATTCGTTCCCTTCCTAGTTCATTTCAAGACTAAGTGTTTGCATTCTAGTTGTAAAGGGCTGGAGAGCTCTGATCTGGATATTTTCCCTGACATTGTTATCGTTTTATTACTGGTTTTCATCACTCCTTTTCCTTTCTGTGTAACAAAAACCAAGCACTACCTGCTCCACCTGCCACTAGGAGATCTGAATGACTATACTCTCAGAAATCCTTAACACTCCTTTTTCTATGTTAATCAATTTAGAAGCTACAAAAATAATTGAAAGCTTAGATTTCTTTAAGTGCTATCTTCAAAAGCCAATTTCTGACATTAAATTAAAATTGTATCTGGCATAAAGGCTGGCATAATATAACCTATTATGATTGTAGAAATATCTATTTTTATTTCTAAAGTCTATTCTTCTTCTGCAAGCACGAAATATACACACCATTAGAAACAATTCCTCATTCATAGTTTACTAATTCTGAAAGTAAAAATGGTCATTCTATTTTTCACTTGCTTTCATTCATGACTTCTGTAAAAATATAACTTCAAATACACATTGACTTTATTCGTTGATGAATCTATGCACATATTTGACTATTCCAGTCAAGATTCATTTTAGAATTATTATAACCTTGTTCACAAATGACCCTACTAAACCAAGCTACTTGAATTGTTTTCTTGTTTACATGTATGCATTAATGGTTTAGGTGATTTTTTTTTTACTTTATTTTAGATGACATTGTAATGCTTGTTTCCATGGTTTATAGTATCATAATTCCTGAAGTTTAGTTTTAATTTACTTTTGGTAATTTATTAGTATTCATTATTCTCCCTAAGATAAAGTACAAAATTTAATTTGTTCTAATACATAGTTAGTATGAACACCATTTAAACTTTATCAATATTATATAGGTAAAGAAACAAGAAATATTTTATTCTTTTATAGCTTCCTAATTATTGTACTGTGTATGATATATATCTGTGGTATGATATGTGAGTGAGTTGGTTATGTTCCTTAGATTCAACAGTAAAAATTCATGACTAAGTGAGCATATATATTATCATTTTACTGTACATTTATTTTCAATTAAGAAAATACAGTTGCTTGTAGGATCAGTAGTACTTGCCATGTGAGCATGAGGAGCTGAATTTGTTCTCCAAGACCCTCGTAAAAATCAAGGCGCTGTGGTGTGCTCTTTTAATCCAGGCTTTGGGAAGGCTGAGATAGCAAGATATCTGTACTAGTTCCACAGCCAGCTTATGCTAATCAGTGCTTCCTGGGTCCTAGTCCTAGACCCTGTCTCCAAAAGCAAGGTAAATGTCTCCTAAAGACTGACATCTGACACTGACCTCTGTCCTCTACATATGGGTTCATAAGTGAGCACACACACACACACACACACACACACACACACACACACACACTAGCACACAGATGAAGAAAGGGAGTGGGGAGTGTGATAGAAAAACTAGGCATGGTTTAAATTATAAGAATTTAGAATTAACAGAAATTAGTTATTTGGAATGGTGGTAACTGTTAATCTAAGACTTCCTCAGTTTATCAAAATGTTATATGATATGTATCCACCAAATAATCTAACATAGCAAGAACTAAACAAAACAGAAATTCTCAATAAGACAAATGATCTAAGCACAGATATTTAAAATAAAGGCCAAGCAGTGGTTCTACCTTCCTATTGCTATGACTCTTTAATACAGTTCCTCATGTTGTAGTGACACGCAAACAGAAAATTAGTTTCATTGCTACTTCATAACTATAACTTTGCTATTGTTATGAGTTGTAATGTAAATATATGGTATACAACCATCATGGAGGTTGTGACCCACAGGTTGAGAACCACTGGGCTAGACGAGAAGGATCAATGGGTAAAGGCACATAGTAATTATGCAGAGGGCCCCACTTTGGTTCTCATCACCCACATTAGGTAGACGATACCTTTCTGCAACTCCAGTTTCAAAGGTTTTGATGGAGTTCAAGTTCCCAAGAAGCAGAACTTATAAGTTTAAATGTGATTCCAGGTCCAAAGGTAGAAGCAAGCAAATGCTTTGTATCAGTTAGTCAGAAAGAAGTCTGACTTTTCTTTGCTCATTCTGACATTTGGCAACTTAAATGTCATCTACAGTGGGAAAGAAAATATGTTCTACTCAATCTACCCAATCAAGTGGTAATATCTAACCAAACATCTGGGTAAATTTTGAGTCAATAAGTTAATAAAAGTATTATATATCAGATTCATTTATTCTTTTCATTTTAGCCTATATCTATTTTTTAAAGAAATTTGGATGTACACACTTACGTTTCTATGAGCTACCTTACAAATCTGACTCATCTACTTAGTGTCCTTGTAGGGTATTATATTTCACAGATTCATGATGCACATATAAGTGGAAGCAATTTTGTTTACTGAGCCTTAAATTCCAACAACTCAGTGAAGCACCTTAAAACACAACCATATAAAACATCACCAGCTTCTACTCATAGGTGGAAACTGACACTTTTATTAATTTATTCACAGAATGTTTTATAAACTCACCATGGGAGTCCAGTTTCTGTTGAGATTTAAACCTATTTATCAGTCTAGGACAAAAGGTGAGCATTTATAACGGAGCTCCTGTTGCCTTTTTTATCTTTGAAAGCTATTCCTTAGAATCTCTCAATATACAGATCATTGCTATAAATGCTAGTCTAACACTGGGTATTCAGATGACCTAGAGGATAACTGGTCAACCTCATGAAAGATATTCAGGTACATGGCTTCTTCCAAGTTTTTAGAACCCTAAATTTCCCCTTCCAAGCTCTGACCTCCATGTAACAGGCCGGTTGTGGCTGAGAATTCAAGTATCTCTAGAGCTTTTTTCTCACAATTTAATCTTCAGTCTGTTATTGCTCTGTGTTAGCCTGTCCAGTACAGGTGGTAAGGGCCTTTTAAACCTACCAGATAGGCTCTCTGACTAACAGTAATTAGTAGCTTCTGTTCTAAACCCCCAGTCTTTCATTTTCCTTCCACAGAAAGGCAATACAACTTGGTAGAAAATAGCTAACTATTTTATTTCTAGAGATTGTTACCACCTACATTTGAAGTATTATATCATTGCATCTATGTTTCACTGGAGTGATTCTCAAGTCAATAATGGTGATATTTTTAACAATAAAGTTCAGACTTTAACCTATATCTATGCCCCATTCTACCTTGGACCCAGCCCCAAGTATGTGACTTATCTTCTGTTTTCTCATACCACTTTTGGAACTCCTTAGGTTAGTTATGGTCTTCTATGGAAACTAAGAAAAAGATTAACATATCTTTTTGTAGGAAAAATACCCATTCAGGAGAAATAGTGAAGAAACAAAAGAAGCTTGGGGACACTGTCAGACCAGGATACAATTCTGATCCTGACTCTTAATCAAGGAGAGAAGGAGAAAGAGTTGTAGAAGTGTGATAGACTACACCTCAGGAATGGTGGACAAACATGAAGGGAGTTGCCAAGCCAAAGTGGCTTTTTGAAGAATATGATGACTATCTTGATATTCCTGAAAGCCCTGGTCGTTGAATCATAGAAGCTAATGAATTCATAGACTTTTGGCAAATAGTAATGAGCTAAGATAAAGTTTGATAACATAATGAATTGAAAGAGTCTGAGAGAATATGTTGAAAAGAGTAGTTTGAGGCAAAAAAAAAAAACACTGCCAACAATGCATTCTTTATAAACAGGAAGTACTTGGTCTGTGGAAGAGGGATACTTTTTGTTTTTATCAGCACTATAGGTCAATTCCTGAAAAAAAATTAGACCATATAGCTTAATCTGGAAGAATCCAGTCTTTGAGATTAGCTCTATCTATAATGAAGCATAAACCATACAATTAAACAATGGATTGAGTAACTGAGAGATGGAAAGCATACCAAAATTCTTAAATGTGAATTTAAGAGAAAAGTGAGTTATTAGCTAGGCATATGAAAAGTTTACAAAATCCACAATTCCTAAAATTATATTTGAAATCATCATGCAATAGAGACCACTGATAATTCGTGGGGAAAGTTACTGGGGGAAAAAAACTTGTACCACAACAATTCCATAAATAAAAATTGTAGAACAGATACACTTGCTGTTTTCTAATGGATTTGCATACATGAGTACTGCCAAGGCTAGCTAAGTACATGCTATATTTATTCAGCATCCTCTTTACTAGTCAGAACTTTACTATCTACTCCAGTTGTTTCTAGAGAGGAGAAATAATAATGGTCACTTGCTTCCCCTGAGGTACACATGACCTTATAATATTGACATAATTTGTCATTGTTCTTTCTCTCTTTTTGCATATGTAAACAATTTCTTAATTTTTTTTAATAAAATTAATCTATTTAAGTTACATCTCAATTGCAGTCCCTCCTGCCTAGGACCAGCTTGGCACACAGAGTGTCTTAGAATGGGACAGAGTGTCAGCAAAGCCTCATTAGCTTCTATGACTGTAAGGGCTGTTGACCCCTGCAGTTAGGGGAGAGAGCTAGTTATGGTGAGGAGGGAAAGAAGGGATGGAGCCCATGGTTTTTGTTGTTGTTGCTGTTGTTTGTTTTTGTTTTGTTTTTTGTTTTTGTTTTTTTGTCTGTAGGTCAGAGCTAGTCTTTTGCTGCTGACTACAATAGGTGTTAAAATGACAAACTTTTTTAGTTTGTCTGGGGCTCCAATCAGGCCAGCTGCTAACAGCTCAGTAGGCTAAAATACACTTAGGTCAACTTATCTCAGAAGCTGATGGTGAAGCTCTGAGATTTTTACCTGATCCATGAATTATATGAATAATGAGAGATGGATAGGAAATAACTTGTATGCACTCACTAACACACACAGAGAGAAAATGGACAAAACTAAAACTTAACGACAAGGTTGTTGTGGTGATTACTCTTTTTTATACTCTGAACGAGGGCTCTCTCCACATCAAAGAAAGAATTGTCTCATGGTTTAAAGGTATTGATCACAACGAAAGATAAAACTGTTGCAATAGGATGACACGTAACAATTGCTTTTCTACACACAAGTTAAGTTTAAAATGACAGTATATTGTGCCAAGCTGACAAGGTATAAGAAATTACAACAAAACAGTTTGTGTATTTTGTCATTAAAATTTGTACTAAATGGGGATACAAGATGGTGGTGACCCACACTGACACATTTTGAACGTGGGGAAAAGAGCCATAAAAAGCACAGAGTTATTGGACACTGTGCAAAAACCGGAGGGGCTAGACCCTCCAGGAACACACCCAGCTCCCAAGGGACCATTAAAAGTCCCAAGGCAAGGCTCTCCCCCCATCTCTCTCTGACATGGAAGCCACTAAATCAGGGACTCTGGAACTCCCATTTGGAGAGGCGCTTGGTAAGATTGACACTAATACACAGCAGGCAGAATCAGAGCCCACATGTCGATCACTCACCAGCCTACTAGGCTCCCCACACCTCAGGAGGAACTTATAGCTATTTAGGAAACTTTGCAGGCTAGTTGAAGTCTTAGCAAGGCAGAAACAGGGCGCATGGCGGGAGGTCCGCAGCTGCGCGAGCAACGGAGGATCCGAGCTGAAAGCCGGCAGGCAGGACAGAAGCACCGAGCCCGCGGCGGAGGAGCCAGGGCAGGAAGCCAGCACAGGTGGTCAGGGCTGAGGGGCAGCGCTCGCGGCGGGGGAGCCTAGTGAGAAGCCAGAAGCCAGGGGACCATAGCTGTATTTTGGAAAACCCAGCCATATTAGGCATTAGTCAGTCTCCATGATGACAACCAGAGTCCACAGAATCTGTGCCTGGACAAACAGGTCCATACCATCAGAACCATTACAGGCTGATCACTCAGTGTGCAACATAGAGAAGTCTGAATTGGGAGCAGTGAAACAATCCCGGGCCATTTCTCACTACCTGGGAAATAGGCTGCACCAGCTCACAGTGCTTCAGGCTACTAGAATCACAGTGACCCTGAGATCCCCCTGTAAGCAATGACAGATAGCCAAGCAATTCGACTCCTACACCAAAGCATCCCCTGTGGATCCAAGCCCAGAAAACGACGAGAGAGAGCAGACAGCTAAACACATCCATATGGCCAAAGGTCCAAGAAAAAACAGAAATCAAGGAAATATGACTCCAACAATGCAGAACTATGCTAGCTCATCCAATTTGGATGACCTCACACCAGCAGAAACACATGAAAATGATGACACCTCTGCATTATGGAAAGTGATAGAATCCCTTCAAGAAGAACTTAAATCTATGAAGGAATTCAAAGAAGCCACAATTTTACAAGTCAAAGCAATGAATAACACCATTAAAGAGCTCCAAGTCAAGGAGACTCAGCTTGAACAGGAAAAGGACAAAGCAATGAAAGACTTCCAGACAAAAACAAACAAACTGGAAAAGGAAATGTACAAAACGAACAATATCATACAAGACATGAAAATAGAAATAGAAACAATAAAGAAAACACAGTCAGAGTTAAAAGAGGAAGTGGAGAATCAAGGGAAGAGAACAGGAACTACGGATGTGAGTATCAAAAATAGGATGCAAGAGATGGAAGACAGGATCTCAGGCATGGAAGATTCAATGGAAGAAATCAGTACAACATCCAAAGAAAATGAAAAGGCTAAAAAAAATCTCTCACCCACAACATCCAAGAAATCAAAGACTCAATGAAAAGACAGAACCTAAGAATTATAGGCATAGAAGAAAGAGAAGACTCCCGACTGCATGGTCCAGGAAATATCTTCAAAAATTCATAGAAGAAAACTTCCCAAACCTAAAGAAAGAGATGCCAGTAAAAATCCAAGAGGCTTACAGAACACCAAACAGATTAGATCAAGAAAGAAACTCCTCTCGCCACATAATAATTGAAACACCAAATGTACAGAACAAAGAAAGGATACTAAAAGCTTTCAGAGAAAAAGGTCAAGTAACATACCATGGCAGACCCATCAGAATCACATCTGACTTCTCCTTAGAAACTTTAAAAGCTAGAAGGGCATGGACAGATGTCCTACAAGCCCTGAGAGATCATAGGTGCCCAGCCAGACTACTATACCCACCAAAACTCTCTATCAGCATAGATGGAGAAAACAAGATATTCCATGACAAAATCAAATTTAAACAATATCTACCCACAAACACAGCCCTACAGAAAATCCTAGAAGGAAAATTCCAACCCAGAGAAGAAAACTACACCCAAGAAAACAAAGGGAATAGAAAACCCCACAGCAACTAAACCAAAAGAGGCACAAGACCATCACCTATACTAAACTAATGGGAAATAACAACCCCAGGTCACTAATATCCATCAACATCAATGGACTCAACTCCTCAATAAAAAGACACAGGTTTACCGAGGGGATCCACAAGCAAGACCCGTCTTTTTGCTGCATACAAGAAACAAATGTCACTATCAAAGATAGACACTACCTCAGAGTAAAGGGCTGGGAAAAGGTTTTCCAAGCAAATGGACCCAGGAAACAAGCTGGAGTAGCCATCCTAATATCAAACAAAACAGACTTCCAACTGAAGTTAATGAGAAAAGACAGAGAAGGGCATTATATACTCATTAAAAGGAATATTCATCAAGAGGAAATCTCAGTATTGAACATCTATGCCCCAAATACAAAGGCACCTACATTTGTAAAAGAAACACTTCTAAAACTTAAATCGCACGTCGATCACAACACATTAGTAGTGGGAGACTTCAACACCCCACTCACAGCAATGGACAGATCATCAGGACTGAGGCCAAACAGAGAAATATTGAGTCTAACAGAGATCATGAACCAAATGGACCTAAGAGATATCTACAGAACATTTCACCCAAACACAAAGGAGTACACTTTTTAATCAGCACCTCACGGAACCTTTTCAAAATCGACCACATAGTCGGACACAAAGATAGTCTCAACAGATACAAGAAAATTGAAATAATACCTTGTATCTTATCAGATCACCATGGAATAAAGCTGGTCTTCAACAGCAAAAGAATCAAAGAAAGCCTACAGACACATGGAAATTAAACAGCTCCTTACTGGATGACCACTGGGTCAGGGAAGAAATAAAGAAGGAAATCAAAGACTTCTTAAAATCCAACAACAATGAAGGAACAACATACTCAAACCTATGGGATATAATGATAGCTGTGCTACAAGGAAAGTTCATAGAACTAAGTGCTTTCAAAAAGAAAATTGTGACAGCTCATATTAGAGAATTAACAGCTAAGCTGGGTGAATTGGAAAAAAAAGAAGCAAACACTCCCAAGAGGAGCAGAAGGCAGGAGATCATCAAACTTAGGGCTGAAATCAACAACTTAGAAACAAAAAGAACTAGACAAAGAATCAATGAAACCAAGAGTTGGTTCTTCGAGAAAATCAACAAAATAGACAAACTCCTAGCCAAATTGACTAAAAGGTAAAGGGAAGGAAACCAAATCAACAAAATCAGAAATGAAAATGGAGAAATGCCAACAGACACTGAGGAGATCCAGAGAATATTTGGGTCCTACTTTAAAATTAATATTCCACCAAATATGAAAACCTAAGCGAAATGGACAATTTCCTCAATAGATTCCACCTACCTAAACTAAATCAAGATCAGATTAACACCTTAAACAGCCCACTAACCCCTAAGGAAATAGAAACAGTCATTAATAATCTCCCAACGAAAAAAAGCCCAGGGCCAGATGGCTTTAGCACAGAATTCTACCGGACCTTCGAAGAGGAGCTAACACCATTACTCTTCAAACTCTTCCACCAAATAGAATCAGAAAGAACTCTGCCAAACTCATTCTATGTGGCCATTGTCACTCTGATTCCTAAAGCACACAAAGACCCAACAAAGAAAGAGAACTTCAGACCAATCTCCCTCATGAACATAAATGCAAAACACTTAATAAAATACTAACAAACTGAATTCAAGAACACATCAAAAGTATCATACATGGATTAAAAAACTATGGTACATCTATACAATGGAATATTACTCAGCTATCAGAAACAATGAAATTATGCAATTTGCAACCAAATGGAGAACTAGAGAAGCTCATCCTGAGTGAGCTAACCCAGACTCAAAAGGATGCATATGGCATCTATTCACTTATAGTAGGATTTTAGCTATATAGTACAGGATATCTGTACTACAACTAACACACCAAAAGGAACATGGACATAGACTTTTTTTCTTTTTCCTTTTTCTTTTTCCTTTCTTATTTTGTTGTTGTGGGTTTGTGTGTTTGTTGGTCTTTTTTTAGTTGTCCCCTCATAGCAAGGAGACACCTTTCACTGGTGGTACTGCCTCGTAGGCCCCCGGTATATGAAGAGGCTCTTGGCCCTCATATGACTCCTGACCTGTGGTGAGGGACTGTTATGTAGGGACACTCCACCCCAGAGGAACAAGAGGGAAGTGTTAGGGGGTAGAGGATGGGAGGGTTGGGATGGGAAGCGGGGAAAGAGGACAATATGATAGAGATGTAATCTGAAGCAACAAACAAATAAATTTATTAATTAAAAAAAATAGATAACAATTTTAAAACACTGTAAATAATATAAAGGTTACAGCCATTCAACCTGGTTTTATAAACGTCCAAGAGTCAAAAAAACTTAGAGCTAAGGTAAAATACATGAAAAATGTGGTGTTAATCCATGCCTTTAACTTCAGCAGAGATGGGAGGAGCACTATAGAGTTAATGGTCTCATAAATTCTAGAGTTACATGGAACAGGATGGTGAGGGTGCACACCCTTAATCCCATCATTCAAGAAGAGTACACCCTTAACCCCAACACACTAGAGACAGAAAGAGGCAGATCTCAGAGCTCAAGGTCAGCCTGATACAAAACAAACTCTAAATAGAGAAAAACTTCTATCCAGGAGTGGTGGAACACATCTTTAATCCCTTCAGATGGGAACCACAGGTCTTTGATCCCAATAATTAAATTGCAGAGACAGACACATAGGATTTGGAAGGACCTAAGTTTAAAAGCTACTTACAAAAGGCCTACTCAATACAAACAAATTATCCTTTGAGATCTCAAAATATATACCCTAAAGCTGGTTTAGCTCCAAAATAACAAAATAATTTCTTCTTTAATCCAGATTGAAAGATAATACTTTATATATTGTCAAAAAACCGAATTTGCTTCAGTAGAAATATTACCTAACCCCCCCCCCAAAAAAAAATGGGTAATTGTCCCAGAGTTAGGATTAGGGCAGGGCTCTGTTCTTATCTTTCCAGGAGATTCAAAGCATCCATTCAAGGAACCCAGGGACAACTGGACAACGAACCCTCAACAGAAAACAGAATCAGACACCAAAGAAGACGAGTGTCCCAGATGATTCAGCCTTACAGACTCCCTCAATAGCTGTTTCCATCAAAAGTCTACAACCACAAAAACTCAAAATCGCTAAGACCGTTCAGCTCTACACATTGCCCCAGCCAGAACTTCAGTAAAGCCTAGAAGATCAGCGTCTGCCTACAAACTCCTTAGGACATCTAAACAGCTGAGCACAGAAGGACTGAACATAAAAGGATTGTACTAACATTTTTAACCATTTTTCCATTCTGGTTCGGGCCCCAAACAGGTTTACTACGACCCAAATCAGCAGGAAGTCATTTTAAGAGAGCGACTTCCCATGCCCAGAGGGTGGGGAGGGTGTTTCTCCACCCCACTTTTGGTTATCTGAAGGATAACTGAAAATTTTGTTATTTAGGGGAAGAGACTACAAGCTGTTAAATGGTCTTGTTAAATGGGTTTTGGAGGTTAGACCCAGGGACTTCCTTCTTCTCCTTTTCTGTATCCTTCTTTCTCTCCTATGTAGAAGTGAACAGACTTGAGAAAAATGGGACATAGACATAGTAAGGGAAGGACCAAGAAGAAGGGACATATTATTGAATATGCCCTTATACCTTTGTATATTGATACAAAATTAGTATTATATTTGGCTAAAGTGGTATTGACGGTTGTATATTGTGCAAAATTAAGATTGTGTTGGACTACATCGGTATTGATCTTTGTATATTGATACAAAATTAAGAGTATATTTAGCCACATTGAAATAGATCTTTGTATATTGATACAAAATTAAAGGTAATGCTTCCTAATGGTATTGTACCTAGAGATACTTAAAAACGAAATGTGAAGCTCTGGTCTCTTGATACCAACCGTCTTAAACTGTTTAGGATAGTTAAGAAATACAAACTCCTAGTCATGCAAGCATGTCACTTTGTTAGCTACTATGACAGTCTATCACAGATATTCTCTAAGCTGCTCAGAAATCAAGTTGTTAAGAGACAAGCAACATTCGCTTATCTAACTACAAGAGATAGATAGGGCATCTTCAAAGAAACCCCAAGAGATCTGCAGAATATGGCATTCAAAGATGTTGTCTTAAATTAAGATTTTTTTTAATATCAAGACATATCAGCTCCTGACAGCACCCCCTATTCTACTCCAAGTAGAAGATAAGCATAGAAGAATGTCCAGTGTGAGATGGTTGAATTAGTGGCAAGCCTATCTCTTGGCATGAAAAAACCCCTTGCTTCAAATGCAGACAGACTGCTGTCCAAAAAGGACAAAACTTGGTATCAGGGAAGTCGACAGCCTAGCCCTGCCAAGATAGGGTAGGTAAATCCTTCATAATCTCTGCTCTACAATAAATGTCTGTCAGAGAAAGAGGACCAAAAGACTGAAGATTGATGCTGGAATGTATGGAGAGAAAATGGGAACTGTCCAGGCAGCCACTGGTATGTCATTTCTTAGTTTCGGAAGCTGCAGGCCCTGCACTTCCTATATAATCAGATATATTTATCCCTCTCTGGTCTCTGAGGTGGTTGAAGAATAGACAGCTAGAGTCTCATAGTTAAATTTTGAGTTATTTAGGAATCAAGAGGTGTTCTGGATCTAAGAAGATGTTTTTAATAGTGAGGCAAGTTAGTATGAAAGCTGAGTCAGATATAGAACTTTAAACTGATGGAGATGGTTAGGTGGTAGAATGTTAAAGTCAGGGGCCAAATATGTATGAACTGGACATTGGGAAATTATACTGGGCCATTTAACTCTCATAAATGTGCCATATTTATTTCTGTTGTTTTGTATACTATTTACTGTTATAAGAGAAGGAACCATTTGTTGGACTGAAAGGGGAAGCTGTTGGGGGGAAGAGGGTGGAAGGGTGGGACAGGAAGGGGGAATACGGAAGGTATTGTGACTGAGATGTAACTTGAAGAAATAAAAAATAAAGTATAAAAAATATTTGTACTAAATATAGGGATTTCTTGGTAGCCTCATTAATCTCTTGAGTTCATGGGGAGTATAGGGTCCTTAACTGTTTTTATGGCACACCTGGAGCTTAATATTCTCATTTCCCACAGTGAAAGCTTATCTGAGGTCATAATTCTGTCTTCAGGCCTGTCTCTTACTGAGATACACAATGTTTGGTAAGAGGATTTACTACACCTACATGTTTTATACTAACTATCTAACTTCTTTAATTTCTAAAATTGTTTGGACTGAGTCACGCAGTTTGTTAAACCCTTACTAGGAATAATAAAATCACCTTTTTAGGACTCTATGTGGAATATGGCCAAACAAGGAGAGTGGCACTTAGCAATGAGGGAATCTTTACCCCAAGTCAATAGTAACAGATAAAAAGGAGGGTGTTAGCATGAAGCAATTCTGGGGTGCCTCTTCAGTGCAGAATTTGAAAAACACTGAATAGCTTTTTAGGAAGCTGACACATTTACTGAACCCCTTTTCAGATAACTTTCAACAGTGCTTGAACACTGTATGTGAAGGGCCTTGTCTGTAATGTTCAAGCCGAAAGAATAGCAAATGGACACAAAGGAAGGAGCCTCAACAGCATTCGGCTCCTGACACCCTCCCACCCTCTTTCCTCTCTCCCTTCTCTCATTCTCCTTGGATGAGGGGAACCCCTGATGTATCAAACCCTCAGTTTTCAATCACATGAGAACTAAGAACTTCCTCTTGCTCTGGGGCCCAATATGGCAGTCCAGCTAGAGTAAAGAGTTCCACTAACAGGCAACCGAGTCCATGACAGAGACAGCCCCTGCCCCATTTGTTAAGTGATCTGTATGAAGATATATTTATATCACACACATGTTGGGGGCCTATGTTGTTGTTGTTTTTTTTTTTTAGTTGTTAGTGTTAGTGTTTCAGTCTCTGTAAGCCTCTAGAGGCCCAGGACAGTTGTTTCTGTTGATGTTCATGTGGTGTTCTTGTCCCCTCTGCATTGATATATTCCTCCTCTCTCTCTCTTGTACAAAACTCCCAGAGCATCACCTAATGTTTGACTCCCTTGAACTCATTGGCACGGGTGACAACTTCCTGAACAGTACACCAACAGCTAAGCTCTAAGATCAACAATCAATAAACGGGACCTCATGAAACTAAAAACCTTCTGTTTGACAAAGGACACTGTCATTAAAACAATATAGCAGCCTACAGATTGGGAAAAAAACCTTCCCCAACCCCATATCCGACAGAGGGCTTATATCTAAAATATATAAAGAACTCAAGAAATTAAGCACCAACAAACCAAATAACCTAATCAATAAATGGGGTACAGAACTAAATCAAGAATTCACAAAAGAGGAATCTCTAATGGCCGACAGGCACTTGAAGAGATGGTCAACATACTTAGTAATCAGGGAAATGCAAATCAAAATGCTGCTGAGATTCCATCTCACACCTGTCAGAATGGCTAAGATCAAAAACTCAAGTGACAGCACATGCTGGTGAGGATGTGGAGAAAGGGAAACACTCCTGTTTTGCTGGTGGGAGTGCAAACTTGTACAACTACTTTGGAAATCAGTCTGGTGTTATCTCAGAAAATTGGGAATAGTTCTATGTCAAGACCTACCCATACTACTCCTGGGAATGTTTCCAAAGAATTCTTCACCAAACCACAAGAACATTGGCTCAACTATGCTCACAGAAGCTTTATTCATAATAGCCAGAAACTGGAAACAACCCAGATATCCATCAACTGAAGAATGGATGAAAAAACTATGGTACATCTACACAATGGAATACCACTTAGCCATCAGAAACAAGGATATCATGCAATTTTCAATCAAATGGATGGAACTTGAAAAGCTTATCCTTGGTGAACTAACCCAGACCCAGAAAAGATGCACATGGCATCTATTCACTTAAAACTGTATGTTATCCATTTAGTACAGGATAAGTATACTACAACCCACAGATCCAAAGGAACAAGAATCTAGCATAACTATCCTATGAGAAACTACACCCAACAGTGGATCGAAACAGATGCTGAGACATATTTTTCTTTTTCTTAAATGCATTCATGTTGATTTCTTCTACAGAAGCTAGTGAACTAATAATGTTTCAGTAACACAAACCTCACAGGTCTTCAACAAGACAATACCTTCTTTATGCCCAAATGTTATCACTTTGATTTTTGTAAATTTTAATAGGCCTCTTTTCTATCATTTTCTCAATATCTTTCAATAACACATACAGTTTCTATCATATACACAATTTAGTATTTATTTCTCTAGTGTCTTTAAATAAAACATAACTTATTGTATACAAATTGATTATTAATTATCTAGATGTAAATAAATACTAGAAATTTAAATGAAAATTATCAGGTTCAAAGAAGCTATAATTCACATCAAAACTACCAAGGAAAATTTAGATAAATTAACCTGAAGTTTCAGAAATTTAAAATGAAATTTATCACACTTCGATTCTTAGAAATATTATCTATTAAAAATGGAGAATTATTTTTCTAAGTAAATAAAACCCAAGTGGTAACTTAATACATGCCTTCTGCCTTCTAGACTTAGCAGAGGACACAAATCTCCATATGTCCTTCAATGATATTGGTAACAGAGCTAGAGAAAAAAGCAGTTCGATGAAGAAAAAACACCAAAGAGTACTTTGATAAAATAAGTCATTTTATGTCCCATCCCCAGATGGTGGGGAGGGTGTCCACCCCCCTTTGGTTATTTGATGGATAACAAAAAATTTTGTTAATTAGGGGAAGAGACTACAAGCTGTTAAATGGTCTTGTTAATTGGGTTTTGGAGGTTAGACCCAGGGACTTCTCTCTTTTTCTTTTCTGTATCCTTCTCTCTCTCCTATGTAGGAGTGAACAGACAAGAAAAAATGGGAATGATGGGGGAACTGTTGGGGGGAAATATATACCTTAAACTAAATAAAAAATGGTAGAGGATGGGGTGTTGAGGGGGAAGAGGGTGAAAGGGTGGGACTAGAGGGGAAAGTAGGGAGGAGATTGTGATTGAGATGTTACTTGAAGAAATAAAAAATAAATTAAAAAACAAAACAAAAAAAGTCATTTTAAAGCATTACATCCCATGAATGTCAAAGCCCTATATGAACCTCCTAACTCTGAAAAATGAAATATTACTAAAAAAGTTTGGTACTTAAAAAAATATTGTATGATTGAAAAGTTCAATTACTGCATTCCTTGCCTAAAACCAGTATATGTACTCTAGACAATAGAATTGACACTATCTTTGACAATTCTTTTCTTTAAGACAAACATAATTTACCAAATCATTTGATGAATGAGTCTTTACTTGATAGTGGCAAATGACTAGTGAATCTAAAAAAAATCTCTGTAACATCCACATATATGTCCACAGCTGAGTAAATTTTTACAGTAACAGTGCTACATCTGAATGTTAAATATTAGCATTGAGAGTCATATTGGGATACCACAGTAGCACTGGGCTCATAGAGTTGTTAGCTCATGTTGTTTCTTCATTTATATTTTATATTTGGTACTCATTGCATTGGCTTATTATCAGGAAAAACAGGCTAATTTTAAACAGCTGTTTAAAATGTTTTATTGACCTTTGGAATGTAAGAGGAAATCTTACATTAGTCATTTATACAATGAGCAGACTACATTTTCTTGCCCAGGCCTCTATATCTCTAAATCATTGTGACTAAGAGCCTAATTAAAACATTATTTTAAAATCCACCATTTGAATAAATTTGCTTCTAGTTATCAGTCTCCCATGAAATGTGTGTTCTCTGAAATCTACCCTGCTTAAATATTTGGAAAAATGTATACTAACAACATGCAGTTTTAATTACAATTTATAGTCTTGTGTTTAAATTGCATGTTAAACTAATTTGGTTTGTTCTTAAAGTTAATTAACTAATCGAGAGAATGTTTCTTAGTGCAATTGAGATAATAGAGCAGATGTGGAGATTTATTGGCATCTCTTGGAAGCATCCCAAACTTAGACATTTTCTTTTGTCATGCTTGACTAACCTTTAAAACCACATGCCTCCTCAAGGAGAGATGCCTTTGTATGTTTTTAGTGGACACAAAATGAATGTCAGCCAGCTATGTTGAGGTTATTGCCTCTAGATTATCATGTGTGTGTTAATGTAAGTAGCACTTCCTCCCTGAACTTTGTCTTCAGAGGCTAACATCCCACAAGTTGACATGGGAGTAGAGGTTCATGTTTTTGTGTTCGTGACATGAATTGGTTATTTCTTCTGCCCAGATTTACTCTCCTTCAGTTGTTCAATCCTGTTTCCTTCAGGCAATACAGACCTATTAAAGAAACTTTCCTGATTAAAACAAGGAGCCTCTGGGGAGAAAGAAATAACCATTTGGTCCTTTTGCTCCAGCAGAGCCTTCAAGCTAACTCTTTCCTGTTCATTTGCATGCAGTTGCTCAGTGAATGGTGGGGTGAGGTGGGGGATTGTTCTTATCTGAGTGCTCCTCTGTACTGAAGAAGTAGTCAGTAAATAATTATTATGCCTGGGATTCATAGCAGTTGCTCCCTAAAATGCTTCTTTGGGATCATCAGAATAAACTGTCATAATAACATATTGTCCTAGCTAGTACTCATTTTCTATCTATAGCTTAAGACAATGAAGCACAGAAAAGGTAGATAATTTGTATAAGAACCTACTGGATGTAACTCTTTAATCCAGGATTCATACTGTGGATACAGAGTCTCTTTGTCATAGTAATTGTAGTAGCAGTAGTTGCTCATGATATTTTTCATGGTGCAATAATCCAGCCTAGAGCATCATCCTTGCTATATAAGGGTTCTGCTACCTAATTTCATACCCAACCAAATCATAAGAAAAAAATGGACATATAAGTTTCATTTTTTTTGTTTTAGATATTACACACAATATTTCTCAACTGGCTATTTTCACTTACGGTGACAGTGACATTCTTCCAACTGTTGTTGTGTCCACCAGAATGATTCTTTATAAACATCTGATGTTTACTTCTTAGTTTTAAGTTGTAGATCAGCTGGGAAAGTGATTAGTATATGGAATATCCTGTGTTCCATCTCCAACACTGAGAAATGAAAGTTTACATGATTTAAATACCTTAAATGATTAACTAAATTCATTATATTTACCCACAACTACAACAAAAAATAGGAGTATCATGTCATTTATTTTCATGTGTGTAGGATAGTATGTGTATGTATGTGGTTAGAGAACAGTCTCAGATGCTATTCCCCATGCCCCTGATATCTTTTGTACAACCTAGGGTCTCTCATTGGCCGTAATTTCACCAAATAACTGACTAGCAAGCTCCAGGGAATTACCTCTCTCTGTCTCTCATTTTGCAACAGCTAAAATTACAAGTGCACACTACTGTAACCACCTTTTTAAAAACTATTTTTTGAGAATCTTTAACAAAAGAACTGTATTTACATCATTTCTATGCCCCAGTCTTCCCCTTCCAACTCCCCCAATGTTCCTTTAGCTCTCTCTCTAATTCATTACCTCTTGTATAATTATTTTTATAAACATGAACACACACACACACACACACCAACTTACTCCACTTAGAGATGAACACTTGGAATTAAGTAACCTACGAGGAGTTTATCCCTAACAAAACCATTTTCTCCCTTTCTCAGCAACAATTGGTTTGGTTGTCTATTGCTCTTCGTGTATGGGTGGGACCTTGTAAAATTTCCCCTTTTGCATGTTAACCAGTAGTGTCATTGTGGTGGTCTTGCTTAGGCAATTATATTGCTTGTTGTTACTTCATGAGTCCAACATTTCTGAAATGTGTAGAATGACACAATGTAGCAGGAACCATTCTGGTCCTCTGGCTCTATCAGTCTCTCTGCTTCTATCCCCTCATGCTTCCTGGGCCTTATATATTGGAGTTGTACTGAGAATGTACCAGTTGGAAATGGGCACATCATGGTCAAATATTCTTAGGTATTTTGACCAATGGAGGATCTCTGTAGTAGCCTCTGTCTACTGCAAGACGGTTTTGGATGAAAGGTTAGAGCGAGCTACACATATCTGTGGGTATATGGATGAATGTTTAGAATACAATTAAAAATTATTATGGCCTTAGGAAAATGGAAGCAGTAGATTTGCCTCTAGGGTGTATGACTTCTCCAGCCATGGGTAGTTGGCTAGGTTTGCAATACCAGGCATGAATTCCCTCCAACTGAGTGAATCTTAAGTCCAATTAGATAGCTGTTACTTAAGCCTAAGAAAAAATACCACTCTTGCATCACTGAAATATCTCCCAATCACACTCATTATTGTGGTTCATAGGCTTTACAGCTAGGTAGGACTGTTGATTCCTTAGCCATCTGCTAAGGAATGAGATATTTCCACTCAAATCACTAGTATAGAGGATGTCACTCAATATTTCAGTTGTTATTAGTTTTTCATTTGGTTTTACTTTTTAGACATAGTGTCTCTGAAGCCATGGATGCCCATGAACTTCTAATCCTTCAGATATAACTGATTATTTCAGTAATAATTCTTAATTCAACTGCTATGGGAAAAACAGTACAGTTTTTCATTGGAAGAGTCATGTAATTTCTCACTCTATAGCCTGAGAGTTTTTAATATGAATCATTTTTTTGAAATATCTATCAGTATTTAGACTATGGTAAATTGGTCGGTGGTGATAATCCTTAACCTACCATTATAAGTGAGCACACAAAGACCTGACAGACTTTAACAAGCCTTGGCCTGGGTTGTGCAATCTTAGCCCATCTGAGCTAGCTCTTAATTCTATTTCCCAAGTATGACCCCATATATATGTACATCCTTTTGGACTGCTATTCTCCATGCTATGCTGATGTTCCAGGCCACGTGGAATGATCTTCTTTCATCTACTCCATTGTGTATTTCCTCCTTCTTGCTCCTGGCTTCTTGTTCCTTCTACTGGAGGCTTCTCCAGGTATCAATCTCTCTGCTTCAGAAGTCCAAGCACCTTACTCCCACCCACCTCTGTCTTTGCCCAATCTCAGTTCTCAGCATTTATTTAACCAATCAGAGACAAGCAAGTTAACACAACATTACTTGATGTACAGCAAGTAAGCTTCTAGGAGCAGGTTAATTAACATTTAGAATGCATAACATCCCCCATCTCACTTTTTCCACTAATATTGTATATAACATCACCCCATCTCACTTTTTCCACTAATATTGTATATTTTGGGCATTAACAACACTGACAAACTGTCTGCATATTTGTCTGTTGAAAGTCTGGGAATTTATAATATTTTAATGTGGTAATTAAATTCCTTTCTATAACATAATTAGCCTCTTGTGATATTAATACTAGTGAAAAAGTTAAATCCTCATTAAATGCAATTGGAACTTATACAGCAAAAATTTTATATATATATATATATGTATATGTATATATATATGCATGTGTTACAGTTTATAGGAGTTAGTTTGGTCTTCAGAAAAAGTAAATGTATTTTAATTGCCAAGGAATAACAATACTTTTTGGTCTGTGTTTTTAAGTATATTACTAACAATTATATGAAAATTAAGATCTGTCGGCTCTGCATACCAATAACCAATTCAGAATTTAGTATTTATAGAGTTTAAAACTGTATTTAGTGTATGTCATTGATAAAAGCATTTGGGAGGCAAGTGTTTGTGGATAGTAAGTTTGAGACTAGCTATGCTGTGAGTTTCTGACTAGCCTGGGCTATATAGAAACACCCGGTTTCGAACAAAAGCAAACATGATACTTCTTAATTCATTTGCATCTTTATTGAACACTCACAAAAATATCATTATTCCCTAAATACAGCAATAAAAATGTTTAGAATTGACATGCTATTGAGTATTACAAGTAGTGTAGACAATAATTTTAAGTGTTCAGGAGGATGGAAATAAGAATTATAGGCAAATACTTGAGCAATTTCCGTAAATCAGTTTATCATCTGCAACTTTCAGGACCCACAGATAATTCTAGGTTCAATCCCTCATGACCCTGGAAAAATGACTCTGCAAGCTGTTTTCTCACTAGCACTGACTTTTATCAACCAAACTTGCTTTCATAACTGACACACAAAAGGATTATTTATAATTGAAGGACTTTATAAAGTAAGTATTCTAACGTATGTTGTAAGCCTCAGAACCTAAAACCTTTCATTTTTTGCCTATTAAAAATCAGCACTATGGCAGCTTGACCCTTTAGAGGACTTCATTATAAAGATGACTAAATGTTCCACAAAATGTTCTAAAGCTCAGGCATTTAGGTGGTAAATAACCATCATTAACAAATTCCTGAGGGCCACTAAAGAACAGCTGCACAAAACAAGCAAAAGGTAAGGTTGTTATGACCATTCAAATAAATGCTCTATTTTAACCCAATGTAAAACAATCTGGCTGCCTATCAGAACCCACAGGTGGACTCAGTGTCTGGAAGGTCACTAGAATTGTGGTCCAAGACCAAAGTACATTAGAGTCAGCCGTGGGTTCTGTTACTGTAGTAGAAGCAAGCTTTCCAGCTTCCCAGTGACTTCCCAGCATGCCTTGATAGCCCAGTGGTCTTGTTCCATTGAGACACACAAGACTGACACCCAGATACACACTTCTTAAGCATTCATGCGTGTCAGATTTAGTTTTCACACTGTCAGCCTCATAGACCCACTAAATCATTGTGCATTGATCCAGAAGCAACTATTCTTTATTCTCTACAACCAGTACGGGATATGGGCATAGTATACTAGGCAGTCACTTTTTATTTTGGTAATTGTTATGCTAAAATTTAAATGTCTGTCTATTCTCTTCCCATCAGCTGACATTCATTTCCTTAATGTATCTAAAAAAAAATGTGTATGACCAATCACACATATAGAAAAAGATTTCCCTATATTTTGTTTTGTTTGGTCTTGCCAAAAGTAATAATAGTATATTACCAAGGTGCACTGAACTTAAGTTTAGTAAACATAGAAAAGTAATGGTTTTAAAAACTTTAATTTGCTTATGATTGGGCAGAATATCTGTGCCTAAATTATACTTACTTGAGAGTAATACACATTAGATGTATAATTCCTATTGTGTAAAAGTATTAAAAATAACAAGAAATAGTAGTATTATCAGATAATCTGAATAGTAAAGTATTATTCTCAGATAATGCATATTGCTGAATCTGGTGGAATCCATTCTTTGAGATTAACTCTATCTATACCACACAAACATAAACACATAAACATAAACCACACAATTATAGATCAGGTAAGTGCCTGAGATAGAAAACATACCAAGTTACTTAAGTGTGAATTTAAGTGAAAGGAACGCTGACTGGATAGGCATATAAAAAGCTTACAAAATTAATGAGACCCAAAGTTATACTTGAAATCTTCATACAAGAGAGACCACTGATCATTTGTATGGAAAGTTACTGAGGAAAAAATAGCATCACAATAATTCCACTCGTATAGTGGAAGCTGAAGCTGGGGAACAAACATACTTGCTGTTTTCTAATGGATTTATATTCATGAGTACAGACAATGTTATTTAAATGCATGGTATAATTATTCAGCATCCTTACAATTTTGACCTAAAAGTTCAGTCTAACTTCCAATGAGGACTACTTATGAGGCTTTCTTATGGTATGATTACAATATAATTTAGCCCTTAACTAAACATATGAACCTAAGGTTCCATTTTATAGACTCATTATTACCAGCATGAGTGGAAGCATCATTTTATCATCTGCAAATTTGAGATGGTATTTTCAAAGTATAAATGAGTAATGGTGGTTTATTTGGTTTTATGGAAGAAAATATCACTGTGCCTTGATTTGTTTTGTTTTGTTTTGTTTTTGCACATCTTGAAGATCTGTCAGTTCTGACAAAACTCCACAGACTTGGAAGTACTTCTTATTTTGAGGGAAGATTGGTTCAATTAGCTGTTACTGTTCATGCAACCATAAAAGAGAGAGAGAGAGAGAAAAGGAAAAACCCAGGGGGATGAAATGAGCACATTTTTACGGGATTGAAAACATAGAAAGACGGTAATTTCATTAAAAGTAAACATAGACCCTTTTCTACACATCATTGTCAGGTATTCTTATATACACTTTTATATACTGAACAGTATACAATCACAAATAAAAACACAGAATATTAAATATTCAGTGGAATCCTGGAAAGATGCCTTCCAAACACAAGGCTGGGGTTTGGATCCCTGCAGCCACATAGTGTGTCAGAAGTGTCATAGAGTCCTGTAATTCCAACTCGAAGAAATCTGATCCTCCTTGTAACATTCACACACACATGTGCACATATACTGAGATAACCATGTGTACATACTTTTAAAATGCCCATGTACTTACAGATACATAATCATACATATAAATATAAAGCAATAATCTGAGGAGTTAAATATTCAATGAATTTTCACCTCTTTTTTCCTTTAGAACCTATGTCCAGGTTCTGAGTATTAAATGACCGCCTTGTTGCACATTGCCCACCTCCTACAAGAAGCTAAGCATTAGCCTGTATTACAGAGTGTTCTGCCTATGTCAATATCATCTATCAGCTGTGCTCTCATCTAAGTTGAAAGAATTAATCACCAGCAGTTCTGTAGCACAAGAAGTATTAGTGGAATTTCTGTAGGAATCAGGAAAGTGATACCATATAAGGTAATATAAAACAGAAATATCAACTATGCAAGTACATATAAAAATGTTTTCTTACATAATAAGCTTCTGAAAGAGAAAAGGAAAGCTTAAAACCAAAGGACAATGTACTATAGATTTTTAAACTTTAGTCAGTCTAGGACAACACTAGCAAAAATACTAAGTAAAGAAAATTGAAAATATGTGCTTGGAGGATTTTTGTACCCTACAGGAAGTGATGTAATACCAATTCATGTCAGTTTTTATAAGCTAAAGATACAGACTCTATGCACTAAAGCGACTGCAAAAATGGCAAACATGCAAAAGGATTTATTGCTAATATGAAAACAAAGGAGATAAAATGGATCATAAGAATGTAATCCAATAATATAAAAGAAAAAAGTAAGACTATAGAACAAATATAGATGATCAAGCAGAAATCACAGAGCAAGACATAATCCAACTCAAACAACAGTCATTAAATTTATAAGGCAAGAGACACTGAGGTTCTAGATTTCATAAAAAACATTGAGAGCTGGTGAGATGCCCCATCAGGGCAAGGGGTTTACCATGAAGCCTGACAGCATGTGTTTGATCCCTGAGAACCAGCAGAAGGAAGAAAACAGCTCTTATAACAAGCTGTCCTTTGACCTCCACACACAAAATAAATAAGCAAATGTAATTTCCAAAAATTCACCATAATCATGCAATAACACTACAAATGCATGTCAGAAGAATTTTATGAAAATATTCCAATAACTCAAGAAGTTACTAACATGCTTCCACATAAAATATTGTCCAAAACAAGTTTAAAGAATAGAAGATATCTTTAAATTAATGATTAAAAAGTAAACAAAATTTGTGTGATGGTAGCTATAGAAGTGTTTAAATGTTAAAGTCAGGTGCCAATTACATATGGACTGGACATTGGGAATGTATGCTAAGCCATATAACTCTTATAATTGTGGCCTATTTATTTCTGTTGTTTTGTATTGTATTTATATTTATAAGAAAAAGAACCATTTTTTGAACTGAAAGGGAGAGCTGTTGGGGGGAAAAAGAAATACCTTAAACTAAAAAAATTCCTTATTATCTAAAGAAAGGAAGAAGAATGGGGGGGTTGAGGGGGAGGAGGGTGGAAGGGTGGGACTGGAGGGGGGAGTAGGGAGGGGATTGTGATTGAGATGTAACTTGAAGAAATAAAAAATAAATTATTAAAAAAAAACCTTCAAAAAGAAACAGCTTTCAAAAGACAAAAAAAAAAAGCAAAGCAGATGTTTAGATGGTGCCAGTACTCTTGAAAATATTAAGATTAATGATTGAATATGAAAAAATTCTCAAATTTATATTTCATTACCCCCCCATGATTCTGAAAATAGTTACCAGGTAAGGATTTTTGACATTATGGATATGTTGTATGTACTATGAAATATATTTGTTTTTAAACAAATCTCATGATGTACTTCAAACTCACTATTCATCTGTTTTATCTTCCAAAGTTCACAGGTCTATGCACGCACCACCATGCCCAGGTTAAAATGTATATTTAAAATATTTATTTGTAACCTTAAATATTTTCACATGCATTTTCAATAATAAATGTAGCTTTGTAAGGACTTAATAGGCTGACAAATACAACTAAGTAAATAAAAAAAGAAGTGTTTAAATAAAATATTGTAGCATTAAATGCCTGTCTTAGAGAAAATAACTAAGGTCTCAAATTGATTACCACAGTTTCTTGCTTAAAAATTTGTAAAATGTAGAGAACAAATAACCCTGAAAATAAACAAATAAAGGAAACAATAAATAAGGTAAGGCAACTTGTTACAAGAGTTGTTTTTCTTCCTTCTACTTGTTCCCAGGTATCAAACAATGGCTGTCAGCCTTCATGGCAACCACCTTGCCCTGATGCATCTCACCCTCTCTCAATGAACCACAAAAAAGAAAATTAAATAACACAAAAAGATGATTCTTTAGAAAACATTTAAGTCCATGTACTTCTTGACTGAAGAATAGAATTAAAGTAGAAAACACAGATGGTGATGATGACGACTGATGAAGAATGGGAAGAATGATGTGACCAAAGTTTACTCAGAGGCTAAAAAGACAAGCACCATCATTAACACATGTCTGTCAGTAAATCCCAAAACTCAGATACAATGAATGCAATTATTTTGAAGATAACTACTTGTTGTGGGAAATACATTACAAACTAAGTAGCCTTGCTTCTTTCAGGTTTATTTAAATTAAAGGAGGAATTTAAAGAAGGAAAACAACAACAACAAAAGCAAAAACAACAACAACAGCAACAAAAACCCAGTTACATATAACTCTAGCTTGAGGTCTCTGAAGCGTCTAGCCTTTTTGGTCATTCATGGGCACACACCCTACCCCATACCCCATAGAGGAAGGAGGTAAGGAGGGGACAGACAGACAGACAGAGAGACATAGACAGAGAGACATAGACTTAACTTATACAAATAAATAAATCCAAGCCATACCAAAACTAACCAATACATTTGAAGAGATTGAGGGATGATAGGCAGAAACCAGCTGGATTTTATATGGCAGTAGCAAGTGCCTAGAAAGTAAACTTATTCATGTTACTATTTGGAAGAATCTATATCACTACACTTAAAAGTATTATACTACTTGAAACCTGTTTTAAGTGGATTTATTTCTCATTTCATACAAAAGAGAATTTGAGGATTATTATTTAACTTGTGGGAAATCATTCGAAGAGAAAGTGCAAGGCTGGATATGGTTGGTCGAGGGCAGGCTGACCAAGCACAAGGTCCCAGGCTCAAATACCAGATCCAGACCAAAGAAGAGAAACAAGACAATGTGTAGCACATTAAAATGATAAGTCACGTAACAGAAACAAAACTCCAGAGGAGTTCTGAGAAAATTTTTCTTAAATTGTCTGATCATTGTGAAAGGAATTAAAACGATTAAACACATGGATACCATTGGGTTCTTAGGCTAAGACACTTGGCATTATCTAGATACATAGTCAATCAAAACTGATCTGAAAATTGTTCTCCCAGCACAAATCCAGACTGACCACGTCCTCCAGGTCTAAAATAAAAAAAACCATCTGTTTTTGTCTGTGTCCATCTCTTTCTTTTTTATCGTCTCTTTTCCTATAAGCTTCTCAGTGTTTCTTTCTGTTGTAATCCCTGTCTCTTGATCAGTCATTCTGTTTCTCTTTTCTGATTCTCTATGCATTTTTTCTCTGTGTGAATTTCTTCTCTTTTCTCCCTCTACCTTTTCTTTCCTGTCTTCTTGTTTCTCCATCATCATCATCATCATCATAATCATCATCAGTTATTTCCCCTCCTGTGCAGCTGTGCCATCAATATGCTGTCTACTAGATCATTTCTGCAAACATAGTATTTTCACACATAACTACTTTTAAATTAAAAACCTCTTGATTGTACTCAATGCTTCAATGCATGCATTCCTATTTCCCTGACTCTTAGTCTTTTACCCTAGTCTGGTATTTGTAACTATCTGCACCAGAAGTTCTTATGAAGATCATCAATATTTTCCTGCCATTGAATCAATTCATTCTCCCCTTTGTTTCACTAAAGGTAATTAGCATTTATCATTACTGGTCATTTCTTTGGGGAGAGAGATATAAAGGCCTACTTCTAGATAGCATACTTTCTCTTCCTTCCTTTGTCACTTTCCATTACTGTTTATTATTGAAATCGAATTTGTCTCACCTCACACATGTATGAACATGCACCCATAAACATACTGACACACACAAACACAGACAAGCCCACAGGTACACTAACACATAGACAGCCAGAAATACACACACACACACACACACACACACACACACACACACAAAGGAGATGGAAAGCAACCCATGCCATATGCTGTCAGCCTAACTGAGGCTGCTTTCCAATGAACAGACCTTCAGACTTTTCTGGAAAGACTAAACAGTTATGTTAGTTACATCTATCAAGATGGAAGTAGAGGAAGGTTATCTACTCCCTTGTCTGCCTTCTTTTGTGTTGGTTCTTGGATATGAGTTCACTTCCAAATGAATTCACTTTTGATGACCATCTGAGTTGCATTTATAGGTATTCACCAACTTATCTGGAAGCTCATGCTCCAGAGTGAGGCATGTTAGCATGATAAACATAGGCAGACCTCAGGAATGAGAGCCAAGGAGCCAATCAAAACAGACAGAAGGTGAAACTCAAGGGATTCTGAGAAGGAAACTATGATTGATGTCCAGTGCAGTACCTCAAGTACTTGATATGTTTAAATCTGTTTCTGAGTTTTCTATTCAACTAATGTGTTTGCCCCACAGACAATGCACACCTGTTTTAATTACCATAGATTTATGGTGAACTGTCTGTTAAGTATAGTAAGTCTTAGCTTTTATGGACTTTAATAAACATTTTAGAATCAATCTTTCAAATCACAGTAGAGAAAAATTCATGTTAATAGTTCTCACAGTATCCCATTTATAAATTGTGAAGAAATAATATCTTAATGGGACAGAATCTTACTATCAAATATGTTGCTTTGGGTTTTTAAAATATCATCTGAAATATTCAGGTTGTATTAATGTTTCTGGGTTCTGCTATCATGTTGAACGGTTGGTTACCTTTAATTTCCATTTCTTAGTTGGTTATTCAAATAGGTTAGAAGAACATATATCCATTGTTCATGTTTACTCAGCAAACTTGTGGGATACACATTATGCCTCCAGTGTTTTATAGTTACCCTTTTGAACTACCCATCTACATGGTCCTCACTGCATAAGAAGAATTTTCCTTTTATCTCTTCAGCCTGTCACATCTTTTTCGTTTCTTCTACCTGTTCCATTTGAGATTTTCAGCCTGGTGCTGAGTGAATGCACTGATGGGAGTCATCTACGCCTTATTTTTCTGTTCATTTGATAACTTAGAGTGTTTCACAATTAGAGGTGATCTTAATAAACCCACAGCCAGCATCAGCCAAGGTGACGTCCTTTGATTCAGAGGCTGATTTTCATGAATTGATTATTAATTGTATCAACTGGTCTTGAATATGTTTACATGATCAAATATTTCCCATTTGACCTGTTAATGTGATAAACTATATTTCAGTTTTGTAATATTTTGAATGCATTTCTGTAAGGACTCTACTTGTTTCTGTTGGATTCAGTTCTTGAAATTTTTCATTCTTTTGAATGTTAACTAGATTCTTTTTATTTGTTTCAGCAGGATTCTTATGTGTACAGACCTCCAGACTTCTTGTTACATACTGCCTGAGTCTACTCTTTGCATGATTTTTATCCATTTATACTGCCATTATATTCTCAGTGTTTCATTTATATATATGCTGAAGCACGTGAAAATTTTCCTTGGCTAAGGATGTCTGATCTTAAAGCAAGCTATCTATTTTGTTTATTATTTTAGTATATTTTAATTGTTTTGACTTAGTCTGGAATCACCTAGGAAGAGAGTCTCATTGAGGGATGATATAAATCAGGTTGGCCTATGGGAATTGTCTAATTTTACATGGGAAGACCCAGCCCACTCTATGTAGCACCAATCTCTAGCAAGTGATCCTGGACTACATAGATTTAGAGAGGTACCTGAACAAAAGTAAGCATGCAATTATTTTCTCTCTACTCTTGACTTTGGATGTGACTAGCTGCTTCAAGTTCCTCCCAATGACAGATTATAATCTGGAATTACAAGCTAAATAAACCTTTTTTTTCTTTATGTTGTTTATGTCAGGGTAAATTATCACAGAAGCAGAAGTGAAAATAAAACTCTAGTACATCTTTAACATATTTTAATGTTTGTCAAGATCATATAGGTATACAATGTATTGTAATTGCATTTACCACCCACTACCATCTCCTAGCATCATCTTCCTCCCACCAGATCTCTTCTTTTCCTACCTTTTTCCTCTTCTATCTACTCATGTCCTTATACATATATATGTATGTATGTATATATATATATATATATATAAACTATGTATTTATGGGGCATTGTACTGTTTTTTCCTTTTTATTTATATTTCTCTCATATATTGCATCCCAAATTCAGTTTTCTCTCCCTTTCCTCCCCACAGTCTATCTCCTCTTTTGTTTCCCCTTTCCCTCCAGATCCACCCCAGCACCCTCAGGAAAGACCTGGCCTTCCAGGGACATTAGCTAAACTTGGCACAACAAGCTACAATAAAACCAGGCATACACGATCCCATCAAGGTTGGACAAGGCAACCAGTAGGAGGAAAAGGGTCCCCAAAACAGGCAAAAGAGTCAGAGATAACCCCACTCCCACTGTTAGGATCCCCACAAGAACACTGAACTATATAAAACTATACATGCAAATATATAAAAAATATAAAACTGTATAGCTATATATAATAACACTGCATATATAACATATATGCAGAGGACCCATACAGGCTTCCTGATCTCTGTGAGCTCACTTGAATCCCAGTCAGTTGATAATGTGAACTTTGCTCTTGTGGTGTCCTTGTTCCCTTTGGCTCCTCTGCTTTTTCCTCCCCCTCCTCAGCAGAACACCCCAAGCTCCATCTAGTACTTGGCGATAGGACTCTGAATCTACTCCTATCAGTTTTGCTGGATGGAGACTCACTAGTTTCTCTGCTGATGATTATGCTAGGCTCCAGTCCCAGCACATCCTGCATGCATGACAAACTGAAGGTCAGAGATCCTGTGCCTGGGTTGATGTCCCAGTCCTTCCACATGAGATCTTATCTGATTACAGATGATGGCCAGTTCACTCCCACCCTCAATGGCGGAGTGCTCCCCTTGCTCCACATCCTCCTGAGCTGTCACTCATGGTCTGTTCTTAGCCATTATGACAGGTGTATGATGGAATCTCACAGATGTTTTGATTGCATTTCTCTAATGGCTAAGGATGTTGATTATTTCTTTAAGTGCTTCTTGGACATTAGACATTCCTGTTGAGAATTCTCTGTTTATATCTGTACCCCACTTTAAAAATTAGGTTATTTGGTTTGTTGACATCTAGTTTCTTGAATTCTTTATATATTTTGGATATTAACCCTCTGTCATACGTAAAGTTGGTGAAAATCTTTTCCTATTCTGTAGGTTGCCATTTTGTGCTATTGACTATGCCCTTTGCCTTACAGAGGCTTTTCAGTTTCACGAGGTGCCATTTATTAATATAAATAATAAGTTGATAATTGTCTGTGCAATTGGTGTTCTTTTCAGAAAGTTGTCTCCTGTACCAATGCATTCAAGGCTATTCTCCACTTTCATTTCTATCAGGTTCAGTGTAACTGGATTTACGTTGAAATCTTTGGTTAGTTAGACGTGAGCTTTGTGCAGGGTGATAGATATGCATTCTTCTATATATCAATATTCAGTTAGACCAGCAATTTGTTGAAGATGCTTTCTTCTGTCCAGTTTATATTTCTGGCTTCTTTATAAAAAATTCATATGTCCATAGATGTGGATTTATGTCTGGATCTTTGATTCAATTCCATTGATCAACTTGTCTGTTTGTGTGACAATATCATGTGTTTTTAAATTATTATTGATCTGCAGTACAGATCGAAATCATGGATGGTGACTACTCTAGATATTCTTTTATTATTTAGGATTGTTTTAGCTATCCTGGGTTTTTTATTTTTCCATAGGAAGTTGGGCATTGTTCTTTCAAGGTATGTAAAGAATTGTGTTGGAACTTTGATGGGGATTGTGTTGAATCTGTAGATTACTTTTGGTAAAACAGCCATTTTTACTATGTTAATCCTATCAATCCATATGAATGGGAGATCTTTCTATTTTCTGATATCTTCTTTAATTTCCTTCTTCAGAGACTTAAAAATTTTATCATACAAGTCTTTCACTTGCTTTGTTACAGTTATCTCAAAATATTTTATATTATTTGCAGCTATTGTGAAGGATATTATTTCTCTGATTTCTTTCTCAGACCCTTTGTTATTTATACATAAGACAACTACGGGTTGTTTTGAGTAAATCTTGTATCCAGCCACTTCACTGAAGATATTAATCAGCTGTATGACTCTCCTGGTAGAATTTATGATTGCTATCATATAATCTGTGGATAGTGATACTTTGACTTCTCCCTTTCTAATTAGCATCCCTTTGATCTCCTTTAGTTGTCATATTGTTCTAGTTAGAAATTCAAGTACTATATTGAAGAGATATGGAGAGAGTGGTCAGCCTTGTCTTGTCACTGATTTTAGTGGACTTGCTTTGAGTTTAATGTGATGTTGGCTGTAGGCTTCCTGTAAATTCCCTTTATTGTGTTTAGGCATGGGCCTTTTGCTCTCTTGCTCTCTCCAAGACTTTTGTCCTGAAGGTATGTTGGATTTTGTCAAAGATATTTTCAAATTGATCATGTTTTTTTTTTTCAATTTGTTTATATGGTAGATTACATTGACAAATTTTTGTATGTTAATCATTCCTGCATCTCTGGAATGGTCATATTTTTTATGTGTTCTTGGATTTGGTTTGCAAGTATTATATTGAGCATTTGTAAATTTATGTTCATGAGAGAAATTAGTTCATAATTTTCTTTCTTTGTTGGATATTTGTATGGCTTAGGTATCAGGCTTACTGTGGTCTCAAAAATAAATTTGACAATGTTCTTTTTGTTTTTATTTTGTGAAATAATTTGAGGAGTGTTGATATTAGCTCTTTGAAAGTCTGGTAGAATTCTGCACTAAAACCATCTGGCCCTGGGCTTTTATTGGTTGGGAGATTTTTAATGACTGCTTCTATTACCTTGGGGGTTATAGGTTTGTTTTATATATTTATTTATCTGATCTTGTTTTAACTTTGGTAAGGGGAATCTATCAAGAAAATTGTTCATTTCTTCTAGATTTTTCCAATTTTGTAGAGTACAAGTTTTTGAAGTAAGACCTAATGATTTTTGGGATTTCCTGGTTTTCTGGTGTTATGTCTGTGCTTTTGTTTCTGATTTTGCTAATTTGGGTACTATCTCTCTGTCTCTTAGTTACTTTGGATAAGAGTTTCTCTGTCTTGTTGACTTTCTCAAAGAATCAACTCTTTGGTTTTTTTTTTTTGATTCTTTGTATTGTCTATTTTATTGATTTCAGCTCCTCCCAGGTGTGTTTACTTCTTTTTGTTCTAGAGTGGCAGGTTTGCTGTTAAGTTGCTAGTGTGAGATCTCTACAATTTCTTTTTGAGGTCACTTAGTGTTACAAACTTCCCTTGTAGCACAACTTTCCTTGTGTCCCATAAATTTGGGTATATTGTATGATCATTTTCATTGAATTCTATGAAGCTCTAATTGTTCTTTATTTCTTCCTTGACCCAGTAGTCATTCAGGATAGAGTTGTTTAGTTTCCATAAGTTTGTAGGCTTTCTGTTGTTTCTATTGTTGCTGAAATCCAGTTTTAATCTGTGGTAGACTCATAGGATGCAATTTTCTTGTAACTTTTGATCAATTTTGGAGAATGTTCTGTTTGGTGCTGAGAAGAAGGTATATTCATTTGTGTTTGGATGAAATATTCTTAGATATCTGTTAGGTCCTTTTGGTTCATAACATGTTAGCTCCATTATTTCTCTATTTAGTAAGTAAAATGCCCAAGGGTAAGAGTGGGTTATTGAAGTCTCCCCCTATCAATGTGTGAGGGCTGATGTGTGATTTAAGCTTTAGTAATGTTTCTTTTACAAGTGTGTGTTCCCGTGTATTTAGGGCTAAGGCCTTTGTGGTAACAATCAGCACTGAAATCCTTCAACTTTTGTTCCTATATTTATATTCAATATGATTTCAACTGTCAAGGCAACAATTTCAACCTGTCTTCTTGCATTTGAGTTCTCTCTTTGTTTGTAGTTTAGTATCTTTTCATTTGTTAGCTGCATGTTTGGTGTTATTCCACTCATCCTATACTGTGTCGATAGTTGGGAAGAATCATCCAGCTCCATGCTTGTCAAGAGCTCTGGTCCAAAGGACTATTCTCTATTTTTCATGCTTTTTTTCACTTCTATACTTGAATAAACTGGTGTTTATGTAATTTCTTAACTCCTAGTTATTGAGGGAAATGGATTTGTCTTGCTGCCATAGGGTGATTACTATAGTACTTGGAATATAAGCTGGGCTGTTCTAACAAAAGTATCACACACAGAATAGGTTAAATAATATAAAATTAAATTTCTCTATCATCAAAAGAAAGGCTGGAAGGGTAGAATGTTCTATACCTTTTTGATTGAATTATATAGCCATGGGCCAATTTTTTATCCCCACAATATCATAGGAACAATGAATATTTAACAACAGATAGTCATCCATATGTCTGTGTATAATTATATATGTGCATATATATTTGTGGATAGATAGACAAATGAAACAAACCACTTTCTACCTAGAATTGATTAATAAACAAATGGTCCTTCAGCAAACTAGAAAGCTATTTATTACTCCATATAATTAAGCAGAAACAAGAGTACCATTTGCAAAAGAAGTTTGCAAAAGAAGATCAATATTCTCTCTACTAATAGACTCAAACACATTTCTACTGGGGTTTCTGTTATATAATTTTATGATTCTTTTATTTTAAGTATTGGAGTTTCAACCTGGATATTTATTTATGCTTGGTAAGCAGTCTACCACTGAAATACATTGACATTCACTCCATATTATGTTTTATATATATTGACATTTTGCACCATATAACACCTTCTTTGAAAGTATCTGTTTTAAAGTCAGTTCTACATAAAAAATACATGGTAGGAAAGTGATAAGTAAATTCATAGTTTTTTAATAAAAGAATTAATGGGTATTTTAAAATGTGAATGGGCTGGGAAGATAACACAGTTGATAAGTGCTTGCTTTACAAGTTTGAAATCCCAAGTCTGATCCCCAGAGCCCATGAAAATATTATTCGTATGTATGTGCTTGTGACCTCAGCACTGGAAAAGGAGAAATATAGGGTCTTTAGGACTGAGTGGACAAACAGCCTATTCTAATTGGTGAGTTTCAGAGCCATGATAAACTATGTCTTTAAGAAAAAAATGCTTGTCCTCATGTCTCCACATGAGCAGGGATATATTGCATGTACACTGAACACAAACACACGCACACACACAAAATTGATTAATGGGAAGTGAAAAACACTAGGAAATGTCCTTGTATTTTAATGGAGAAGATTGGATTGAATTCAATACTTAAAATCATCAATTTGCATTACAAAATATTATACTGCATTGGGTAAGGTATTGTATATACATAAAACATAAGTGTACATAAAGTGTATTTTTGTTATTGCTCACATATTGACAGTAGCCCTTTCTCCTTGGAGTCACAGAAATTCTCGATGTTGTTTCTTGGAGTTGATCTTCATTACAAACTCACTGTAGACTCACTGTTACACATAGGAATCCCACACTTGAATTAGAATCTGTTCAGATGACAAATTCTGTTATTATTTAAGTTTACAGTCATTCCAAAGTAAATAGTTTAAGATAGTGTCAGTGTCCTTAGAAGATAATATTTCCACCCTTCCTTGTACAGCTCAGTTTTATATAATCTTATTTTTATTTCTGTGGCTTATATCTGGGGATTCAATAGTAAGGGATAAATATATTAGCAATTTAGAGTTCTCTCTCACACACACTCTAAAACTCACACACAATCGCACAGCATTCATCCATCTTTTCTCTTTCCCTTTCTGTTTCCTCACCCTGTTCCCTTCCTTCCCCTTTCCTCATACCCCTCCCAAGTTTTACCCATTGATTCTATTTATGTGCCCTGTCCAATCTCCTCTTTGGCTAACACCCACATGTCATTTATCCTTCAAGCCTGTATAGTCCCTCTATTTGCCATTCTTGAGTATAATGTTCAGGGGTTCTAAACCACAGCAGCAAAACAAAGGCCTGTGCATCAGTGAAATTGAGTGACATAGAAATAAAGGGAAGTAACAAGAGTTTATTCTGTATTTAACAACTAATACAGTCACCCAGGAACAATGTCCCTTGTAGAAAGTTTCTTCTCTTTCAATTTTTATTTTCCTTTATCCTTTTTTTAATTCTTTAATTTTTTAATTAACTACTTCAAATCACAGTGTCCCTCTCCACACCTCCCACTCCCACACTTCCACCCTCCCATCCTACTCCTCCAGAGTGGAGTGTCCCCACACATCAGTCCCCTGCCCCAGTTCATCAGTCACATGAGGGTCAAGAGCCTCCTCATACACTGGGAGTCTACATGGCAACACCACTAGGGCAAAGTGTCTCATCAACAAAGTCTATGTTCCTGTTTCTTTTGGTGTGTTGGTTGTACAAGATTTATCCTGTAGTATGTGGCTAAAATCTAATTATAAGTGAATAGATGCCATCCATGTGCATCTTTCTGAGTCTGAGTTAGTTCATACCATACTTACCTGTGTTGCTTAAGGCCATCTGCTAAAATTACAGCGGAGCGTAAAATTGTCTATAATGTACTCATATAGTGATATGTGTATATGTGTGTGTGTGTGTGTGTGTGTGTGTGTGTGTGTGTGTGTGATTGTTAAAGCAGCCATAACTCCTGATCTCTGTTATTTGAAGATAGATGAAAACCTGCTTAACTCTGCCATACTGTATGGAAATAATGCATTCTCTATACAGTAAATATAGAAGACTGACATATCCTGAAGCAGCAACTGTGGTTTTATAGCAGACTCTATAAGATGCTTAAATGACTTATCTCATTCAGAAGAATAAGACCATGCTCATATGTGAGTAATACTGAATGGTTTCTTCAAAGACCTCTTGAGGGAAAAAAAAAAAAAAAAGCAGGAGCTGGCTTTTCTTTCAGAGCTATTTGAGAAGCAGATGAAATCAGAGAGCAGAACCCATCATTCAATGATTTATGGGGAGGCTACCCATGGCCTAGTGAGTAGAGAAATTGGTTGTGTCATTTCATGTGCACCACTGATGTCCCAAGTCACTGTCCAGAGAACCTCTATTTTTCACCATAATAACTTGACTACCGCATTTATTTAACATCACCCCCACCAGAACAGCACTTTACTTTGTTCAGACTTGGCCTATTAATTTGATAATTCTCAGATACATCCATGGTAGAAGTAAATATATCACTGAGATATATTCTGTCATGTAATCTGCAATAGCTTGTGGCTAAAGACATCTTTCTGCTCATATAAATATTGTATTTTCCTCACCTGTGAAGCATCTCCTAAGGCTACTGAATTGACTTCTCACTTCCAGCTGTCAAATGGCTTGTGTGACCTTTACTAAATTAATTTTCCTGACTCATTCCCCATTATATTAAAAAAGAGGAAGTTAAAATAGGTGATTTCTATCGATTCTTCTAGGTAGCCCTTCCCTTAAAAGACTGCCTGTCCTAAGAGTCATGAAGCAGGTCACACATAAAATGCAGATGAATTTTCAACAACAGAGGAATGTGATCCTTATTCACATTTGATTCATAAGAAATGAATATGATGTTAAGACAGAATGTGTCACATGTCATACTGTAGTTTCCAGCATCAAATGGAGAATAATGAGGATAAGTCACATGTGAACTATAATCTTTTTTTAAACCTTGGAATAATTAATTCTTCAAAACTGGAGCATGATCCATACTAGATTTAAAGTTACAAGGATAATATATCTGTTCCTTACACTCATGCAATGTAGAATAGAAATGTATAATTATTGATCTATTTTTCAAGTTTTATCTTATTTTTAATTGACAAAGAATAATTGCTTATGTTGGGGAGTGGTACAAGGATATTTTTGGACCCAAACTGGCTAACTAGGAAATATCATCACTTCAAATATTTATTATTCCTATGGCATTTTATTGATTCTTTGGGTTTTTTTTATTAATTTGTTTTGGTTTTGCTTACTTATTAGTATTGTTGCCAGAGATTCTTTACAATAATGGTAATGGGATGGGAAATAACCTGAAAGTTGTTTTGGCTCTAGAATAATTTTTGTATCATTTCTGAATGTCCCTTATTTTAGATAACCATTCTACCCACACAGCACCAATGATCATCTAGATGTGAACCATCATTTATGAGCTATTCTGATTAAAGACAACATTGAATATGAAAGACAGATCTGTCTGCACAGTACATGCAACTCAATTCCATACAATGTGGTAGTGACACAGGGTGTAATGGTTTATTCTGAGATGTCTCAAATTTGAAAAACACCCAAAAAGCATTTTATCTATGTCCTTCATCTGTGTTTTCTCTAAGACAAACTAGGCAGCTACATACATTGATCACCTAATTTATTTTATGCCACAATTAAAGTGCATGGTTCTTTATAATTATTTGCCAATCCATTTTAAGGTTTGTAAAACTAAGGGGCACATATATAAACAAATTATAAACTATTCAAGTAATAGTTCCAAATTATGTGTGTGTTGTGTACACGCAAAGGGACTTTGGAAGCCAATAGTAAGTGTTAGGTCCCCTAGAGTAAGAGTTATAGGTGTTTCTTGATCTGCCATCATGGTGTCAGGAACTTAAATCCAGTTCTCTGTTAGAGCAGAAAATACTCTCAACTGCAGAGCCATCTCTCTTGCTCTGTTTTGTTTGTTTTTTTTTCAAGTTATTTACTGAGCATTTTGATTGTTTCTTCACACAGAAGACAGTGTCCGTATAGACCCTGTGATTGAAGAAACCAGGCTCTTAACTTTTATTTCCAGTCAAATAGCTTATTTTACTAGGAGAATTCTACAGCTGAATTTCGTCTAAAATATCATTAATTTACAAATTGATTAAGCAGTTTTCTAAACAGTGTGACTCAGAGCACATTCTTGTGAAAAGTTCTGTGTTCCTAGCCAAAGTAGATAGCCTACCTGCAGACATGGAAGAGACAAAAAGTTTCTACAATAATGGGAAATGAAATTTATGAAATACTTTGAAATGTATGAAGTGAAATAATAATGGGACCTGAAAATTATGGCATTTCAAATTACCATGGAAGAATGATATAATAAATAAAGTGGATAAGGGGTATTGACCATTTTGTATAGGAAAACGACATTAATTTCACATGTTTTGAAATGAATAGGAAATACCAGTCAGATATGAATGAATATAACATGAAATATGGCTGATGAGATGGTGCAACTCTATAGCTCTTGCTTTGTGAGCTTTAGGATCAGAGTTCAGAATCCCAGAGTCCATATAAAAGCTGAGTGGGCATGGTGGACCTCTTGTAATCCCAGTGTACAGGAGGTGGACAGGGAATCCCTGAAGCAAGTTCCTAGGCAAACTAGCTGGCATGGCATTTGGGAGAGAGAGAGACCCTGTTTCAATATATGTGATCAAAAGTGATCAAGGAAACATCACTGCTGACCTTGGTCCAGAACACTCATTTAGATATGCACACACAACACACATGCACATAAATGTAAATTTAAGTGGCATAAATATATAATTATAAGAAAACTGGAATGTATGTATATATTATTAATTCCATAGGAAAAAATACATATTTTCTTTACTTCTATTCATCCCTAATGAATTAGACATTTTTAATGTCATCAAAATGTAAAAGCATTATACATAAATATGTCATATATGAAATTATGCAAGGAATGAAATGAGAGGAAATGTTTATAACACATAGAACAAATACAAATACTATCAAGAATAGGTATTAAAATGCATAATGTCAAGTTAAATCTTAGACTGTTAACTAAGCATTTTAAATAGCAGTAGAAATATGGTAAACATATGTAGTATATACAAATATATAAAAGTAAATAACAAGCAATGAAAATATAAAAAATTATTCTTAGCTAGATTAATTTTAATGAAATATAGGAAAAGTAAAAATATACACTGACCCAAAATATAAAGATTTTAAAAACCAAGCAATACATTAAGTGTTGTGGAATTAAATCTTCACTAAAAAATGCCATGTAGCTGTTTGAAGAAAGAAGTTGCTATATACCCCAGGCATGAAAAAGATCCCAAAGGCAAATAGTTTCAGCTCTAGCTAGTCAGATCTAATATATTCTAAGGGAAATCTTTCTTTTCTTTTTTTTTTTTCTGCTTCATGTTATATTAGGATTGTGAACCAAAAAATGCTGGGGATCAGAGAGATGTCTTACCACCACAGGATGGCTGAAGACATGGCCCTGTAGCAAGTACATAAAATATGAATGACTAACCTACTGTTCTAAAAGGAGTAGGACTGACTGAGGGAAGGGTCCAGTCTCATCAGATTTCTTCTAACTGTTCCTCCCTTTTGCCTATCAACCCTACTCCTATATCCGTATTAACTCCCGGAAGTACATCCTTCAGCAAGGCAGGCTCTTTGATGCTGTTCTGCCTTTTATCAATCTGTTTGTGTCCACTTAATGTCTGTTCTTTTCTCCACTCATTTTCTCCCTCCCCATGCCTGGCTAGTGATTTCTCTGCCCTCAGCCGGGGCTTTCCTGACCAGCATTTGGCATTCATCAACTCTGTCAGTTTCTTTTTCTCCTCACACTCTTTTCCCATACACTGCATTCTGTTCTTTGATATTCAGAACCAAAATGGTTTCTAGAAATTGTCTTTTACAAAGATAGTCAAACTCTGTGCTAGTTTTCTCCTGTGCAAAAATTTGCACAGAAGTAACTGAGGGGAGGAAAGGCTTATTGTGGCTCTTAGTTTCAAACACATTTCAATCTATCACAGGATGGTAAGCATAGCTCCAGAAACAGCTGAGCAATAGGGGATACTCACATGGAAGGAGAGAGAAGCAGACTGGAACCAGGAGTGGGTCCTATTTCTCTTTTTCTGTTTACCTACACCTACCAGTTAAGAGCCATGTCCTAAAAGTCTGCAGCCTTCAAAGTATCATTAGCACTTCAGATAAAACACTCAAAGCAAGAGTCTATATGGGATGTTTCAGATTCAAACCATAGCAAATGCTAATAAAGTAACATTAATTAAATTCATCTGAATATTTTTGCTTTTTTCAATGAGAATATAAGGAATATAAAACAATAGTGGCCAACTGAACAATTTCTGTGCTACACAAGTTCATTGTGCACATAAAATGCTAGAATTAGTATGAGTGCCATTTACTGTAGATGTCCTATTTGCAAATACACTAACTCAAAATAATGCCATGTTTCCTTCACATACATTATATAGTTTTCTCTCTTCTGGAAATCCAGAGAGACTGCTCCTATTTTTCAGATGACTTATTTATTTATTTGTTTGTTTTTTTGTTTGTATTTTTATTTTAAGAAATAGGTAAGTAAATTGATAGTTTAAAATTGAGAAGAGACTGTAGAGCTCCTAGGGCATTAGATTTCAAAACCAAAGATGAAACGACCCAGAAGTTTCAAATAAATGAAAACAGAGTTAAATATACATATATATAAATATTTAATATATATATATTTAAATCAAGGCTTGAAAAAGAAACTACTGCTAATTTTTAAATAGAAAGCAATATAAAAGTGACCATCAGTTAAATAATGTTCTTCATAATTCATAATGTTATTTATCTAATATTAATGGTCTAGCTTTCCACTGCCTTGTATAAAGAGAATTTACCCAAGCCAGAGAATTGATTGCTCAGGAGAATGAAGGCTACAAGTAAGAAAATACATAAGGAGATTTGCCTTAAAAGTTAATGTGGGAGATATAAAGAGTTAAATTTTTTAAATCTTACTAACTTAAAATTTTGAAAATAATGTAAGTCAGGTCATTGTTTGGAAGTAAATATTTGATGGAAACCAAAGAAAAGACTTAGGAGTTAAAGTTCCGAGTACTTAGGATATAATAAATACCAACAGAAATGTATTTAAATAGCTCATTTGTTTCAGAAATTATTAATTCCTCTCTATCACCGTATTTGATGAATCCAGGTTGGGAATTAGTTTATTGAAGCACAAATTCAAATTATATAGGTTAGAGCTTCTTTTATCTCTTAAAGGAATGAGTACATCTAATATTTCTCTATTTCTCCACACCAATTCCCAGGCAGCAGCCACCAATGGCTACATCATAAACGTGTCTTGATTTGAATATTTAAGTTCTGTGTATTGGCATATTTCCAAGGACCTGGTGCTTCATAGAACATTTGTGCTCACTGGATTGGATGGAAGGTTCATGTTTCAATGCCCTCTCATGTACCTGAGTTAATATGGCAGGAGAAAAGACAGCTTTCAAACTAGATGGAGGTTAGTAAATTAACAGGTTGCTAAATAAATTGCATCTATGGTTTAGAAGAAAAAAAAAAGAACAGTAACTTCAAAGCAGTTATTTGAAAGGGTGATATGTCGATTCTGTTGTTGAAGTAGATTTCAATGTACAAAATACAACAGAAATCAATACCTCCTTTCATTCCAGAGTCTGCTTTTAAGAGCCTCATTCATTTCTTCAAAGGTCGGCTATTCCATTCTGGGCATGTCCCTAACAGTTGCTGTCTTATTTAATGCAAGTTGGCAGAAGAGAGAGAGGAGATTCTCAGAGATTCTCAACCATGAGACCTTCCTGCATCCCAAGATCCTCTCATAAAGCCCACTCCCACAGAGGAAGAATGGATAAAGACTGAATGCTGACTGTGTGTCTCAAGCCCAAGTGCAAGCTGTGAAAAAGCATCAGCCTTTTATTATAAATGAATTTGTTGATATTTAGCTTCAGTTTTTAAAAAGGGTGAAGCTTAAATGTTCATGAGATTTAAAAAAAAAGTTTTCTTTATTATTTAGCCATTAAGAAACCAGAGAATTTGCTAGACCCTGCCTCACTGAAGGGATGATTACATTATAAAACTGCTTCATTCTACCTGCTTCTGTTCTGTGTAAACAAACAAACAAACAAAAACACCCACAGCCTGTCTTTCTTCGTGTAATACATTTCCCTCCCTTCTTCCCTCTTTTCCTCCATTCTTCCTCTGTTTCTAGGCTCCATTTATATAGATCAGACTGGCTTTATACTTACTATATAGCCAACCTGACTTCAAATTCTCCATCCCCCTGCCTCTGTTTCCTACCCAAGTCCTTAGATTATAGTTATAATCTGCCAGGCCCAGCTTTCATGGTCTACTTTAGGACAAAATAAAATTGGGTGCTTTTATTTTCGATTTTTGTTTGTTTTTTTTTGTTTTGTTTTGTTTTGTTTTGTTTTTTGAGACAGGGTTTCTCTGTGTGTATTCCTGGATGTCCTGGACTCACGTTGCACACCAGGTTGGCCTCAAACTCACAGAGATTTGCCTGCCTCTCCCTTCCAAGTACTGGGATTAAAGGCATGTGCCACCACGCCTGGCTGGGTGCTTTTATTTTCTAAAATATCTTTTAAACCAAAGTCTGTAGAAAACTTCAATTTGTTCATAGAAAAGTTCCTTAATATCAATCGTAAGTACATTTCATATTATGAAAATATTTTTTTACCTTTATGTATTTATATCTTAAATATAAAGATTATATATCAAATAAAATTAAGAATGTTAATTTATATTAGTAAATAAGTGTAATAAAAATTAATTTTAAAATATTTGCCACAAGTTCCAAAAATGACAGCTATAGTTCCTGTATTTTATTTTGAAACTCTGATAACTTTTCTTACATAATTCAAAAGACATGGTAAGCACCCATGGAAGAAATGAATGTGTTTTATTTTTAGAGACTACAATTTTTTTTTTAATTTGTTTTCCTCATGAAAAGTTCAGTGAGGTGCATTAGCTTGTTTCCATGCTAATTCAGATAAAAATAACTACCTAAAGGCAAAAGAATGTGTACAAATAGAAAAGGGGGCCAGCCAGATGGCTCAGCTGTTAAAGGTGCTAGCCAATGACCTGGTGACCTAAATTCAATCTCCGGAATACACATAGTAGAAGGAAGTGCTAAATCCTACAAGTTAATTGGCCGCTGACTGCTACAGACATGTTGAAAATGTGTGTGCACACAGAGCCATGTAATGCACACAAATAAATGTAAAAACAAAAATGTTGCAAAGAAGAGGGCTGGCAAGATGACTCTGTTTAAGAGTGTTCACTGTTCTTGCAGAGGACTGGGCTCAGTTCCCAGCACCCATGTCAGACATCTGACAACCCTCTGTGACTCTAGATGCAGGACACCTGACACACTCTGGCCTCCCCAGCATCTGTATGCAAGTACTACGTGAAAATTTTTGCAAATATATATATATATATATATATTATATATGTGTGTGTGTTAGAAATAAATAAATATAAAATGTTTAATAAGACATTAATAGCATTTATCATAAGAAACATTACTTTTTAAACATAATCCATACATCAGTGGTTATTCATGATCTGTAAAATATTAATTATTTTACATGTTATTTAAAGATCTGAATTACAGCTATCCTTTACTACAGATCCAGGAGATCTGAAACCTTCTTCCAACCTCCATGGGTAACAGTTACACACATGTTGTACATGCATACATACATGTATGCAGAACACTTATACACATAAAATAAATAAATGTTAACAATATGAACTTGATGAGTTACAGTGCTCTAACAGAAAGATCTGTGGGTTGAGATAGAGCTATCTGTTAATCTTCCATCTTCCACTAAGAAAAGCTCAAGTCTTGAGCCTCGGTTTCATTATTTGCAAAATTGTGGAATTAGGTGATTTTGGTATTACCTTTGGTTTCAGGCTGATGTAAATTACTAGAGCTAATATACTAACATTCTTTTCCTGGATATTATCAGAATTGTACAGCAGAGTCCAACAAATAAAATTTGCCGATAACACACACACACACACACACACACACATTTGTGAGTCTTAATAAGATATATGAGTGACAAGAATTTGTTTGCTATTGATATACCAGAATGCCAGAATACTTTGCCCTACCTTTAAGTTGCTAAACAGATCTAGAGTTATATAAAATAGGGGAACTGTGCTAGGCATTATATTATCAACATACCAACAATAAAGAAGCCTTAGCTATATTGGGGTCTGGTTGATCTAGATCTATGGGAACTACTGGCTGCAGGGACTTCATCATTGCTTGAGAAGATGGTAGTTCCATTCCATAAATAATGACCAGCTTGTTTTGCTGTTCTTGGAACTAGAGATAAACTAAGGAGAGTCCCAGAGAAAGAACAAACTAGTAACAGAATAGTCAATCAGGGCAATAGCTGACTCTTCCCTTAAATCTCCATTTTTTTTTTTTAAGGAGAGCCCCTGATACATGATCTTTAAGTAGCTATAACACAATGATTAGGAAAATAAAAGATATAAAAAAGAAAGATGACCTTTATAGTAGTGCACAGTACCTTGATCTATCTGTGTGTGTGTGTGCGTGTGTGTGTATGTGTGCATGCGTGCATGCGTGCGTGTGTGTGTGTGTGTGTGTGTGTGTGTGTGTGTGTGTGTGTGGGTGGGTGTGTGTGCACGCATATGTTGAGAGAGAGAGATCAGAAAGAAAATTGTTGAGGACTGACTGGTTACTCCCTCAACCCTCTTTTTGAAGAACCCAATGTCAAGTCCAACATAAAGATATCATGATATCATTGGAAAAGATAAGTTCACTCAAGGTCATGATAGCAGGAGAGATGTTAAGGAAATCTATACCATACAATAGAAATACAAGGAAAGCAATACAATAAAGTTGCAAAAATGGTTTTTATTTAGAAACTATTGCAATAGAAAAGAAGAAGCCCACTAGACAATCAGGCTGAACTGAAGAAAATCACAGAATATGAAAATGAATAGCCAACAGGTAGATTGGTGATGGGACACTAGGAAGAATTGATACAGAGTGTGGAGTGACACTAGAAGACACAGCTTCCCTATTGCAGGTTCATTATTGTTCTTAATAAAACTAAAAAAAAATAAGGGACCTCAAGAAAGGGTAGTTCATTGGAGTTAGTGGGGAGAAAGGGGTGACAAAGGAAGCTAAAGGTTGAACAGAAGGAAGGGACAGAAAGTTACACTTTTAATAGAGTAAACATAAAATGATAAGCCTTGGATAGCAAGAAGGGTACAGAGGTGAAAGAAAGACTAGGTGCCCAGCACTATTTTTCCTTGTAGTTTGAATTAAAGAGACATAAAACTGCCCTCTTTCTACAGTGACATGAGGTTGTGTGTGAGTACAGTACTCCATCATTCAGATCAAACAAAGTGAACATATTGATGTTAATGGCACGTGTTGTAGCCTTGTAGTGAGCCGAAATTCCTGGATGTGGCGTGAACCACAACATGTCTAAGGGAGGAAGGTGCAAAACTAACTGTGTTTATGGTTATGACTCTAGCCTTGTAGCCATGAAGGAAAAGCTAACACCATTTCACCTTTTAATTTTGCTAGATTTTGTCCAGGAAGAAATAGCTCACCATGCTTGCTGGCATCACTTTATCATTTAATTTTGTGGCCAATTTAATGCTCTACTACTGGAGGATCTTTAACCCTGCAATTAGTAGCAAACTGCCTGTAGATCACAGTTGGTTTATTTTTAATCTGGCCATGGAAAACCAGTTGGAAAGGACTGATTTACAAGCTGATTTTTCTGTTTCCATGTTTGAAATCTATCTCCTTCATATTTTATTTTTTAATTCTCTATCTACCAGGGGATCACTAGCCATAGATCATTGCATTTGTCCTAAAGGAGGCTAAAAAACTGATTATTTCCATCTCTAAAGGAAAATAGATGACTGCAGAGAGTCCTCTTCCCCCTGCTTGAAAGGTCTTAGGTTTGGAGTTCAAGGAAGATAATCAAGATTGTCTTTTGTGGAGTTATTAGAAGAGTTGTTAATGCCACAGACAGACAGCAGAGTGGCACAGGGCTTTAAGAAGAGTTCAGGCTCACAGGCCAAAGTGAGGTTCTCCTCTTAGGGTTCAAGAAAAGGAAATTCCATGCCATGGATGTGATTCATGAGTAGCCCATAGTGTTGACTGCAGTCAGGCCGCTCCTGACACCAGGATAGCAGGGCATGGTAGGAGAGTTGGGAGTCTTGCATTATGAGGAAAGAGGAAGCATTTATTGATGTGTGACTTAGATGATATGGTGGAAGTGGGAAGGAGGAACATAGCTGAGTTGTAGTCATTATACAGGGAGGCCATGTGCCATTGGCAGCTCTCTGAGGACTTGGAGGGAGCTACAGATTCCTAAGAAGGGTCTTAGTAGTGGCTTTATTATTTCCTTCACATCTGCTGTGAGGGGAAAATAGGAAGAAGCTACTACAGACATATTCAGCACTTACCCCAAACCTAACCTTTCTATTTATATGCAAGAAATAGAGGAGTGGTTTTACAGAAATTATTTTATAAAAGAGGACACCTGAAGAATAATAGATTTTTAACTCAAGTGTAGCTTTGCCTACTTAAATTTGGGACATCATAAAATTAGGGTAGGGCCTCCTTACTCAGTGAAAATTGTTAGGTACAAGGGTGGAAAGGTCCATAAGATATAAGTTCTTTATTTTAAGGAAGTTCTTGGGAGGCATCAGACAAAATAGATATGTTTTAATAAGGTTGTCCTAAATCTCTGTAAACTTAATCCCTAGTGGCTTTTGAGCTTGGGTCATAAGAATGTTAATTGGTTGGAAGTTTTTTAAAGGCCAAGTTGGTCTCAAATATCACTTTTGTTTTGGACCTATAATAATCTTGCTGTCCACACTCATAGAAGTCTATCTTTGGAATTCTAGAAACACAGGAGCAGGTGGTTGAAGTTCTGTCAGAGACTTTGCTTCCTTTTGAAGCCCCAGTTTATAGTATGTGGTAGCCAATGTTCTTCATGGCCAAGAGATTATTCTATGATGATGCTTAAACATCAGGAAGGTTTCAGGAGAAATTCCTGTATCATATCATGCCCTGTTTAATGAAATGCTTTGTCCTTTGTATCTGATATACACTGATTTAATAGAAGTCCTGTCTGTTCTTAAAGTAATAGTAAATAAAGTATGTCTCTAAGAAGCAAAGATATCAAATGAAGAGAAGTTATTAAAATTTAGACTAAGAAACTTAATTTAACTGCTTGCTTATCCTCAAAGTAAATGAAGCTAGAGTAGTATTAGTTTAGTTGGTTGGACTCTGTTAATGTTTTCCTTTTAAAAGGGGAAAATATTTGGTTTTGACTTTTAATATTTGATTTAAAAATATAAGCATTCCAAAAATAAAGTTTATTTTTGAATATTCAAAAACATTATTTCAATTTAAATTAGACCTCTGTTATCTAAACCATAATGAGTAATGAGAAAATTATTATTTTTTGTTTATTTATTAATTCAAGTTAGATCTCAGTCACAGTCACCTCTCTCCACCCCATCTGGTCCCACCCTCCTGCCCTTTCTGCCCTCTCCCACCTATCCTACTTCTCCAGAGTGGGTTGCCCCTACATATCAGCTCCCCCCAGTTCAACAGTCATATGAGTGTTAAGAGCTTCCTCTTCTACTAGGGGTCTACATGGCAGCTCCACTAGGGCAAAGTGTCCCACTAACAAGTAGCAAGGTCTACATTCCTGCTCCTTTTGGTGTGTTGGTTGTAAGATAGTTATCCTGTATTACATGGCTAAAATCCAATTATAAGTGAATAGATGTCATGTGCATCTTTCTGAGTCTGGGTTAGGTCACTCAGGACGAGCTTTTCTAGTTGGCTTCATCCATTTGGCTGCAACTTGCATGATTTCACTTGTTTTTGATAGCTGAGTAGTGTTCCATTGTGTAAATATACCATAGTTTTTTTTTACCCATTCTTCAGTTGAGGGACATCTGTTGAGGGAAGGTCTAATATCATTGCTTCTGATAGGTTGAATTCAATGCTGAGATCTGGTTACTGCCCCTTCTGAGGCATTCTCTTGATTGGTTAATAAAAGTCATTTATGGCCATTTAGCTGGGCAGAAAGAGTATGGGAAGGCAGGACTTCCTGAGATTAGAACAGGAACCCTGGGCACACACAGAGATTCTCCCACTTCCTGCCAGGAGCCACAGAAGGAGACAGACCTCTGCAGAATGCTGGAAGGTAATCACAGGCACATTGTAGTTTGGAATTAGGTGATCTGGGTTAACTTAGAGCAGCTAATTGAGAGTCTGCCCAGCTAAGGGATAAGCGATAAAACATTAAAAGGTCTTGTTGTGTTTAATTATTGGGGAAAAGACTGCAGTGGCTTATAGGCCCTCAGTCCAAGCTGTCCTGGGCCATTGGGATTCGAGACTCCCCTGGGGCCTAGGTAAAGCTGCTGCCAAGCTGCTGGTAATTCTACTGACCTAATATAACAACTTATATTAATTAACAGAGTTTAGGTTAAAGGTGGTGTAGGCCACCCTTGGTCCCGGGGGGCTCTTTCTCCAGGATAAATTAGGCAACAGGTAAGGCATGTGGGCCAGACCGCCTGCTCCTCTGCCAAGCAGTCGGCTGCTCCACCGGCCTAATCTTACAGTTTATACTTACTAATAACTACAATAATTAGTTAATTTGCAGTTTCAGACATCTGGGTTGTTTGTAGTTTCTACCTATTACAAATAAGGCTGCTATGAATATAGATGAGGAAACTTCCTTGTGATTTGGTGAGGAATCATTTGGATGTATACCCAGAAGTGGTATGGCTGGGTCTTGAGGTGGAGCTATTCCAAGTTTTCTAAGATATTTCCAGACTTATTTCCATCATGGTTGTACAAGTTTGCACTCCCACAAGCAATGGAAGAGTGTTCCCCTTTCTCCACAACGTCATCAGTCATTTGAGTTTTTGATCTTAGCCATTCTGACAGGTATGAAATGGAATCTCAGAGTCATCTTGAGTTGAATTTCTCTGATGGTTAAGGATGTTGAGCATTTCTTCAAGTGTCTCTCAGCTATTAAAGATTCCTCCTTTGTGAGTTCTTGGTTTAGCTCTGTTCTCCATTTTTGATTGAATCATTTGGGTTCTTGGTGTTAAATTTCTTGAGTTCTTTATAAATTATTGATATTAGCCCTCTGTCAGATGTGGGGTTGGTAAAGATGTTTTGCCAGTCTGTAGGTTGCTGTTTTGTTTGAATGATAGTGTCCTTTGCCTTACAGAAGCTTTTCAGTTTCATGAGGCCCCATTTATTGATTTTTGGTTTTAGAGCCTGAGCTATTGGTGTTCTATCACCTGTGCCAATGAGTTTGAGGCTTTTCCCCACTTTCTCTTATATTAGATTTAATGTGTCAGGCTTTATGTTAGGTCTTTGATCCATTCTGACTTAAGTTTTGTGCAAGGTGATAAGTATGGGTCAATTTGCATTCTTTTACATGTTGTCATCCATGTAGACCAGCATCATTTGTTGAAGATGCTATCCTTTTTCCATTGTATGGTTTTGGCTTCTTTGTCAACAATTAAGTGACCATAGGTGTGTAGGTTCATTTCTGGGTCCTCAATTTTATTCCATTTATCAACCGGTCTGTTTCTATACCTGTACCATGCTGTTTTTATTATGATTGCTCTGTTGTATATCTTGAAATCAGGGATGGTGATACCTCCAATTTTTTTTTATTGTACAGGATTGATTTAGCTATTCTGGGTTTTTTGTTATTCCATATGAAGTTGAGAATTGTTCTTTCAAGGTTTGTAAAGAATTGTGTTGGTATTTTGATAGGAATTTCATTGATTCTGTATATAGCTTTTGGTAGGATGGCCATTTTTATTATGTTGATCTTACTTATCCATGAGCATGGGAGATCTTTCCATCTTCTGATGTTCTCTTCAATTTATTTCTTCAAGGACTTGAAGTTCTTCTCATATAGGTCTTTCACTTGCTTGGTTAGTGTTACCCCCAGGTATTTTATATTGTTTGTGGCTATTGTGTAGGGTGTTGTTTCCCTGATTTCTTTCTCAGTCCATTTATCTTTTTATAAAACACTGCAAGCTTCTTTTTTTTTTTTGTAATGGTGTGTACTTGCTTTAATGTGGTGGTAGGCAATAGGCAATAGCATCACACTAACACATGAATATCTTGCTATGATACATAATACACATATCATGCTATGACATCATAATGGCAATCATGACACTAGGCAATAGGAATGTTTCAGCTCCATCATCATCTTGTGGGATACAGAAATACCCTGGTATACGAAGGATATCAATTGTACATGGCACTGATTTGTTGTCACATGCATGTAGAGAAATTTTCATTCTTTAATATTCATTAGCTTATTCATTTAATTGAATATGTTATTGTGGACCAACCACATATTCTTTTATTCAACAGCTTGTATCCACTATACTATTGTAGGTGCTTTTTCCTTCTTTTTTGCATTTTTTATATAATTTATTTTTTATTTCTTCAAGTTAATCTCAGTCACAATCCCCTCCCTACTCCCCCCTCCAGTACCACCCTTCCACGCTCTTCCCCCTCAACCCCCCATCCTCTTCCCTTTTTTTTAAGTTTAAGGTATATCTTTTCCCCTCAACAGCTCTCCCTTTCAGTCCAACAAATGGCTCTTTCTCTTATAACAATATATACAATACAAAACAACAGAAATAAATAGACCACAATTATGAGAATTATATGGCTTAGCATACATTCTCAATGTCTAGTCCATATGTATTTGATGCCTGACTTTAACATTCTACTATCTAACCATCTCCAAGAGTTTAAAGTTCTATATCTAACTCAGCTTTCATACTAATTTGCATCACAATTTTAAAAACCTCTTCTTAGATCCACAACATCCTCTTGATTCCTAAACATGAAGACTTAGTTCAAGCATAATAGAGACTCTGGATAAGTAAAGAGTTATATCAAAACATAATTAAATTAAGAACAGAATATCAGAGTAGGGCATAAAGGAAAAGTAACAAGATTCACATTAGAAAAAGTTAATTTGCAGAAGGAGACGGAGATTTTCCTGATTTGCAGTTCATATAAGGAACAGGAATGTTGAAATTTGTGAAACATGTGGGGGATTACAAAGGGAGTGAGGATGCTAGGGCTGACACCTCCTCTGCCTGCCCAGGGTTGATGCCTTGGGGGCTCCTTCCTCAATTCATAGCCAATCCTGTTCTTGGGACTACTTTCCCTTTCTTAATAAACTCTCTGTTTCTAATTGTGTCTATGATTAAGTCTTTCACCCCTTGAAACACAATTGCAGGCAGGTACCTTCTGTACTTAAATCTATAGGTCAGCAGTCCTGAAATGTGATAATTCTCTATCGCTCCTTCTCCTGACAGCTGCTGGAATTTTCAACTTGCTTGTACTGTTTTTGTTTTTCTCTCAAATTCTAATAAAATCATCTCAATCTTCCTTCTCAATTCATTTTAAAATTAATTTACTAATGAGTGTAAGAACCTAAGAAAAGAACTACAGTTTCCCTGGTAACAGTCTTTACCTGTAACCTTACCAAAATCAAAATTAGCATCACTTTACCATTTGGAAATGGATCAAGCAGAATTGTAGGCACTGCCCAGCTTTGCATCCAGAAGGAACCCTGAAAAACTAGCTTGATGGGATTCTTGCTGAAGGCAGACTCAAAGGAGGATGTGAGTAAGGAAATAGGCCATATATTCTTAGTTTCAGTAGGACTGACAGAGAAAACCTGTCTGGTAAGCTCAGAAAGGATGGACCAAAATCAATGCAATGTCAAGGAAATAGCTCAAAGAAGTCAGACTAAAGTTTGTACAAGCAAATGGCCACATAGAGAAACAAGAATGGCAGACCAGCCACCAACTACAATGAGGGCAATTGAACTTCAGAACAGAGATGGGAATTGTTATGAACAGAAACGAAATCCTTATACAAACATGTGGATCTTTTATCAACTATCCACAGTCAAGGTATTGTTGTGCATTCCAGTGGCTTTTTATCCAGTGGGAAAAATTCAATTGTGGGCTTTACAAGTCTGTCAATTATACACATTTATACAAATGATCTCACTAAAAATTCAGATTCTGGAAGCTCTCTGTACAAAGAACAAGACCAGTGCCCATTTCAACATTTCATAGACATAAAAAATGTGACTAAGAATTCCTTGGCTAGATGGAGAGTTCTGTAGAGAAATGAGAGAAGAACTTATTCAATGAAAGTGTTAAATATTCTCCACTGTCTAGAGCTAGCAAAACGGCATGGGTTGAGCTGAATTTCCAAACTATTGTCATTCCAAGACAACCTGTAGTTTTAAATGACTAGGCTGTCAGCCTCTAAGTTCTCTGCTGTTGCCTTTTCTGCCTTATTGAATAGTAACAATTACATTGCAAACAGCATGTTATTTCCAACTGTTTTTTTTTTTGACAGAAATCTTTGTGTTACAAAGATCGCAAACTTGAGTTCCTTTGCATGATTCATTTTTTATGTAAATCTTAAATCTTAAGGGTGGAGAGTTTTTTTAAAGGCTTCTATAAATTTGTCCTTGAAAATAGTATTGACTTATTTTTCCCTTACAAGGAAAAAAAAAGCTTGCTGAGAAGAATAATGAGGGGAGGATTTGTATGATGTGGACACCATTTTAACATATTATTATTGGTTTCATTTAAAAAGGATGTTTTCTTCCTAATGGTTAGCATGAACTGACTTAAGGGAACATGATGCCATTTGGAAAAAGCAACCAGGGGATGTGTGTGTGTGTGTGTGTGTGTGTGTGTGTGTGTGTGTGTGTGTGTGTGGTATGTGCATTTGTATGCATGTGTGTGTGTTTTTCAGTGTGTGTGAGTGTCTGAGTGTGTCAGTTTGTATCTGAATGTCTGTGTGTGTGCGTGTGTGTGCGTGTGTGTGTGTGTGTGTGTGTGTGTGTGTGCATTCCCCCATGAAGAATGTGTTTCAATGTCCTTTGTCTAAAAATGAACAGATTGATGCATCTTAAATGGAGTACATCAAAAATACCTGTTAAGAAAGAGGAAGAACTTGTGTTAAAAGTTCACTGTGCTGGGGAAATACAATAAGTATGACGCAGACTCTTTATGATAGTTATCGTTGAAACTGATTTAATTTTTCAACAACAACTGAATGTTTGAAGATCTAAGGCAAAACCAGTAGTACCTAAGTCTATGTTCTTTTTTTTTTTAATGCTTTTATAAAAAAAAACCCACAGGTTTATTTTCTCAGTACAAAAATTGAGTTTTAAATCATATCTAGCATTTTTAACGTTCAGTAATTTTTAATCTCTATCTACCTGTCTGTCAATACACCTATTTTCTGAGCACTGAATAAGCTTTGCTCTCCCAAGAGGGTCAAGTAAATGTTAGAAATGTTTTAGCCCTAGGCTTATACTCAACCAAGAATGAATGAACTTGAGATGGACATTTTGTGCTTATACCCCCCTACTGTCTCTTTTGTTAGAACATTTACTTTACAAAACTCATTCTTGTATCTTCTTTCTCTGCTTCTTTGTGATGTAAATCTCCAAGCCACTTTCAGTTTTATAACTCAGAAATATCTTTTTCAAGGATTTGGAAAATAGAACCATTGAAAGGTGATCATATCTTCCTGACTCTGTCCCTACTTTGATACATGACAATAGCAAACACTGGTGCTTAATCACATTGGTTACCTTCCTATCTCACATCTTCCAGTAATTTCCTATCTGTTCAGTCTGATGTGGGCTAGAAAGGCATAAGAAAACAAGTGAACAAACAAACAAACAATCTGACTAACTGAAATAGATACTGCCACTACTACACAGTTGTATACTAGCAATTCATCATGTGGCAGTCTTCCAGAGTTGTCAGCTCCCATCATTCACATATGCCTTACAACATTCAAAAGGCCCCTATAGGACTGAAGAGAAAATTAACCTTATTCTTGGAAAAGCCTGACCTACCCCTGAAGTTCCCCACCCTTTTCTCAGATTAAGTCATGAAAAATTGTCCTCTGTGTTGATATTTACCTCTAAAAACAAGTTATCTAGTATCCCAAGAATGCAACTCTCTCTTGAAACACACACTCACACACACACACACTTTGACTTCTGTAATGAATTTCAATTCTCTATTTCATCTCATTTCCAAATTCTTATTTCAATGGTGATAAGAACTTGGATGCACTAGATAGCAGTCTTAATCTAGTCTACCTTGAGAGTTCCATAGCCTTTACCCATGATTAACAATTCTAGTATTTAAAAATACTGTAGGCTAGAGTGATGGGCCAATGGTTAAGAATAGTTGGTTCTCTTGAAGATTACTCAGATTCAGTCCCTAACTCTCACATTGGGTGTCTCACACCTAAAACTCCAGTTCAAGGGGCTCAAACAACCTCTATTGTCTTAAAGGGAAGCATACATGATACACATATATACACACATAGAACATAAATAAACAAACAAACAAATAAAACATTAAAAACAAGAGGCTACCCATGTTTCAGTTGATGGTCCTACACTCATGCACATATAGGCAGCATTAAGTGTACTCAGTGAACTTTAAGAAAGAAATAGAACAGCAGCAACAACAAAAACCCAGCACACACTTAGGACAGTGGTATCTTCTTGCTTAAGTGTTCACTTGATTAGAATGAAATGTTCCTCTTTTTCTTTTGAGATTAGTAGTAGTTTATTTTATTTGAACATATTTGAAGCTTATTTTATCATATATTAAGACAGCCACCCTAGCTTGTTTTCTGGTTTTGTTTGACTGGAATACTTTTATCTATCCTTTTACTATAAAGTGGTATTTATCTTTAAAACTGAAATATGTTTCTCATAGGCAATAGACAGACAGATTTTGTTTCTTTGTCCATTCAGTCAGCCTGTATCATTTGATTGAAGAATTGAGACCACATGTATAAGCTGACATTGAAATCTATGTGTTAATTGTGATTATCATGTGTTTGGATTTTTGGTTCTCTATTTTTGTTTTTTGTTTTGGTTTTTGGTATTGCTGTTTGTATTCTTACTGGTATTTCGTGTTTTAATAAGTATAGCTTCTTATTTTTTTCTATCTCTCCTCTTTGTTCCTTACTCTCTTCATCCCAAAATAATGCTTCCTGTGTTTTCTTTAGGTTTGATTTATTGTATATAAATTTCTCTCAGCTTTTTATGCTTTGGAAAGACTTTTTCTTTTCTACTATCAAGGCAGGTTGTTTTGCTGGCTATATCAGTCTGGTGCAGAGGGTGTCATAGTCTTTCAGGACCTGAAATGCTTTCCTCTATGTTCTTCTGGCTTTAAAGTTCTCAACTGAGAAGTCAGCTATTTATTCTGATGGACTTTCCTTTATATATGACTTGTGTGTTTTGTTTCCCCTTTCATCTTTCAGTACACTTTCTTCTCTACATGTACTTGTGTTTTGGCTATGATACTTCAGATATTTTCTTTTCTGATCTTATCTCTTTGGTGTTTTGTGTGCTTCTTGAATCTGTATGGGTATTTCATTTCTTATTTTAAAAATTTTTCTTCTATGATGTTGATGAAGATCTACTCTATACCATTATGCCAATATTTAAAGGCTTGATTTTTTTTCATGGCATTCTACATTTCCTGTGTGTTCCTTTTTTGTGCTTTTATTTTATTTTTCATGTTCCTTGCTTATTTAGTGTAGATTCTCTACTTTATCTTTGAGTCTTGATAGCCTTTATTCTGTTTGATTAATTTTACTTTTAAGGCTTTTCTTTGAGTTTTATTGTGAGCTACTGGGTCTTTCAATTTCATCTTTATATCAGCTTGAGTCTTCTTCAACAATTCTACCTACTGATTGAATTCCATTCTCAAGGCTTCGATTGTCTTTGTCCTCATCTGCCTTACGTTTGTGTTTCCTTGGGCTTCACCAAGATATTTAGTCTCTTTAAGCTCTTTTTTCCTGGCTTTATTGTTCTGTTTCCATGTGTCTTCTTTAAATCCTTGAATTTTTTTGATGTTTATGGTTGGATTTTTTTAAAGTCTATATCCTAGAGCTTGTCTAGGTAGTTTTCATTGGTAAACATTTCTACAAGACTGTTAGGTTTTGGAGAGAAGATACTGACTTGATTAAAAAAAAAAAAAAAGTCTGCTGTCATTCTTGTGTGTGTGTGTGTATATGTGTGTGTGTGTGTGTGTGTGTGTGTGTGTGTGAGAGAGAGAGAGAGAGAGAGAGAGAGAGAGGGAGAGAGAGAGAGCTTTTATTTGGTTATAGTCTGATGTTTTCTTTGCGGGGATTTAATTTTTTAAATATTTATTTATTACTTCAGGTTACATCTCCATCACAGTGTCCTCTTTCCACCCCTCCCAGTCCTGCCCTCCCACCCTTTACCCCCTATCCCCCCTATCCCTTTCATCACACTCCTCTGGAGTGGCGTGTCCTTACATAATAGTCTTCCACCCCAGTTCAGCAGTCATATGAGGACCAAGAGCCCCTCATACACTGGAGGCCTACAAGGCAGCACCACTAGGGCAAAGTGTCTCATTGACAGGAAACAAGGTCTATGTTCATGTTCCCTTTGGTGCATTGGTTATAATATAGTTATCCTGTAGTATATGGCTAAAATCCAATTATAAGTGAATAGATGCCATGTGCATCCTTCTGAGTCTGGGTTAGCTCACTCAGGATGAGCTTCTGTATTTCCATCCATTTGGCTAAAATTGCATGATTTCCTTGTTTCTGATAGCTGAGTAGTATTCCATTTTGTAGATGTGCCACAGTTTTTTAATCCGTTCCTCGGTTGAGGAACATCTGGATTATTTCCAGTTTCTAGCTATTACAAATAAGGCTGCTATGAAAATAGATGAGGAAACTTCCTTGTGGTTTGGTGAGGAATCACTTGGATATACACCCAGAAGTGGTATGTATGGCTGGGTCCCAAGGCAGAGCTATTCCAAGTTTTCTAAGATGTTGCCAGACTAACCTCCATAATGGTTGCACAAGCCTGCATTCTCACCAGCAATGGAGGACAGTTCCCCTTTCTCCACACACTTGCCAGCATGTGCTGTCATTTGACCTTTTGACCTTAGCCATTCTGACAGGTGTGAGATGGAATCTCAGAGTCCTCTTCAGTTGCATTTCTCTGATGATTAAGGATGCTGAACATTTCTTCAAGTGCCTCTCAGCCATTAGGGATTCCTCTTTTGTGAATTCTCTGTTTAATCTCTGTTCCCCATTTTTTGATTGGATTATTTGGTTTCTTGGCATTTAATTTCTTGAGTTCTTTGTAAATTTTGGGTATTAGCCCTCTGTTATATGTGGAGTGCTGTCATTCTTTTTACAGTATTATTTTGACATTTTTTGTCATTGCGATTTTCTTCATTGATATTTCTGAAACAGATTGTTGTTTTACCTAGATTTGGAAATTCAAAGCATTATTTCTTCAAATATTGTTTTCTGGGATCGTTTTTCCTTTGTTGATTCTAGTTATGGTGTTTAAAGTTGTCTGTAATCCATATTTAACTTGTATTGTTTTCTCTGTGCATTTTATTTTATATGGATATACTCTCTTTACTATATATTTTTATCTTTACTATTTTCTGTACTTAAGATTTTAATATATTTGTGTGTTATTTTCTTTGAGATGTTACTGTTTTCATCTCTGGAAAATAGAGTTAAATAATTCCTCCTTCTTTTGTGCCTATTTTTTTTTTACCATTCTTAGTCATTTTTTCTTATTTCTTGATCATATTAAACATATAAACTATATCAATGGTCCTGTTTAGTTTTTTATGGAAGGCAAGCAGCTTCCATAAAAAAAAAATGACAGTTTGCTGTCTAGATAATCCCAAATATTTTCACAACATTGTAGCATTGCTTTAACCTTCTTACCAACCATATCTCACATACATAATTGTGTAACAGGAAACAAAAAGTATTTGCCCAATCTGTCTTTGAAGATCCAGACCATTGATTTACCTGCATTTAAGCCCTGGTCCATCTTTGGAGAGTATATACTCTGTTGAGAGACCAGGAACATTTGTGCCCAGTAGGAATTATCTCCTGATGGAGAGTTTTTGATGTTCATTGTCTCCTCTGGGTTACATGGGAACTGTCAGAAGCTGACTATATTAAGAAAACAATTCTTAAAATAATAAAAACATCTTTAAATACTATTTTCTGTATGCCTCTGAGGGTTTTGAAGACATCTATTTATTTATTTATAAATCTATCATCTATCTAGCTATTTATCATCTATCTATCTATCTATCATCTATGTTATGTCTGAACAGACAAACTATATATTTTTAATTTTTACTATCTGTTTAACATAGGAAAGATATTTTGTGATAAATTAAGACTAGTATTTGACATGACCATAAACCTGACTGGCCAACCGTCAATCTACATTACCCAGTCTCCTAAATAGATTGTAATAGCAGACCATAAAAGGATTGGAAGTAGTAAGCCTGTACTTTTAAATGTGTTGTATAGGTACAATAACTTATATATGAGCTGAAATATATATATATATATATATGCTTGTCAAAAAACAAAATTCTATACCAATGAATCAAAAACTAACTTTATTTTTGTTTCAAAATACAAAATTCTATACCAATCTATGAAAAGATAACCTGATTTTGAGAATAACAGTAGCTTTAAATTTCAGAGCAGATTCAATAATCTACCCTTATAGCTTATCATTCCTATATCATATACCCATATTTCCTCTCCTTTTCCTTTCCTCTTTCAGTTCTTCTTCTCCTATTCAAGAGAGAAAGAAGGATAGGAAAAAGAAAAAGAAAGAGAGAAATCCCTGAGTCCAATCTCCTATACCTGGTTTAACAAGACCATTTAACAACTTGTAAGGAATCCCCCCTAAACAGCAATACCTATAATCCAATAAGTGATCAAAGAATCCCCAACCCCAACTTCTGGGTATGTGGTGTTGCTCTCTTAAAATTCCTTCCTACTGATTTGGGATGCAGGAAACCTGTTAGAGGCCCAAGTAAAAATGGAAAAATGATTAAGCAAATTAATAGTAACATTTTTGTCTGGTTTCTCAGCGACTTGAATGTGTTGAGCAGTTTGTAACCCAAAGCTGAACTTTGGGTGAGAAAGTTTAGAGCTTTATTGAGGTCCTGGCTGGAACAGTCTGTGAGGCTGAACTATCTCAGCAACCCATTTTGAAATTCTTCTGGACTCAGATTTTTGAGGAAACAGCTATTGAGGCAGTCTGTGCGGCTGGATCATCTGGGCTACTTATCTCCTTCTCTTCTTTGGTGTCTGGTCCTTTTGTTCTGAAAATATGTAATTTCTCACAAGTAACACATTGTTATGTAATTACAAAAATGCCTGGTATGTACAGGATGCACAGAACAATTAATTAAGATTTTCTTCTCTTTATTTGAGCAGAAGAAAGACATTTGTAAGTAAGTATCCATTCATGCTATATGTAGGGATGACATGTAATAATAAGTCATTTGGACTTATGTAGCCAATATGAGTTTTATTGGATATATGTCTTAGTCAGTCTGAACTGTTCCCACGTAGTGGAATCAGCATATGTAAGTTACCTTTTTGTTCTTTTGTTTGTAGCCAAGATATGTAAGAGGACTTTGCTGTTGATATTAAAAAAAACAAAAACAAAAACTTTTCTCTCAAAATGGTATAACCTTTGTTTTCCATTTTAAAGTCATTAGAGCTATAAGCTTATTATAATTAGCAGTCCATAAGTCTGCTGTATTTTGATTTCCTTTAAGGGGGATAAATAAAACCATCATTATTATTATCATTTTAATCATTATTACATATATGGATATATATATATATATAATCATTTTTAAGTTAAAAATTCAGCATAAGTATGTATGGAGTTTATGTAGCCTCCTCTACAGTTGACATAAATCTATTAATTGATTGAGACAGGGTTTCTCTGTGTGACCTGGGCTTTTTGTAGTTTAGGTTGGCCTCAAACTAACAAGGAATCTATCTATCTCTGTCTTTGTCTCTGATGTTTTGAGATCAAAGCATGTGTTTATAATTTTCTCCCTTTCTCCTTTCCTTGATATTTAATTTCTATGTAGATATATCTATCCTTATTGAGACAGGGTTTCTCTGTGTAGATTGGGCTGCCTTGATTGCTCTGTAGAGCTTTGTAGATTAAATTGGCCTCAAACTCATAGGAACCTGTTTTTCTTTGTCTGCCAAGTTTGGAGATCAAAGTATGAATTTAATTCATTGAATTACCTTTATTAAACAATAATATTAATTAAACCATTTTTGGTTACTCTGAATTCCAGTTCTCTGATGGGACCCCCATTCTTTTTTTTTAACGTTTATTTATTACTTTCTTATGTCTCCATTGCCACCCCCTCCCTCAACCCCCTCTCAGACCTTCCCTCCCACCCTCTACCTACCTCCCACCCATCCCATCCCTGCCATGTGGGGTGTCTCCATTTATCAGCGCCCATGAGTTCATTAGTCACATGAGGCCTAAGATCTTCATCTTGCAGAGGAGGCATACATGGCAGTTCTACTAGGGTGGGGTGTCCCACTGACAGGTAACCAAGCCCCTGTTCCTGCTCTTTTGGGTCTATTGATTGTAGGATGGTTATCCTATACTATAATGGCTAAAATCTAGTTATAAGTGAATATATTCCATGTGTATCTTTCTGAGTCTGAGTTAACTCACCCATGATGAGTTTCTCTAGTTCCATCCATTTGGTTGCAAATTGCACGATTTCCTTGTTTCTGATAGCTGAGTAATATTCCACTGTGTAAATGTACCACAGTTTTGTTTTGTTTTGTTTTTTTATCCATTCTTCTGTTGAAGGACAACTAGGTTGTTTCCAGTTTCTAACTATTCCAAATACAGCTTCTATGAACATAGTTGAGGAGAAGTCCCTGTGGGTTGATGAAGAATCTTTTGGATATATGCCCAGGAGTGGTATATTGAGGGAAGGTCTAATATTGTTTCTGATCTGGTTACCGCCCCTTCTGAGGCATTCTCTTGATTGGTTAATAAAAGTCGCTTATGACCTTTTAGCTGGGCAGAAAGAATATAGGAAGGCGGAACTTCCTCAGATCAGCACAGGAACTCGGCAGACACAGAGACTCACTCTCTTTCCGCCGGGAGACACAGAAGGAGACAGATGACTGGAGAATTGCTGGAAGGTACTCGCAAGCACATGGTGGCTTGGAATTAGGTGATCTGATCAGGGTTAACTTAGAGTAGCTAATTGAGAGTCTGCCCAGCTAAGGGCTAAGCATTAAAATATTAAAAGTTCTTGGCGTTTTATTGGGAAAAGACTGTGGCAGTTTATAGGCCCTAAGTCCAAGAAGTCCCAGGCTGTTGGATTCCCAGACTCCCCTTGAGCCCAGGTGAATCTCCCGCCAAGCCGCCGGTAATTCTACCGGCCTAATATAACAACTTATATTAATTAACAGAGTTTAGGTTATAGGTGGTGTAGGCTACCTTTGGTACCGGGGGCTCTTTCTCCAGGATAAGTTAGTCAACCGGTTAAGGCACTCGGGCCAGGCTGCCTGCTCCTCTGCCAAGCTGCCGGCTACTCTGCCAGCCTAATATTACAGTTTATACTTACTAATAACTATATTAATTAATTAATTTGCAGTTTTCAGTGGTATGACTGGGTCTTGAGATAGAGCTGTTATTCCAAGTTTTCTAAGATATCACCAGACTGATTTCCATAGTGGTTGTACAAGTGGGAGCCCTATTCTTGAGGAGATTGTTTAGAGTAGCATGATATGTTATTTTATGTTAGCTTTTGTTAACTGTTGGCAGTGGGAGGAATGTAGCTTGCATGTGCACCCTCCAGCCTAACTCTGGGTCCTTACATTGACTAATAGAATATATCCCTTTAAGGACAAAATGCCTCTTGGCACCAGTTCTCCCATGGTAGCCCCATACCTAAGGTGACTGGCTTGTCATCTCTTTCTCTTCATGTGAATTTTGAATGAATGAATTGCACAATGAATATACATGAATGAATTATGTAAATTTATATACATTTATAAATATATAAATTTATGAACCAGTAATGGCTGAGAAACACCTCAGAACCAGGGGACCTCTGAGCCCCAGGTGCCATCAGTTTTGTCTTATCTATCAGGAAGGGTCTTTTTCTTTCCCCCATTGTCATTGCCTGTAACTTAGCATTCCATCTGTAAGTTTCCTCCTTCTCTAGGCCTATCCTAGTCCCATCTTTCTCAAAAAGAATAGACAGAACCACAACTGTCAGTTTAAAATTCATTTGTGTGCTAAGAGAAACAAACTCAAATAGAATCCAAATGTATTGAGACATTATGAATTCTTCTATTTTTAATCTAGGCAGTTGATTCTATTCCCAAGCTCTGTCTAGAAGGCTGCTGTTTTTTTTAGTACATAAGGAGAGCTTTAACTCTCCATATTTGCAGCAAACCAGTTGCTTTTGTTAAGGGAGTTTCACTTTTGAAGTTTATTCGGGTTTGGTTCCCGACTCATTGGCTAGGAAATCACCTTTTACTCAGGCCTTCTCAGGCTGTAAGCATGGATTCTAATTGCTGTAAGTTGGGCGCTATATGTAGAAATAATAAATTAAATTATTTACCAGTATTTATATTAAAGTTAATAGGTCAGCAGTGTTAATCATTAACCTGTCATTATAAATGAGCACACATCAACACCTGATGGATTTTAACAAACCTTCGCTTGGATTGTGCAATCTTGGCCCATCTTCTCTTGCTTATTCTATTCCCCAAATAAAACCCCATATATACATATGTACCTTTGGGAGAATATAACCCCAAGGCGATGTTATTCTCCATGCTATGCCAATGTTACAGGCCATGTGGCATGATCTTCTTCCATCTACCCCATCATGTGTCTCCTTCTTCCTCCTTCTTGCTTTGTCTTCCCATGATTCTTCCTACTCCTCCAGAGCCCACCAACCTTTTCCCCATCTACCTTTCTCTCTGCCCAATCTCAGGCCTCAGCATTTTATTAAAGCCAATCAGAGACAATGATTGCAAGCAAAGTAATAGACAGAAAGCAAGCCTTTGGGAGCAATTAATTAACATTTAGAATACATAACAGATCACTACATCATTGTTGCTTAAGGTAATTTTGATAAATATTTTCTCCCCTTAAATGTAATAATTTGTTGTTATATTTCCTCTATATTATTTTTATTTTCCTAAAATATTACAAAGTATTTGATTGTGACTCCATTAAGTTACTAGTAAATTTGATCTTTACAGGTCTTTGCTTTTCCAGTTTTTTAGATGAGACCTAAGAACAGTGTTTATAGTTAGTATACGTTCTTCACTACTGAGGCAAACCTTTTTGAGTGGCATATGTTATAGTCTATAATTGTAGATCTTTCCACTTTTATTGGTGAAAAATAAATTATTTTCAGCAGTGTTTGAGTACAAGGAACTGATCTTTCTAATCCTCCCCATATAGCCAATATAGTACTTATCCATGTCTCAGTTCATGCACGTATACACACACACACACACACACACACACACACACACACACACACTTTCAACTCCTCTGTTGGTGTCTCTCGATGGTGTTTGTGCTTTCTCTCTGTATATGTCTCCAATGCTGGCAGTATTTCTCTAGCTTGCTCACTCACTCTTGCTTTTGCTCTCATTGACTCTAGCTCTCTCATTCTGTCTCATGAATCTAAATATCTTTAATAACCATAATTCTCACCTTTCATCTCACCTCAGAGGCCTTAAACATTTTAATGCTTCCACTCCATGTTTCTGGCCTGAATTCCTCTCTGAGCAAGAAGCTGAGGTTTGAGGCATTGCTATTTCTTGCTTCCCATGAGTTATTGTCCTTTTTTTAAATTTCCTGATAATTGATTTCTTTAAAATGAATGCCACATATTTTAGCTATTTGTTTGGATTTTATTTCAGGGGAAAAGTTACATTCTTGTCTATAATTCTTTCTTTAAATAATATTTTATGGTGTGAGAAAACAATCTATTGTCAAGAAAAGGAAAAACAATTTATATTTTTTGAGAATTTCATAAAATATATTTTTAAAGATTTTTTAATGTTCATATATACCCTCTTTCCCAAACTCTTCCCAGATTCACTCATTTCACACCCAATTTCTGAGTTCCTTTTATCTCTTTCTCTATCCCCATCTAGTCCATTTGCGTTGGCCAGCTATTCTTGTGTGAGAGTCCTAGTCTGGAGTGTACTTGATATAGTAAAGGTCACAGCATTAAAGAAAACTGATTCTTCCTTTCCTAGCTGCTGTAAGCTCCCAATATCTCCTCAGCTAATGGTACAACTATGTGACCACCTCCACCCCACCCACTTTGGAATTTTGTCTGACTTGAGCCACTATGGAGATAACATTCTTTTCCTTCTCAGAGTCCCTGCTTTCTCTGTAGGCATCGCAGAGCTGCACTGAGGCTCTGTTAAGTGTCCTGGACACTGAGTCATGACACGGAAAAGGATACTTTTTATTTGTTGTTTTCTTCTGTCTCTTTTAGGGCTTAGGCAGTGCCTATGCATGCTTTGTCATGTAGGTTTGTTGTTTGTTTGTTTGTTTGTTTTGTTTTTCACTTACTCTTGCTTTTTGGCATGTGGCTGCTTAAGGAGCTTCGGTGCCAAACTCAAAAAGGCATGGCTTTCCCTCTTCCTCCACTCCATCAGGCTCCTCCAGGCAACTTGCCTGTCCTGTGGATTTTCTTTTACGCACTGATAAAAATGTCTTCAACCTTCTTTTAGACTCTGCTCTTAATTTTTTTTTTTATTGATGAGTTTAAGAACCCCAAAGAGAGCTCCTCGAAATTTCTGGTGACAGCATGAAACATTCAGTGAGATGAACACAGGGCGCCTGGTCATCTTTTCAATTGATAATGCAACAACTAGTTTTAGAATTCTGCAGGTGTGTTTCTCAGAAGCACATATTCAATGGACAAATTCCCAAAGCAATTATTTATCTAGCTGAAGAATAAAAATCCTTTCTTTCATGTGACATTTTAAACAACTATAAAAAGAAATAGTTTGAGAAATTGCTTTTGTTTAAATTAGTCAGCTATATGCCTCCTCTGCAATGTGCTTTGGTATACAAGTATGTCCTGATTTTTTCTGTGGCCCTTTCACCCCAGTGAGGTAAAAAAAATTTAAGCTCCTGGACTGACAATTTTACATCTGTAATTACACACTTGCATCCAATCAATTATCAAATGCTAAAATGAACTTTGACAAATGACACATTTGAAAAATTTCCTCTCTTGAGAAGTGGCTGAGCTAAAACAGAGTTGTAGATTAATCAGTCTTAAAATTGGTATGAGTGTCTATGAGTGAGTGTATATCTTAACATATCTATTTAAATGGTCTCTGGTCTCACAGTTTTTAAAGTTTTCCATCCACCAAGCACCTTTGTGGCACAGATGCTCTTTATCATGCCTTTGCCTCTTCCAAATTGATGTTAATTTTAGAAGTCAATGAGAACCATTTATTCTAAAAGCTAAAAATCCTTTGTCAAGTTAAATGTGGCATGGTAGATATCAGAATGCTCTAAGTGTATATTGGAAATATATCTGCCCACTGGTTCCTGTGTCGCCTTCTTCCTGCAGAGATCTATATTCATACGTACTCCTTTTTGCTCCCTTGAAAAATCTATAAATTATATCTATATCCGTCAGTCTGACAAATGTATTACCTTATACACCAAAGGAGAATTTTAATGGCCTATAGCTATTGAACAGTTTGTGAGAAACATTTCTTCTATTATTGACCAAAGATTTAAAATGCTATCAAAACAGCATTCAAGAAAACTAGAACATTGGGGACAGTGTACACCTTCCCTTAAGATAAGGTACCATTTGTATAGCAAAATTGCATATGCTCTAAATTTTAACATTACATTTAAATTGCAACTAATGAATGACAATCATATATTTCCTATTGGTTCCTTTAAAATATTTAATTTCTTCATTGAGAAAAGATGTCATAAAGTTATACCACTTGACAGAATTGGAAAGGGGAGATGACACTTATCCCTACCTCTTCACGTTTAAATTGCATGCATAATTTTGGAGGTTTCTGAACTACTTCACTCAATTATGTTTCCAGTACTTTGATGCATACTTTATTCTCTACATGAAATATGAGGTAGCCAAACCATCATTGTTTCATTAAAGATAATTCAAAGGCTTGAGTTAAATAAGTATATTGACCAGATGTATACAGGGGACATTTGAAGTGGCACTCTTTTTTTTTTTTTTCTTGCTTACTAATCTTTAGGACAGTATGCAAGGGAATGGATTTCAGGATGATATTTTGATGCATGTGTATCATTGTACTGTAAAAAAAATTAATTAAATTATGTTAGGTGCCACTTATAGAAATAATTAATTATATTGTTTAGCCAGTATTTAGATTATTGTTAATTGATTCAGCAGTTGTTAATCTTTAAGCAGCTATTATAAATGAGTACACACACATCACGTGGATATTACAAGCCTTGGCCTAAACTGTGCAATCCTAGCCTCTTACCCAAATATGACCCCATATATACATACATCCCCTTGGACTGCCATTCTCCATGCTAGCTGATGTTCCAGGCCATGTGGAATGAGGTTCTTTTTTCTAACCCATGGTGTGCATCCTCCTTCCTGCTGCTCCTGGCTGGAATGAATTATACATATTATGTGTCTAAATACAAAATTCTATACCAATGTAGTGAAAGATAACCTTGTTTAAAGAATAATAATAGTTTTGAGTTTCACAGCAGATTCAATAATCTATCCTTATATCTCATCATTTCTATATTATATACATATATCCCCCTCTTTTTCTTTTCAAGTCTTTTCCCCCTATATAAGAGAGAAAGAAGGATAGAGAAAAAGAAGAAGAAATAGAAAAGTCCTTGAATCTAATCTCCTATATCTTGCTTAACAAGACCATTTAACAATTTGTAACAATTTCCCCTAAACAACATCTATCATCCACCCCACTTTTGGGAATGGGAAGTCACTCTCTTAAAACTTCTTCCTGCTGAATTGGGATGCAGAAAACCTGTTTAGGGGCCCAAATAAAATGGGAAAAAAATGGTTAAGCAAGTATATTGTAACATTTGCTGTCCAGTCTCTATGTGCTCAGCAATTTGAATGTCCTGAGCAGTTTGTAGTCTGAAGCTGGACTTTGGGTAGGAAAGTTCAGGGCTTTATTGAAGTCCTGTCTGGAATAGTCTTTGAGGCTGGGCCTTCTCAGCAACCTGTGTGAAGTTGTTCTGGATACAAACTTTTGAGGAAACATATATTGAGGCAGTCTATGAGGCTGGATCATTTGGGTTACTTGTCTTGTCTTCTTTGAACTCAGGTCCTGTTGTTCTGAAACTATATAATTTCTCACAAGTAACATATAGTTTTGCAATTATCAAAATGCCTTGGATGTGCAGGATGTACAAATCAATTAAGGAATATTTTCTGTTCTTTGAACAGCAGAAAGAGATTTGCAAGTCTCCATTCATGTTATATAAAAGGATGGCGTGTAATAGCATTACATATATATGCTATATATAATCTATTTTAAATGGAAAATACAGTATAAGACTGTATGGAGTTTAAGTATTGTCCTCTACAGTTCACATAAATTTATTAATTGATTAAAATAGGTTTATTCTGTGTTGGTCTGGCTTTTTGTAGATTAGATTGGCCTCAAACACAAAAGAAACCAATCTGTCTCTGTCTCTCATGTTTTGGGATCAAAGTTTTGCATTTATATATTTTTTTCTTTCCTTTTCTCCTTTCTTTGGAGATTTAATTTTTATGTGAAAATATATATCCTTACTGAGACAGGATTTCTCTTTGTAGCTTGGGCTGTCTTGATTTGCCCTGTAGAGCTCTTAGATTAGATTGGCCTAGAACACACAAGGAACCTGGTTTTTCCTTGTCTCCCAAGATTTGAGATCAAGGTATGAACTTAAATAATTGAATTTCCCTTATTAAACAATAACATTAATTAAACCATTTTGTATTAGTTTGAGCTCCAGTTCTCCCACGGAAACCCCATTCTTAAGGAGAATGATGTAGAATAGCATGATGTGCTATTTTCTGTTAGCTTTTCTTAACTGTTGGCTGTGGGAGGCATGCTGTTTACATGTTCTTCCCCAGCCTAACTCTGGGTCCTTACATTGGTTAACATAATATATTTCTTTCTCTATCTCTCTCTCTTTTTTTCCAAGTCAGGATTTCTCTGTATACCCTTATCCTAGACTAACTTTGTATACCAGGCTAGCCTTGAATTCACAGAGATTAGCCTGCTTCTGCTGCCAAAGTTCTGGAATTAAAGGAGTACACCAACACACCCAGCAATTAACAGATCTCTTTTAGGGACAAAATGCCTCTTGAAACCAGTTCTCCAGTGGGAGCCCCACACCTAAGGAGACTGGCTTGTGACCCCTTTCTCTTTATGTAAATTTGAGATGATCTGAATTTATTCATTAGATCAGTAAGGACATTACTAAACTTAACATCAAGGAAAAATGTGTCATTTTTGAATTCTGGACTGTCTTTTGTAAGCACCCTTATCTTCTCAGCAGGGTTCCCGCCCTGCCTTCATTGTTTAAACCAGGCTGGTCTAGAATCCAGAGAGCTTCCTGTTTCTTCCTCTAGTGTGATGGGATTAACGGATTAAGGGTGTGTGCCAGTACCACCCTGCTCAAAATTTTCACTTAAATCCCAGATTTTAGTAACTCCGTAACCCAGAAAGCAACTTTGAACTGTAGTGACAATTTGAAATCTCCCCAAAGTCTTCAAAAAATCTCTTATGTTGTAGCAATGCCAAACCAGAAAAATATCCTTTCTACCTCCCAATATAGGAAAATCAAAGACATCTAAACAAAAGTCAAGCAAAGAAACAACATTCCAAAAACCTTGGCATGTCTAACCATGCTATCCCATGCTGCAATTAAAGCTTTGTTCATTATTCCTTGAAATCTAGTTGCAACTGTATTTCACTGGTGGGTCAATACCAGAAACTCCTGAAAGGCACCTAGTACCCAGGGAGCTCTTAGCCCATCTAAGCTAGCTCGTAATTCTAATACCCAAATATGACCCCATATATACATATGTCCCCTTGGACTGCCATTCTCCACACTAGCCAATGTTCCAGGCCATGTGGAATGACGTCATTTTTTCTAACCCATGGTGTGCATCCTCCTTCCTGCTGCTCCTGGCTGGAATGAATTAATTCTCTGTCTAAAGCACAGGCTTCCTGTTCTAATCTCAGGAAGTCTCTACAATAAAATTTATTTTTCAGTTACACTGTATCTTCTCAGCTAAGCTTTAGAGTATGAACATATAAATGAGGGCTGTATTTCAGTAAATTAGTAAGTAGAGGGGAAAAAGCATTCACAGTTTTCCTGGTACTCCTGTTTTCTTTCTCTTCATACTGATTTTTGTTTGTTTGGTTGTTGGTTTTGAAAACAGATTCTTCTCTCATACAGTATTTTCCAACCATAGTTTTCCCTCCCTCTTTTCCTCCCAGCACTGCTATCACAGTTAGAAGTCCCACAAAAATACCAAGCTAACAACAACACCATATATACAAGAGGACCTAATGCAAACCCATGCAGGTCCCAAGCTTGCTGCTTCTCTCTCTCTCTGAACCCATGTGAGCCCTATGTAGTTAATTCAGTGGGCCCTATTCTCCTGGTGTCCTCCATTCCATCTGACTCCTACAATCTTTCCTTCCCCTCTTCTACAGGGTTTCTTGATCTCCGAAGGGAGCGACCCAAAGGAGACTTCCAATTTAGACTCTCTCTGTATAATATCTGGCTGTGTGTCTCTGTAACTATTCCCCTTACTGCCATAAGAAGCCCCTCTGATGATGGCTGGAAAAGATAACAAACTATGAGTATAGCAGAATATCATTAGAAATAATTTCATTGATATTTTCAAGTCATGTTTGGTTCTACCCTAGATCTGGACAATTCAGTCTTTGGTTCCTGGCAGTGTAAGGACAAAGGCTATCTCTCATGGCATGGACTTCATGTTAAATCAAACATTGGTTGGCTACTCCGACAAGTTCTGTGCTACCATTGCCCAGAATGTCTTACAGGGTAGGACAGATTGGAGGTGATTGAGTGTTTTTGCATCTACTTTCATAGGAGAAATTGCTTTATATGGTTTGTAATTCTCTTTCTTTGTTGAGGCTTTATGTGGTTTAGGTTTCAGGGTAACTGTGGCCTTATAAAATAAATTGGGTGATGCTCCTTCTGTTTTTATTTTCTGAAATAATTTGAGAAGTATTGGTGTTAAATTCTCTTTGAAAGTTTGGTAGAATTCTGCACAAAAAATCAAATGGACCTTGACGTTTTGTGTTAGGAGACTTCTAATGACTGCCTCTATTTCACTTGGTGTTATAGGTCTACTTAAATTGTCTTCATGATCTTAATTTAACTTTGATAAATGGGACCTATTAAGAAAAGTATCCATTTATTTTTTTAAAAAACATTTCATGGATTATTTATGGGTGGGGGGAGGTTGAAAGAGAGAAAAATAAAATCTCATTGTGTAAGTGGTAGTGTGTGATAGTATGCCTACAGCATACCCTTTTGTCCACCCTTATTTACTTGTAAATGCTCATTGCAATGATTCATTGGTCTAGTTCAAGGCCCCTAACTTTTGCTACACTATCAATACTGGATCCTCATTTAGAGTCTTCTTAGATATCCTGTTGTTGTCTTGTGACATAGAGATCCTGCAGCTTTGGATCTACCTGACGCTTAGGAACTGTGCTCTAAGCAGTTCACAGAGAGTAGATGGTGTAGTGGACCAATTCAAAACTGGATTTGGGCCTGGGTGTTAGCTGAGCTAGTCAGCCTACCAGCTCTCCTACACGGATGCCACCAGAGAGAGCTCTCCAGCGTATCTGTCTCTAGCACATCTGTCCAGGTCCTCTGGCTTTTAGAGACTCTATTGAAAAGTCAGTTTCCATGAGTTTGTAGGCTTTCTGTTGTTTCTATTATTGTTGATGTCCAGCTTTATTCCATGGTGGTCTGATAAAATACAAGGGGTTATTTCAATTTTCTTGTATCTGGTGAAGCTAGTTTTGTGACTATGTGGTCAGTTTTGGAGAAGGTTCTATGAGTTACTGAGAAGAGAGTATATACTCTTTTGTGTTTGGGTGAAATATTCTGTAGATTTCACTTAGGTCTATTTGAGTCATTACGTCTGTTAGTTTCGTTATTTCTGTTTGGTTTCTGTGTCATTCACCTATTCAGCAGTGAGAGTGTCGTGTTAAAGTCTCCAACTATTAAAGTGTGGGGTTTATTGTGGGATTTGAGCATTAGTAATGTTTCTTTTAGGAATGTGGGTCCCCTTGCATTTTGGGTATAGATGTTCAATATTGAGATGTAATATTGGTGGATTTTTTTTTTTTTGTTTGATGAATATAAAGGGCCCTTCCCCATCTCTTTTGATTAACATTTGTTAAAAGTCTCTTTTATAAGATACTAGAATGGCTTCTCCAGGTTGCTCCATTTGCTTGAAATACCTTTTTCCAGCCCTTTACTCTGAGATAATGCTTTTTTTTTTTTCCTGAGGTGTGTTTTTTGTAAGTAGCGGAATGATGGATTGTGTTTTCCCAACCATTCTGTTAGCCTGTGTCTTTTTTATTGGGAATAGAATCCATTGATGTTGAGGGATATTAATGACCAGTGATTATTAGTTTCTGTTATCTTGGTGGTGGTTGTAGTGTGTGAGTGAGCTTCTCTCTGTTTTGCTGCAGTGGGGTTATTGGTTTCCTGTGTTTACTTGGGTGTAGTTAATCTCCTTGGGTTAAAGTTTTTTCTTCTAGTATCATCAGTAGGGATGTATTTGTACATAGATAATGTTTTAATTCAGCCATGTCATGAAATTTCTTGTTTTATCCATCTATGGTGATTGAAAGTATTGGCGGGTCTAGTAGTCTTGTCTGGCATCTGTGGTCTCTTAGGGTCTGCAAGATATCTGTCCAGGCCCTTTTTCTTTTTAGGGTCCCTGATGAGAATTCAGATGTGATTCTGATAGATCTGCCATTACATGTTACTTGGCACTTTCCCTTGCAGCTTTTAATATTCTTTCTTTGTTCTGTACATTTGGTGTTTTGATTATTATGTGGCCAGATGAATTTCTTTTCTGGACTAATCTATTTGGAGTTCTGTAGGCTTCTTGAATGGTTATAGGCATCTCTTTCTTTAAGTTTGGGAATTTTTCTTCTATGATTTTTTGAAGATGTTTTCTGGTCCTTCGAGCTGGAAGTCTTCTCTTTCTTCTATTCCTATTATTCTAATGTTTTATCTTTTCATAATGTCTTTGATTTCCTGGAGATTTTGTGTCAGGACTTCTTTATATTTCACATTTTCTTTGACAGGTGTATTGATTTCTTCAATTTTATCTTTTGTTCCTGAGATTCATCCTTCCATCTCTTATATTCTGTTAGTGATCCCTGTGTCTTTAGCTCCTTTTCTTTTTCCTGTTTTCCAGTTCCAGGATTGTCTCAGCTTGTATATTCTTTATTACTTCAAATTCCCTTTTCACGTCTTGAACCATTTTGTTCCTTTTCTACTCCTTTTTAACTATATCCTTCATTTATTTAAAGATTTTATTCATTTCCATCACCTATTTACCACTCCTGGGCATATGCACAGAGTATGTTTCACCAAACCACAAGGACATTTCCTCAGTTATATTCATAGCAACTGTATTTGTAATAGCAAGAAATTGGAAATAACCTAGATGTCCCTCAATTGAGGAATGGATAAAGAAATTGTGGTACATTTAAACAATGGAATACTACTCGGCTATTAGAGAAAAGGACATTATGAAATTTGTAGGCAAATGATTGGAGCCAGAAAAGCTCATCCTGAGTGAAGTAACACAGACCCAGAAAGACACACATGGTACATACTAACTTATAAGTAGACATTAGCTATTAAGTACAGGACAACCATGCCACAATCCACAGAGCCAAAGAAACTAAGGAACAAGGAGGGCTCATGGATGATGCTTGAATCCCTCTAAGTAAAGGAAATGAAATAAATATCAGAAGTGGATGGAGGGAGGAAACCGAACAGGAACCTAACATAGCTGCAATCTGAGAGGCTTTATCCAGCAGATAATGGAAATGTATGCAGAAACCCACAACCAAACATTAGGCTAAACTAAGGGAGCCTGTGGAAGAGTTAGGGGAATGTTCAAGGGAGTTGGAGGAATCAAGGACATCATCAAAAGACCTACGTAGCTAATTAACTGGGACAGAAGGCAGCACATAGAGACTGAACCACTAACTAAAGAACCTGCATGGTTTGGTCCTAGGCCCACTACACATATGAAGCTGTTGGCCTGCTTGGTCCTCAAGTGGAACCCCTGACAACTGGAGCAGGGACTATCTCAGACTTGGTCTCTGTTGCTTCTCTCTGGACCCCAATTTATCTAGCAGAGCTATCTTGTCTTGCCTCAGTAGAAGAGGAAGCATTTAGTCCTGATGTGGATGTGATTTGATGTGCCAGGGTGGGTTGGTACCAAGCAGGAGGAGAGGGTGAAGGGGGAACAGGGGAAGTGAGGAGGAAGGTGGGACTGGGACAAGGGAAGGGAGGGGGGCTGTGATTGGAATGTAAAATAAACACATAAATAATTTTTTAAATTAGTGCATGCCCACAACCTAGGATAGGATTTAATAGGTATTAGAAAAAAAATATGTCTTTTTCTATACAGCTTAGAGAACAGAATGAGTCATGAAAACTCATACAAAAAAAATTAATAAATTCCAGAGGGGAAAAAAAAAACAGACGGAAAAGTCGGATGTAATTCTTATAGGTCTGCCATTATTGGTTACTTGACCTTTTTCCTTTACAGTCTTTAGTATTCTTCCTCCATTCTATATGCTTAGTGTTTTGATTGTTATGTGGCAAAGGGATTTTTTTCTCTGGTCCAATTTATTTGGTGTTCTCTATGCTTCTTTTGCCTTCATAGGAATCCCCTTTTTTAAATTAGAAAATTTTTCTTCTATGATTTTGTTGAAAATACATTCTATGCTTTAACTGAGTTTCTTCTTCCTTTATTCTTATTATTATTAGATTTTGTTTTTTTAATGTCTCAGATTTATTTGATATTTCATATCAGTAATATGTTTTTAGATTTAATATTTTCCTTGACCAATGTATTTATTTCTCCTACCCTGTCTTCAATGCCTGAGATTCTCTCTTTCATCTCTTGTACTCTTGGTGAGTGTGTATAGCTTGCAATTGTAATTCCTTTTTGAATTTCTAAAATTTTTATTTCTAGAATTCCCTCACTTTCTATTTTCTTAATTGTTACTCTTTCCATTTCATGTCTTCAATAGTTTGTTTTCTTTTTTGTTGTTTTTTTATTTGAAATTTTTTATTAAATACTTTATTTTTTTCTTCAAGTTATTTCACAGTCACAAACCCTTCCCTATTCCCCCTTCCTGTCCCACCCTTCCACCCTCTTCCCCCCCAAACAGCTTCCCCTTTCTGTCCAAAAAATGGTTCCTTCTCTTATAACAGTAAATACTATACAAAACAGCAGAAATAAATATGCCATATTTATGAGAGTTAAATGGCCCAGTATACCTTCCCAATGTCCAGTTCATACATATTTGGCCCCTGACTTTTACATTCTACCATCTAACCATCTCCATGAGTTTAAAGTTCTATAACTGACTTAGCTTTCATACTAACTTGCATCACTATTATAACCATCTTCTTAGATCTAGAACGCCCTCTTGATTCCTAAACAACTCAAAATTTAACTATGAGACTCTAGCTGTCTATTCTTCAATCACCTCAGAGACCTGAGAGGGATAAATATATCTTATTACATAGGAAGTGCAGGGCCTGCAGTTTCCAATACTAAGAAATGACAAACCAGTGACTGCCTGGACAGTTCCCATTTTCTCTCCATACATTCCTGCATCAGTCTTCAGCCTTTGGGTCCTGTTTCTCTGACAGACATTTGTTGTAGAGCAGGGATTATGAAGGACTTACCTACCCTGTCTTGGCAGAGTTAGGCTGTCGACTTCCCTGCTACCAAGTTTTGTCCTTTTTGGACAGCAGTCTGTCTGCAGTTGAAGCAAGGAGTTTTTTCATGCCAAGAGATAGGCTTGCCACTAATTCAACCATCTCACACTGGAGATTCTTTGATGCTTATCTTCTACTTGGAGTAGATTAGGGGGTGCTCTCAGGAGCTGATATGTCTCGATATCAAAAAAAAAATCTTAATTTAAGACAACATCTTTGAATGCCATATTCTGCAGATCTCTTGGGGTTTTTGAAGATGCCCTATCCATCTATTGTATTTAGATAAGCAAATGTTGCTTGTCTCTTAACAACTTGATTACTGAGTAGCTTAGAGAATATCTGTGATAGACTGTCATAGTAGCTAACAAAGTGACATGCTTGCATGACTAGGAGTTTGTTTTTCTTAACTATCCTAAACAGTTTAAGATGGTTGGTATCAAGAGGCCAGAGCTTCACATTTCATTTTTAAGTATCTCTAGGTACGATACCATTAGGAAGTGTTACCTTTAATTTTGTATCAATATACAAAGATCTATTCAAATGTGGCTAAATATATTCTTAATTTTGAATCAATATACAAAGATCAATGACTATGTAGCCCAATACAATCTTAATATTGCGTCCATATACAAGGGACAATACCATTGTGGCCAACTATAATCTTAATTTTGTATCAATATACAAAGATCAATACTGATGTAGTCCAATACAATCTTATTTTTGCACAATAAACAATGGTCAATACCACTTTAGCCAAATATACTACTAATTTTGTATCAATATACAAAGGTATAAGGGCATATTCAATAATCTGTCCTTTCTTCTTGGTCCTTCCTGTGCTATGTCTACGTCTCATTTTTCTCAAGTCTGTGCACTCCTACATAGGCGAGAAAAAAGGATACACAAAAGGGAAAGAAGGAATACCCTGGGTCTAACCTCAAAAACCGATTAAACAGGACCATTTAACAACTTGTAATCTCTTCCCCTAAATAATAGAGTTATCAGTTATCCTTCAAATAACCAAAAGGGGGGCCGGAGAAACACCCTCCCCACCCTCTGGGCATGGGACTTCACTCTCTTAAAATGATTTCCTATTGATTTGGGTCATAGTAAACCTGTTTGGGGCCCGAACTAAAATGGAAAATTTGTTTAAAATGTTAGTACAATCCTTTTATATTCAGTCCTTCTGTTCTCAGTTGTTTAGATGTCCTTAGGAGTTTGTAGGCAGAAGCTGATCTTCCAGGCTTTACTGAGGTTCTGGCTGGGGCATTGTGTAGAGCTGAACGGTCTTAGCGATATTGAGTTGTTGTGGTTGTAGGCTTTTGATGGAGACAGCTATTGAGGGAGTCTGTCAGGCTGAATCAACTGGGTCACTCATCTTTTGGTGTCTGATTCTGTTTTCTGCTGAGGTTTCCGTTGTCCAGTTGTTCCTGGGTTCCTTGAATGGATGCTTTGATTCTCCTGGAAAGATAAGAGCCCTGCCCTAATCCTGACTCTGGGACAATTACCCTCCTTTTTTTTTTTTTTTGGGGGGGGGGGGGCGGCTAGGTAACATTTCTCCTGAAGCAAATTTGTTTTTTTGACAATATATAAAGTGTTATCTTTCAATCTGGGTTAAAGAAGAAATTATTTTGTTATTTTGGAGCTAAACCAGCTTTAGTGTATATATTTTGAGATCTCAAAGGACAATTTGTTTGTATTGAGTGGGCCTTTGTAAGTAGCTTTTAAACTTAGGTCCTTCCAAATCCTATGTGTGTGTCTCTGCATTCTAATTATTGGGATCAGAGACCTGTGGTTCCCATCTGAAGGGATTAAAGGTGTGTTCCACCACTCCTGGATCGAAGTTTTTCTCTATTTAGAGTTTGTATAAGGCTGACATTGTGCTCTGAGATCTGCCTGTTTCTGTCTCTAGTGTGTTGGGATTAAGGGTGTACTCTTCTTGAATGATGGGATTAAGGGTGTGCACCCTCACCACCCTGTTCCGTGTAACTCTAGAATTTATAAGACCATTAACACTATGGTGCTCCTCCCGTCTCTGCTGAAGTTAAAGGCATGGGTTAACACCACATTTCTCATGTATTTTACCTTAGCTCTACGTTTTTTCGACAGTTGGAGGTTTATAAAACCAGGTTGAACGGCTGTATCCTTTATTTTATTTACAGTGTTTTAACATTGTTACCTGCTTTTTTTAATTAATACATTTATTTGTTTGTTGCTTCAGGTTACATCCTTATCATATTGTCCTCTTTTCCCGCTTCCCAGCCCCACCCTCCCATGCTCTACCCCCTGACCCTTCCGTCTTGATCCTCTGGGATGGAGTGTCCCTGCATAACAGTCTCTCACCACAGATCAGGAGTCATATGAGGGCCAAGAGCCTCTTCATACACCGAGGGCCTACGAGGCAGTACTGCCAGTGAAAATAGTCTCCTTGCTACAGAGGGAAAACTAAAAAAAGACCAACAAACACACAAACAAACAAAAACAAAGAACAACAACAAAAAAGAGAGGAAAAAGAAAAAGAAAAAAAAAAGTTTATGTCCATGTTCCTTTTGGTGTGTTGGTTGTAGTACAGATATCCTGTACGATATAGCTAAAATCCTACTATAAGTGAATAGATGCCATGTGCATCCTTCTGAGTCTGGGTTAGCTCACTCAGGATGAGCTTCTCTAGATCCATCCATTTGGTTGCAAATTGCATAATTTCATTGTTTCTGATAGCTGAGTAATATTCCATTGTATAGATGTACCACAGTTTTTTAATCCATTCTTCAGTTGAGGGACATCTGGGTTGTTTCCAATTTCTAGCTATTACAAATAAGGCTGCTATGAACATAGATGAGAAGACTTCCCTATGTCTCCAAGAGGGGTCCTTTGGGTGTATACCCAGAAGTGGTATGGCTGGGTCCTGAGGCAAAGTTATTCCAAAATTTCTAAGATACCGCCAGACAGACCTCCATAGTGGTTGCACAAGCCTGCACTCCCACCAGCAATGGAGTAGGGTTCCCTTTCTCCACACCCTCGCCAGCATGTGCGGTCATTTGAGCTCTTTATCTTAGCCATTCTGACAGGTGTTAGATGGAATCTCAGGGTAGTCTTGAGTTGCATTTCTCTGATGATTAAGGATGTTGAGCATTTCTTCAGGTGTCTCTCGGCCATTAGGGATTCCTCCTTTGTGAATTCTCTATTTAGCTCCATCTCCCATTTTTTGATTGGATTACTTGGTTTCTTGGCATTTAGTTTCCTGAGTTCTAGGTAGATTTTAGATAGTAGCCCTCTATCAGATGTGAGGTTGGTCAAGATTTTCTCCCAGTCTGTTGGTTGCCGTTTTGTTCGAATGACAGTGTCTTTTGCCTTACAGAAGCTTTTCAGTTTCATGAGGTCCCATTTATTGATTGTTGATCTCAGGTCCTGAGCTGTTGGTGTTCTGTTCAGGAAGTTGTCATCTGTGCCAATTAGTTCGAGGGTATCTCCTACTTTTTTTTCTAGTATATATAGTGTAGCCAGCCTTCTGTTAAGGTCTTTGATCCATTTGGATTTAACTTTTGTACAAGGTGATAGGTATGGGTCTAATTTCATTCTTTTGCAAGTGGACATCCAGTTGGACCAGCACCATTTGTTGATGATGCTGTCCTTCTTCCATTGTGCGGTTTTGGCTTCTTTGTCAAAGATTAGTTGGCCATAGGTGTGTGGTTCCATGTTTGGGTCTTCAATTCGATTCCATTGATCCACTGGTCTGTTTCTATACCAGTACCATGCTGTTTTTATTACTATTGCTCTGTAGTACAGCTTGAAATCTGGGATGGTGATACCTCCAGATGCTTTTTTATTGTACAGGATTGATTTAGCTATTCTGGGCTTTTTGTTGTTCCATATGAAGTTGAGAATAGCTTTTTCCAGGTCTATAAAAAAATTGTGTTGGTATTTTGATAGGAATTGCATTGAATCTATATATTGCTTTTGGTAGGATGGCCATTTTTATTATGTTGATGCTACCTATCCATGAGCATGGGATATCTTTCCATCTTCTAAAGGCCTCTTCCATTTCTTTCTTCAGGGGCTTGAAGTTCTTGTTCTACAGGTCCTTCACTTGCTTGGTTAGAGTTACACCCAGGTATTTTATGTTGTTTGTGCTATTGTGAAGGAGGTTGTTTCCCTTATTTCTTTCTCGGTATATTTGTTTGTTGTGTAACTAGGGCTTCTGATTTTTTTGAGTTAATTTTGTATCCAACCACCTTGCTGAAGTTGTTTATCAGCTGTAAGAGTTCTTTGGTTGAGTTTTTGGGGTCGCTTATGTATACTAACATATCATCTGAGAATAGGGATAATTTGATTTCTTCATTTCCAATATTTATCCCTTTGATCTCCTTTAGTTGTCTTATTACTCTAGCAAGGACTTGAAGTACTATATTGAAGAGATATGGTGAAAGTGGACATCCTTGTCTTGTCCCTGAGTTTAGAGGAAATGCTTCAAACTTCTCTCCATTTAATTTCATGTTGGCCACTGGCTTGCTGTATATTGCCTCTATTATTTCTAGGTATGGTCCTTGTATGCCTGTTCTATCCAGAACTTTTAGTATGAAGGCGTGTTGGGTTTTGTCAAATGCTTTTTCTGCATCTAGCGAGATTATCATGTGTTTTTTTTCTTTCATCTTGTTTATGTGGTGAATTACATTGATAGACTTTCGTATATTGAACCATCCCTGCATTCCTGCATTGAAGCCTACTTGATCATGATGTAGGATACTTTTGATGCGTTCTTGAATTCGGTTTGCTAGTATTTTATTAAGTATTTTTGCATCTATGTTCATGAGGGAGATTGGTCTGAAGTTCTCTTTCTTTGTTGGGTCTTTGTGTGGTTTAGGAATCAGAATGGCAGTGGCCTCATAGAATGAGTTTGGCAGTGTTCTTTCTGTTTCTATGTGGTGGAAGAGTTTGAAGAGTAATGGTGTTAGTTCCTTTTTGAAGGTCCGGCAGAATTCTGTGCTAAAGCCATCTGGCCCTGGGATTTTTTTGGTTGGGAGATTATTAATGACTGTTTCTATTTCCTTAGGGGTTATTGGGCTGTTTAAGCTGTTAATCTGATTTTGATTTAGTTTTGGTAGGTGGAATTTATCGAGGAAATTGCCCATTTTGCTTAGGTTTTCAAATTTGGTGGAATATAGATTTTTAAAGTAGAACCCGAATATTTTCTGGATCTCCTCAATGTCTGTTGTTATTTCTTCCTTTTCATTTCTGATTTTGTTGATTTGTGTTCTTTCCCTTTGCCTTTTAGTTAATTTGGCTAGGGGTCTGTCTATTTTGTTGATTTTCACAAAGAACCAACTCTTGGTTTCATTGATTCTTTGTATAGTTCTTTTTGATTCTAAGTTGTTGATTTCAGCCGTAAGTTTGATGATTTCCTGCCTTCTGCTCCTCTTGGAAGTGTTTGCTTCTTTTTTTTTCCAATTCACCCAGCTTAGCTGTTAATTCACTAATATGCGCTGTCACAATTTTCTTTTTGAATGCACTTAGTGCTATGAACTTTCCTCGTAGCACAGCTTTCATTGTATCCCATAGGTTTGGGTATGTTTTGTCTTCATTGTCATTGGATTTTAAGAAGTCTTTGATTTCCTTCTTTATTTCTTCCCTGACCCAGTGGTCATCCAGTAAGGAGCTGTTCAATTTCCATGTGTGTGTGTAGGCTTTCTGTTGATTCTTTTGCTGTTGAAGACCAGCTTTATTCCGTGGTGGTCTGATAAGATACAAGGTGTTATTTCAATTTTCTTGTATCTATTGAGACTATCTTTGTGTCCAACTATGTGGTCGACTTTGGAGAAGGTTCCATGAGGTGCTGAGAAAAAGCTGTATTCCTTTGTGTTTGGGTGAAACGTTGTGTAGATATCTGTTAGGTTCATTTGGTTCATGATCTCTGTTAGACTCAATATTTCTCTGTTTGGCCTCAGTCTTGATCATCTGTCCATTGTTGTGAGTGGAGAGTTGAAATCTCCCACTACTAATGCGTTGTGATCAACATGCGATTTAAGTTTTAGAAGTGTTTCTTTTACAAATGTAGATTTCTTTGTATTTGGGGCATAGATGTTCAGTATTGAGATTTCCTCTTGATGAATATTCCCTTTAATTAGTATATAATGCCCTTCTTTGTCTTTTTTCATTAACTTCAGTTGGATGTCTGTTTTGTTTGATATTAGGATGGCTACTCCAGCTTGCTTCCTGGGTCCATTTGCTTGGAAAACCTTTTCCCAGCCCTTTACTCTGAGGTAGTGTCTATCTTTGGGAGTGATATGTGTTTCTTGTATGCAGCAAAAGGACGGGTCTTGCTTGTGGATCCACTCTGTAAACCTGTGTCTTTTTATTGGGGAGTTGAGTCCCTTGATGTTGATGGATGTTAGTGACCTGGGGTTGTTATTTTCCATTAGTTTGGTATCGGTGATGGTCCTGTGCCTCTTTTGGTATAGTTGCTGAGGGGTTTTCTATTCCCTTTGTTTTCTTGGGTGAAGTTTTCTTCTCTGGGTTGGAATTTTCCTTCTAGGATTTTCTGTAGGGCTGTGTTTGTGGGTAGATATTGTTTAAATTTGATTTTGTCATGGAATATCTTGTTTTCTCCATCTATGTTGATAGAGAGTTTTGCTGGGTATAGTAGTCTGGCTGGGCACCTACGGTCTCTTATGACTTGTAGGATATCTGTCCAGGCCCTTCTAGCTTTTAAAGTTTCTGAGGAGAAGTCAGGTGTAATTCTGATGAGTCTGCCATTGTATGTGACTTGACCTTTTTCTCTTACAGCTTTTAATATTCTTTCTTTGTTCTGTACATTTGGTGTTTCAATTATTATGTGGCGAGAGGAGTTTCTTTTTTGATCTAATCTGTTCGGTGTTCTGTAAGCCTCTTGGATTTTTATTGGCATCTCTTTTTTCAGGTTTGGGAAGTTTTCTTCTATGATTTGTTGAAGATATTTCCTGGACCATGGAGTCGGGAGTCTTCTCTTTCCTCTATGCCTATAATTCTTAGGTTTCGTCTTTTCATTCAGTCCTTGATTTCTTGGATGTTGTGGGTGAGAGATTTTTTAGCCTTCTCATTTTCTTTGGATGTTGTACTGATTTCTTCCATTGAATCTTCCATGCCTGAGATCCTGTCTTCCATCTCTTGCATCCTATTTTTGATACTCACATACATAGTTCCTGTTCTCTTCCCTTGATTATCCACTTCCTCTTTTAACACTGATTGTGTTTTCTTTATTGTTTCTATTTCTATTTTCATGTCTTGTATGGTTTTGATCGTTTTGTACATTTCCTTCTCCAGCTTGCTTGTTTTTGTTTGAAAATCTTTCATAGCCTTGTCCTTTTCCTGTTCAAGCTCTGTCACCTTGGCTTGGAGTTCTTTAATTATGTTGTTCATTGTTTTGACTTGTAAAATTGTGGCTTCTTTGAATTCCTTCATAGATTTAAGTTCTTCTTGAACGGACTCTATCACTTTCCATAATGCAGAATTGTCATCGTTTTCATGTGTTTCTGTTGGTGTGAGGTCATCTGAATTGGATGAGCTAGGATAATTCTGCTTTGTTGGAGTCATCTTTCCTTGATTTCTAATTTTTCTTGGAGCTTTGGCCATATGGGTGTGCTTAGCTGTCTGTTCTTGTCATTTTCTGTGCTTGGATCCACAGGGGATGCTTTGGTGAAGGAGTCGAATTGCTTGGCTATCTGTCTTTGCTTACAGGGGGATCTCAGTGTCACCGTGGTTTTAATAGTCTGAAGCACTGTGAGCTGGTGCAGCCTATTCCAAGGTAGTGAGTAATGGTCCGTGATTGTTTCACTGCTCCCAATTCAGACTTCTCTATGTTGCACACTGAGTGATCAGCCTTTAATGGTTCTGATGGTATGGACCTGTTTGCCCAGGCACAGATTCTGTGGGCTTTGTTTGTCATCACGAGGCTGACAGGGCCTGGCTTCACACCTAATATGTCTGGGTTTTCCAGAATACAGCTATTGTCCCCTGGCTTCTGGTTTCCCACTAGGCTTCTCCGCCACAGGCCTGGCCCCTCAGCCCCGCCCGTCTTTGCCAGCTTCCCTCCCTGTCTGCTCAGCCGTGGGTGCACGGAGCCCCGGCCCCTCCCGCCGCCTGTGCTGGCCTCCCTCCCCAGCTGCTCTGCCGTGGGTGCGCAGAGCTACGGCCCCTCCCGCCGCCTGTGCCAGCTTCCCTCCCTAGCTGCTCCCCCATGGGTGTGCTGGGCTTCAGCCCCGCCCGCCTGTGCCTGCTTCCCACCCTAACTGCTCTGCCCGCTGGCTTCGCGCTTTCTCGAATCCTCTGCGGCTCGAGCAGCTGCGGACCACCCACTGAGGGCCCTGTTTCTTCCTTGCTGAGACTTCAACTATCCCACAAAATTTCCTAAGTAGATATAGGTCCTCCTGAGGTGTGGGGAGCCCAGTAGGCTAGTGGGCCATCGCCATGTGACCTCTAATTCTGCTTGCTGTGTATTGGGGTCGATCTTACCAGGCGCCTCTCCAAATGGTTGTTTGTTTTCTTTAAACTGGTTTGTTTGAATTTATTCATTACCTCCAATTGTTTGTGTTTTCCTGGATTTCTTCAAGGGATTTCTTCTTTTCCTTTTTAAGAGCCTCTATCATCTTCATAGTTGATTTTAAGGTTTTTGTTTTTTTTTTTCCTTATGCTTCATCTAGGTTGGAATATTCAGAGACTGCTATAATAGGATAGCTGTTGGGGGCTGGGATAAAGTGCTGTGTGCTGGGGAAGGGAGGCTAGGATGTGGTGGTCTGTGGGATCTACAGAGGATGAGGGAAGGAGGGGGGGTTATAGCTGCTGCTTTGTTACAATGCTAGGGATGACCCTGAGAGACTGTGTCTACAGAGAGTAGGAGAAGTTCTCCACTTCTTCTTTTTCAAATATGTAGTATTTAACACTGCATCATTCTAAGAAAATGAGCTAATGTGAAAGTTCACACTATTGGCCTCCCAGAACCCAGTGTTGCACATATCTTAAATCTAACTTATTTCAGCGTAACTTTCAACATTTGCTTTTGAGAAATTTCTGTGCATTTTAGAATCAAAAGCTAAAATACTTTGCTTACAGTTCTGTATTGATTGTTATTTACAGACAGAACTGTTATTTAGTGACACCCTCCTCTATTAATTGTAACATTGCACTGAGTTTTGGTAAAATAATTTATTGTTATTTTTAACTATATTCCTTAGAATGCCCTAATTATAATCCAATTAATAACTTTCCTTTGAGCTTTGGCCAAAGCTAAACTATAATAACTTTAATAATAAAAACTACTTCTACTATTTCAAATGCATAACTGTATTGCTTATTATGTGGTGGGAGGATTTTCTCTTCTTGTCTAATTTATTTGGAGTTATGTAAGCTTCTTGTACAGTTATAGGCATCTCTTTTTTTAGGTTTGGGAAATTTTCTTCTATGATTTTGTTGAAGATATTTTCTGTTCCTTGGAGCTGGGAATCTTCTCTTTCTTCTATTTCTTTTATTCTTCTATTTCATTTAATCTTCTGAGATTTTTGTCTTTTCATAGTGTCCTTGATTTCCTGAAGGTTTTGTCTCAAGACGTTTTTGGATTTTACATTTTCTTTGGCAGATGTATCAATTTATTCAATTTTATCTTCTATGCCTGAGATTCTTTCTTCCATCTCTAGTATTTGGTTGGTGATGCTTGTGTCCGTAGTTCTTTTCTTTTCCTAACGTTTCTCAGTTTCATGGATGTCTCAGCTCGTGGTTTCTTTATTGCTTCAACTTCCCTTTTCAGGTCTGCCATCCCTTTAAGAACTTTATTTATTTCCATCACCTCTTTTGAAGTATTTTGTTGTTGTTCTCTGAGGTATTTCATTTCCTCCTTTAGCCTTCTATTATTAATATAAACATAGGATTGAGGTCATATTCCTTTGTTTCAGTTGTGTTAGGATTTCCAGGGTTTTCTGTAGCATTATAGCTAGGTTCTGGAGACATCGTATTGCTTTGGGTTTTTTGTTTGTTTTGTTGTTTTTATAATCGTGTTCTTTCACTGGCCTTGCAGAGTCTGGTTGACTTTGGTGTTGTCTAGTTGTTTCTGATGCTAGTTGGCTTTGGTGCCCAGAAAAAAACCCTGTTCTGGTGGCTGGATGATCCTGAGATCCTGGTGTGCACCTCCAGATGATGGATAGGTTCCTATAATAGATTGGTTCTCGGAGAGTGACTGCCACTCTCCTCAACTGGTTGGAGTGGGGAGGGGGCTAACCTGTGAGGACCTGAGAGCTGGCAGGTCTCCTCAGGAAGGCAGATTGAGCTGTGGTTGGGCCTATGTTCTCCCCTCGCTGACACAGTTCTTCCTGTTTAGCAGCTAGGCTGACTGTACAGGCAGGGAGCCCCACCAAGACAGATGCCACCATGGGCATGACTATTGTTGACTGCCTCAAATGCTCGGGTACTTGGGTGAGTGACTCGCCCCAATGTTTGTGGGGAACACACTCTCACCAGCTCTGTTTGCAGTCAGTCTTGGTTCCTGATTGCTTTGCTATGGCTGGGTTTGGTCTTTGCCACTCAAGTGTGCACTGTGCTGCCATGTTGGGAACTCTGGAAGAAAATCTTACTTACCTTTGTTCTTGTGGTCCGGCTGTTTTTTCCAGTGTTAGCCTCCTGGGGTGCTAAAATACAATGATGAAACAAGATAAACAGAGTCCTGGCAGCATATTGTGTGTATAGGTCTTAATGCAGGCTGGATTTCAGGAAGACAAGAGGGGCTGCTGATGTGTGGTTGGATCTGTGGGCTGGATTCACTCTGGCTGGTGCTCCTCTCCAGATGGGTGACAGAGTTGTCTGTGGGACCTCATATTTACTCCACGGTGACTAATCTCATTCACACACTACTCAGATACTACGCTCTATGGACGGCGCCATCTTGGATCCTGCATAACTATATTATAAACACTTGTTTTTTTCTACTAAAAGGATTCCATATGTTTGCTATAATGAAAGAAAATTTGAGTTCATTATTTATGGCTTTGTACAGCCCATTTTTTGTATTAAAAACATTTTTTGTGTTAAAAGGATTAACTCTTTTTTAATCTAATACACATCTTAATGATAATTATTCCTTTGGCATAATGAAAAAAATAATTTTTAATGTTTATTTATTATTTCAAGTTACATGTCCATCACAGTTCCCTCTCTCCAAACCCTTCCAGTCCCACCCTACTACCCTCTCCCCTCTCTCCTACCTTTCCTACTCCTTCAGAGTGTGTTGTCCCTACATATCAGCTCCCCTCAGTTCAACAGTCATATGAGGGCTAAGAGCATCCTCTTGCCCTGGGGGCCTATATGGCAACTCCATTAGGGCAAAGTGTTCCACTAACAGGAAACAAGGTCTATGTTCCTATTCCTTTTTGTGTGTTGATTGTAGGATAGTTATCCTGAAATACATTATGAAGTATATTTGCTCAAGCATATCTGTACAATTCTATTTATCTTAGATTTTCATTCATTCATGAGATATTATTGAAGATCTCATATTTGCCTCCTGGGGTGCTAAAATACAATGATGAAACAAGAGAGACATAATCTTGGCAGCATGTTGTAGTGTATTGACTCAATGATATTATTCAATAAAATGATCAATGTCCTCTCATAAATTGTGTTAGCTGTTCTAAAGAAAATAGTTATAGTCTCACAGTTAAATTTTAAGTTATTTTAGGAATTAAACAGATGTTCTAAGTCTAAGAAGATGTTTTTAGGTTGTTAATGCAAGTTAGGATGGAAACTGAGTTAGGTATAGAACTGTAAACTCATTGAGATAGATAGATAATAGAATATTAATATCAGTTGCCAATTGTATGTGGACCAGATATTAGGAATGTAGGTTATACCTTATAATTTTCATAATTGTGACCTAATTATTCTTATTGTTTTGTATTGTATTTATTGTTATAAGAAAAAGAACCTTTTATTGGACTAAAATGGGGAGCAGTTGGGGGGAATAAGATATACCTTAAATTAAAAAAAAAAAAAAGCAGATAGGAGGGTGACAGGGAAGAGAGTAGAAGGGTGAGACCAGGAAGGGGCAGAGGGTGGGGACTATGATTGTGATGTAAATTGAAGAAATAAATACATGGAAAAAAAGGAACAAAAGAAAGAAAGAAAGAAAGAAAGAAAGAAAGAAAGAAAGAAAGAAAGAA
>CAJQZJ010009351.1:1532777-1561962 GCA_907164525.1 Lophiomys imhausi
GAAAGAAAGAAAGAAAGAAAGAAAGAAAGAAAGAAAGAAAGAAAGAAGGAAAGAAAACAGCAGGGTATTCTGTGAATCTATTGTCAGGAGACCTATAGTGAGGATAATTTGGCTAAGGAACTCTTTCCTAAAAATAATGTTAAAATTGATTTAGAAAGAAATTGATATATAAGAAAGAATTAGGCACAGGAAAGGGAAAGCCATGATTCAGAATGAGGCAAGGAACTGAGATTCCTGAAGTGAAGGAGCCTTGCAGGCTTGGAGGGAGAGTGTGTGAGATGAACAAAGATGGGGCATAAAGGAACAAGGAATATATCAGATTTTAAGTCCAATCACTGTTTAAATTTCTATCTTAACAGCATTGGGAAACCACTGAGGGGTTATGTCTAATTAATATGCAGCATATAGTCCTTGGCAATAACATAAGTTGTTTGGGACTCCTTTGGCCAACAACTCAATTAGATATAACCCATTCTTAGAACTGGAAGCTTCATTTGGTGACAAGAGAGTCCAACTCTGGTTCTATCTCCCCTGTTATTTGGCAATTCCGCTGAGATTGACTTCCTAATCTATATATTTTAGGAAGTTTCTACTGTATTAAATATACTAACCTTCAAATGGCCCTTAGTTTTATCTGCCTCTCCCATACTCTCTTTCTTTTCCCACACTTCCCCAATCCCCATTTGATATTCTTATATGTGTTACCTTACATAAATTTTAATGGTAATTGTTTTGGTGCCTGTGTCATGTTTTAATATAGCACTAAAACATTCATATATTTCAATAAAATGCTTTCAAACAAAAATTACTACTGAATAAATAAGTGTGCTGTTAAAGTTGTCTTTCTCTTGCGACTTTCCTACATCACCATCTTCTTAATCCACTCCAGATGACTACCTGTGACATTACACAGAAATGACAATCTCTTGTGGTTATGTAGAAAAATTCATTTCATTAAGTATCTATATTGATTATCTGAAGTACATATTATCCCAAGTCCTTTATTTTCATTTCTGTTCACACACACACACACACACACACAATGCCTTGCTGTATAACCCCAGCCTCCAGAATACTAGAACTACTGGCATGTAGCACACTCCTAGCTGCATAGCAAAATTCCCTAAATTTTCATACTAAAGTTGCTTTCTATACAGAATATATGAAAAACAACCTGAGATTCTGTTGCGAGCTATCTACCAAAGTTAACTGCTCAGACATAGGGTTAAACCAATCGAAAGTCTTTATTAGTTGGTTAGTGTCTACATAGGATGTTCAGGATCACATTGTAGCACCAAGCCTTTCTCAGGTGAATTTTTAAACCCAAAATCTATATCTCGGTTGGCCATACTTCAGTTAATAAGAACAGTTAGCCAGAAATGGAACTGTAGAAACCAAAAAGCAAGGTTAGCACATTTAGAGACTTTCCCAGAATTATGGACTCTGATGGATTATGTCCTTGCTTTGTTATGGCAGGTGGTACTGTCTATATGCTTTTTGGCCTGTAGTTTTAGGGCCTGAATGCCACTTCCATCATGGCGTCAGTTGTGCTATGGTCTGGCAGCCTACTAGAGTCTAGGGATCTGTTACAATTCTTAAATATATATATATATATATCAAAAGTTAATTGATAGCTTTTCTAGATATTGAAATTAGTAATATAATTAATTAATTTCACTTATACAGCATCATTTGCTTCAAGAGTGAAAATGTTGTCTGTCATTTTTTTGCTTCAAATGCTATTGTTTGGTCCAGGGGCTGGAGAGATGGCTCAGCAGTTAAGAGCAGTGGCTGTTCTTCCAAAGGACCCAGGTTCAAATCCCAGCACCCACATGGCAGTTCACAGATGGCTGTGATTGCCAGTCATAGTTGTGCATGCCTTTAATCCCAGCACTCTGGAGGCAGAGGCTCGCAGATCTCTGTGAGTTCAAGGCCAGTCTTGTCTACAAAGTGAGTCCAGGACAGTCAGAGCTACACAGAGATACCCTTTCTGAAAACAAAACAACAACAACAAAAAAAGCTTTGGTCTGGTCTCATCAGTGATTATTCATGACGCCTGTTTTAATTTCTAGATGATCTGAGGATGTCCCCTCATAAGTTTCTGTCTATGTCTTCATGATATTATTAAATGTTTAATTTTTAAATTCTTGTATCAAAACACTACAAAATAATTTGAAGCCAAATAGCAATAGACTATTCCCCATTTTACTTTCTTAATTTTTAATAGATAATCTACAGCTCTTGATTACTTTGCCTAAAGTTAACTTTATTTTCTTTAGATAATATGAATGAAACCATGCCTCTTGATCCACAATTCTTTTCACTTACACAATGCAACTTTGGGTTCATTTTCCATTGTTAACTTCTTTATATTCTCTTGAGCTTTTTAATTCTTTCTATTAAGCTGCCATGAAGTTTGTTTGTTTCATTGGTACCCTATTTTTCTACATTTTTCTGACTGACCCCATGGCTGCCTCTTGACATCCCAGAAGAGGAATTCTTTTTCTATCACAGTCTTCCTATGCTTTCTCTTCTACCACCAAAGGCTAGGAGTTAGCTGGGAATCAAATGTTCTAAGGTCTCTTAAAGGCATGGTGCTAATTTTTGATTCCATCAAAAAAAGACAAGTGTATGAATCTTGAAAGTGAAAGAGAAGAGTCATCACTACAAGCCAAGCACGCAGTGTTGTGTTTGATGGATAACAAGTTTACCTGGAAGTTGCCTAGAAAAGATTCATCACTACAGGCACACAGTGTTGTTTGACAGATAAGAAGTTTACCTGGAAGTTGCCTAGAATTTTAGCACAATTACTCACTTTGGCAAGGAAGGCAGTTCTCAATTTCCTCTCATTCTGTAGTTTCTGGATTTCTAAAATATGGATGTTTCTCTTTCCCTGACCCTTACTTCCCCAGACCTTGAAATATTTTATCATCATCATTCTTAGTTATCTATGTTAATTCTATTACCACTCCACACTTTTTAAAATAATTTCTCTAATTTTCCAATCTTTTCATTTTAAAATCCATTTCATTTTTAAACAAAATCAATGATATAGCTTATTTTTCTGATTTCCAAACCCTTATAGGTCATTAATTTTATCAACAATTTATTTATTGAAGGATTAATTGGATGTCATTTCTTAACCAGCTCAGTGTAAATTAAAAAGTGTCATAAATACTTAAGCATATTGTATATGAAGCCTCACATAGAATTTAAAAAGTGATTCAAATAAAATTTCAATGAGAAATAAAATGATTTATGAAAAATAGGAAAGTTGGTACTTTATGTAACAATGAGAGGAAATTTCAGGCAGACTTTAGATTTAAACCAAGACCAAGTCAAAAGTAAGGAAAGGTGAAGAAGAGGAGACTTGTGAGAGGCAGAAAAACAGACACCTGTGAAGCCTTGGGACTCAGAATAATAGTAGCAATTTTAGCATTGGTAAGAAGATCATGGAAATGATACGTCAGCAGCTACGTGAGCTCAAGATTTTAGCCCCAAATAATAGATCAGAGTAGAGCCAGCCACCAATCTATCTCAGTGGTTGAAGGTGATTGTTGGCAAACTTGATAACCTAAGTTTAATCATCATGTATATGGTGAAAGATGTGAATCAATTCTTGAATCCTCCAAGTTTTCATTTGATCTCCATACACATGCCATTGCATGTATGCCACCCTGCCCATGTGAAGTTCAGAAATAAATATAATCAAATGTTTTTAAGAGATATGAAAATTGATTTGTTTTTATCAGCTCAGATGTCATGATAATATTGCATTTTAAGAAAAACAGTGTAGGGTCTGGAGAGATGGCTCAGCGGTTAAGAGCACTGGCTGCTCTTCAAGAGGTCATGAGTTCAATTCCCAGCAACCACATGGTGGCTCACAACCATCCATAATGAAACCCGGTGCCCTCTTCTGGTCTGTAGATATACCTGCAGACAGAACACTGTATACATAATAAATAAATAAATCTTTAAAAAAAAAAAAAAAAAAAAAGAAAAACAGTGTAGCCTTTTAGTTATGTGGCATTGATGCCAGTTAAGTCTCAGGGTCTCCAATTTAATGCAAAAAGGTAAAACACATTTGATGTTGTTAGTCAGGTGGAGTGTAGCATCCAAGAGAAATCATGTAGAATACCATGCTCAAGAGGATGGTGAGCAGAAAGCAGGTCAAAACTAAGACATTTGCCTTCAACTAAATTTTCAGTATATGTTCCAGAAATTCCACAAACATTGAAGAGAACAAATGAGAATCTTACAAGAAGTGGACAAAGCTGCATTTTAGAACATCTAGTCACATTGCCCTTGAAGGACTTTTCAATGGCACAGCTTCCACCATCAATATTGAGATAGTTTAACAATCTGTATAAATTCAAAGGTCCTTCTGTGCAGTGGCCTCCTTTGTTGATAATAGAAGTGGACAGACACAATTATGGGAGATGTAAGTCTAAGAACTGTTTAAACTCACTTTCATCAAATTATTCTGCCTGGAATATTTGTCCTTTTCTTTCCTGTATAGATTCTTCAATTCACATAACTAAAAACAAAAACAAAGAAAAAACAAACAAAACTTCGATATAATGTTTTTCTCTCTTTACCTTTTATCTAGACTGAGTTCACAGAAAGTGAATTAGTGAATTACTAGATTAATAAATGTGGAAGCTAGGTGAATATTTAGCAATCTCAGTCTGATTTAGAAATTGTAGTTTTCATAGAAATGGGCAGAATTCTTGGTGAAAAATACAAATCTTTTGGCTGAAAGACTCATGATATTTTTAGCTGCAACTATGAAACACATAGTTTGTTTACTTCTGAAGTGTCAAAATGAATCTTTCATTGGTTATTGAATAATCATAAACAATTAAATAAAATAAATAAACCTTTAGAACTTTAGTAAAATCCTAGCAATTCTGATTATTCAATCTCACAATGATCAATCAGCTCAGTTGGTGAGCAGAAAAGTGTACACCTAATTAAATGTGCCTTTTTATTATTCATTTTCCATTTTTCCTCAGATGGTTAACATCACTTTCTAGGTATGAACAATTATTTGTGAATTATATTGAAACAAAATAAAATTTATTTGCTGTCTAGCAGTTTTCAGTACTTTACTACTTAACTTGTATAGATCTATCTATCTTCTTCTTCTTCTTCTTCTTCTTCTTCTTCTTCTTCTTCTTCTTCTTCTTTTGTTTTGTTTGTTTCCCATCATGTTCTTCCTAACCAGGACCACACAATTTTTGCAGGATTCCTATTAAGGTAGAAACACAGTTTCATGTTCAAAAGAAATAAATGAACTTTAATATATGATAATTTCTTATACTATGAATAGAAACATAGGACCACCCCATTCATAATTCATAAAAACTTGTAACCACCTCTCTCATAATATACACATGTATTTATACATATAGCATATATGTATACACATGTATGCCTCCTCTGTATGCATACATGCATGTACATGTATATATAAATATGTAAACATGAGCATGAAAGCTTTATGTCATTGCTCTTTTAAATGTCTAATGAAAAGTGCTGTGTGCTAGGAAAGAGAAAAACTTATAGCCAAGACTGCATGCAAGGAGCTAAGGTCACAGCCTTGATTCTGTAACTGGTTGCTACTTCATCATACCTTCTTGAAATGTACCAAGTATGGTCTCCTTATACCTAGTGGCTGGCACAGACATTGAGTGAGAATCTTTACATTAGAATGGATGTTAATAGAGATTTATTTAACAGGAAATCTTCCTCCTAATGTCCATATAAAGTCAAATACCCAAGCTCTCTAGAGGAGAAGTTGTCTCTTTGTCTTCTATACCAGAAAATAAGCTTCTCCATAATTAGGGAGAATGGTGATTCTGGCATTGATAGACATAATGAGCCTGTCCTTCACCTTGATTTCAGCTAGGAAAAAAAGGGTTGGAGATCTTTGAATTTTCTCTCTTAATCTTTCCTATCTTTCATTCTAACATCTTTTAATGTATGCTTTAATGTCAATAGGAAAAGCTTGGATATGCATGTCAGACCTACCACTTGCCATTCCCGAGTGATTCATCAATGTGTCAAAACCATATAGGAAACAATAAAAACATAGCCTGTGCAGCCTGGGAGCTCCAAACATCAAATTCCCACCCAGAGAGAAGCACAGAAAGGTTTTGTTTTGAATTGTTTTATTTCTATTCAGGTAGTGTAATCTTAACCATGCCTCATTGATTTTGTAATGTTAGATTTAAAAGATCAGCCAGCCAGGTCCATAATCTTGTATAGAGGAAAGACTGAGTTATTTATGTGGCAAAGTACCAGATGAAATGAAAAAGTTCCAAATGACTAACAAGTACATACTCCCAGCCAAATCACATCAGGGAATTTGTGTGGGTTCCAGCGCAAAGGCACCCCAAGGGAGAACAGCATGGATCATTTGGCATCAAAACCAAGCCTACACAGTCATTCCAAATTCTTAGCATCTGGGTTTTGCTGAAATCTTATCTTCCATGGGAAGTCATTTCTGTCTCCTGACCAGTGGCACAAGGAACTCACCCATGTTATTTTGTGCGCATATATATATATATGCTTTCTAATTTTTTGACCCATTGTGTCTACACTCTTTGTTCAAGTATTATTCAGTTACCAAGGTGCACAAATTTCTTCTCTGGCCTTGTTATATGTTCAGAAATGGTTCTAAAGACAAAGGTTTCAAACAAAGGTATGTCAAAGAGTTTTGATTCTTAGGCTGATAACTAGTACCTAGATGAATGTTAGTGAGATTGAGATAGTTGACTGAGCAAATAGAAGGTCTTAATATCAACCGAGACCTTCCAAATTGAAGGCTGTATATTCATTAGATACTTTGTGTGTGGCGCAATCTTCATCTGCTATATAGCTGAGGTAGGTTCCAAAGATCTGCTGTTCTTGCTTTGAAATTTATATTTTTACCTCAACAGTGCCAAATCCATTCAATAAATGCCTTTGTCATTAGTATGCAGAAAGTTCTTCTGTACTTTTATATTCTTGTTGAACTACAGATTATCTAAATTTTACTTAGTTACCAACATCCATGGTCAAATCTTTTTGGACAATGAGAAAACTGGCTTATTCTCTGAAGTATTGTTCACAAGACCAATCACAAAGAACATCGCAGTAGAAGATAGGATAAATAAATTGCCACATGGAATTATGATAGCATAGCATCCTGATTTAGTGACTGTTTGTTACTATTTATTAGTTGATATTCATTGTTGAACATAAAAATCATTTCATAAGTACACATCACATGGTCCCATTTATATGTTTGTAGAAGCATATTGACAACAGTGCAATTTCAATATATCTGGAAGGAACGAGTTCATATAAATTATATTTTCCTCATTGTTTATCTTTGCAATGTTCTTGGAGAGTTCTTGAATTCCTATTAAGAAGCTGAATAAATGTTGGTAAAATACAGTTTACTACAGTAGGTTATCAGAATAAATGAAAAATATAATCCTCTGATTATGTAAATGAATATGCTATCTCTAGGTATTTCACAGCTTCCTCCATTTATCTATACTCCAAATAAAAATCCCATTTCATTCAAATATTGGAGCATTCTAATCTTGAGAGGGTGCAGGATAAGGACTGCAAATATTCTCTATGCTTTTATGATGATAGCCTTCTCGTCTCAATTTTTAAAACAATGTAGTCATTTTCCAAAAGAGTGTGATACATCAATGGAGAAAAATATGATTCTCAGAATAGCAATTTCTCAGTTCTTTTTATTTATTGGTCCTAACAGCCAATTAACCTTTAAGGAGATTTCCCTTCAGTTCCTCATGTGACAATATGAACTATTTTATTTCTTCCCTGTACCATGTTAACGAGAAACTACACGACTAAGTCACTTGAATCCAGGTGGTGGAGCCCTTTTCAGTTTCAAAATGAAAAAGTTTAGCAATTCAGCCCCTGCTCTTTGAAATTCTCCATTTCCAACTTAGAGTGTCAAGAAGTTATGGTTAATTATGCTCATAGTGATGATAATCACACCAATTTTGATTTTTTAAAGAACTGGAGAAGACAAAAGTTGTACCGACAGGATTCACAAAGATGGAGGTGATTTTAAGTGTTATAAAACCAAGCCTGCATATTCCTCTTTTAGGGAGAATAACAATTAAAAATGCAGGAGAGGGTCACATTATACTGGATTGTGGAAGGGGGGGGGTGACATCCGTGCTAGCATCCTAGCCACCACTAAGATGCTACCAACTTCTTATTTATAGTGGTTAGACCTAATACTTCAACTCTCTAGAATGTATCTAAGAAAAGCATTAGTAATATCTCTAAGGAAATAAAAGTTAGAAAAGGAAATTTGTTATTAAAAGTAAATCTTCAGATAATTTAAAAGGTAGTAAAAGTTACAGAGAGAGGTAATTACAAAGAATGTAGTCTATACTTTAAAGTATATAAATTTCTATCTTGGCTTATAACACCCGCCAGTAATGATAACAAGCAAAATCGTCTAGGGTAGCCTACTGATCCACACATCAAATATTTGGTAAGTCAGTAAGAGTTAATTTTAAAAAATCATTGAATATTTTCGGTGATAACAATTGTGTGGTCAAAGCATTGTTATATTTCATTACTATAAAGTGTGCCTACAAAGATATTCTGAGTTGGAATCAAAATCCCAGAGGTAATGCATATAATAAACTAGCAGAAACTGTGGAATATATTATCAAAAATTGGAAGACTTGGGACTGAGGAAAAGACTCGTTTGGTAAGGTTCTTGCCTTACAAGCATGAAGGCTTAGTTGGATTTCCAGAACTAATATGAAAAAGCTTGGCTTAGCATAGTGGCTTATCATCCCAGTCTTGGAAGGTGAAGACAGGCAGATGCCCAAGTTTACCAGCCAGCCAATGCAGCTTGGCATTCAAGGTCACCAAGAAAACCTGTCTCAAAGTATGGGCTGCACATGAGGACTAACACAGATGTTCTCTCTGGCCTCCTCACACATACTCAGATGTATGTGAACTTGTTCACATATGCTATGCGTCTGAGCATATATGGACATAAACACATACAAACACAAAAATCTTATTATTCTTTTTTCTTGTGTCTATGGGAAGAAAGATGGTTTAAGGGTGATGCTGTATTAGGAATTCAAATGCAGAGGATCCAGCCATGCAATTTTCATAGACAGTTATAGATCTTTCTCTCAGTTAGTTAATGTTACTGCAACAAAGTATCAGACAGCAAATGAATTAAGATGACAGGGTTTATTTCTCATAGTTCTGGGACTGCAGGTCTGAGATGAGGGTGTGGTTGGGTTCTTAGTGAGAGTTGCTTCTGCGCTGATGGATGTTGAATGTTCCTTGCTTCCTCTGTTCTGTGAGCATAGATAGCAAAGTAGACTGTCTGGCCTATTACTGAGGTAGTATTTCCCCTCAAGGGGACTCAACCTTCATGACCTTTGCAGTTCCCAAGAGCTTCTCTCCAGATGCCATCACATTGGGGATTAGCATGGAAATTTGAAGAGATCAAAGCGTTACAGCTAGCAGCCTTCTCTGTTTTACTTTAAACTTTCCTTTTTAAATTTATTTTTAGGAAAGAAAGAAACGGATGCACAAATTAGTAACAACTTGCCACTTCAAATAAGCATATATTATACCCTGCTCAAGATAACTGTAGGAAGCTAAGTATACTATTGGTGTAGGAGAAGTGAAGCTACCCCTTTGCTACATGAGTGGCAGCAATTTCAGCCCATTTTCTCAGAAGCCTCAAGGCAACTGCAAATAATGACAAGGGACCATGCTGCCATGTGACTGTCATGCAGGCCTTTCTGAAAGTGTCACCTAAAAGGGTTCTCTGAGGACTTACCTTCACATGAAAATTGCTTCCCCCCCTCTCTGCTTGCTTCTTTCCTCCCCCACATACCACCCCCTTTCTACTCTTCCCTCAAATGTTCTGAAGCTGTCAAGTTTCTTTTATAGAAATAAGTGAAATTATAATGAGACAAGAGATAGACGTGCCGGCAATGAATAGAAAGACTTTAAGGAATTGCTTCAGTATTTGAAAGCCTTAAAGAGGAGGCAGGAGGGCGGATAATGGCTGTCACCCTCATACAGGAAGCTCTCCCCTGGCACATTTGACTTTCAAAACTGCTTCAGATTCTATCATGGGGGAGTTGGTGCCGTATTAAACTGTATCCATACAGAACTTCCCTGCTTGGGCAGAGAAAAGTCAAGACCCAAGAATTCACTTCTGGAAAATCCTCAACCAGAGCTTCTCCTTTGGAAAGCATATCTTGTGGCAACACCCTGAAGCTTGTGCTGAGGACTTGAGGCTTTCCCATGTCCTCCTGTTCTTCATAGCATGGCTTGCGGTGTGTTTTATGAGGAAAGGATAAGATACCCATGGTTGGGAATGAAATTATTTTCCTCTTCACCCTTCAGAGTACTAGACTGAAAAAAAAAAAAAGCAATTGCTTTACTATAAACATAATGATGAAAGTTTAAGGGGCAGAAGTTCTGATTGCCCCAAATATGCCAGTCAGACAATTAGAAAGTCATAAATTTTCTTGTGGTAATACCAAGCAGGAATTTCTTTTAAAGTGTGTGTGTGTGTGTGTTGGTACATGTGTGTGTACAACTGCAGAACCCATGTGGTCAGAGGAAAACTACTTCTGTCTTTTTTTTCCTCCTTCTACCATGTGGGTCAGCACAGGGAAGTCAGTTCTCTGCAGGCCTCCCCAGATCATCATTAGTCATCTCTTGATGATTCCTCACTATGAGGTCATTCTTCCCCACAAAAATCAACAAATTTTATAAAAGTAGAAGGAATAGTCATTTGGGTCTTCATTTCTTAATAAAGTCTTAACTAGCCTATGAAACATCTGCTTTTCTTTAGTCTGTCTTTTGTTATTAGAGGTCTCAACCAGGAACTTAAACAGTGAGATAAATTTGATAACTTGAAATATAGAAACAAAGTACACCTTTACATTTAATGTATTTACAATAAGAGATTATAAAAAATCAGGCTATAACTCATTTGAAGGATTTATTACATTTGTCTCAGCATTTTTTTTCTTTTGATGTTTATGATCAGTCTTTTGAATCTGCAGTCGTGAATTCAACCACCTCTCCCTGATAAAGTCCTCTTGGCTCTCTGGTGCTCCAATTTTGATTCATATTTCATTTCTGGTGAATAAGGGTAATGGTTAATTTGTTTCTTCACCAGCACTCTCTGTGACTAGGGAAGATCATACTCCCTAAGGCCAGCTAATGGCTAATTCCTTACAGTAACTCTAGCAAAGCCAAGAAAACAATTCTGGTTCTCTTCCAGGATGATGTGATGGGGGAACTGTTCCCAGAATCAATTTTCATATACTTCTGAAAAGGGTTTTAGTGACTAGAAAAGGAGCGAATTCTGGATGGTTTTGGCAGCCTACGAAAGTCTTGAAAATTTGATAAGGATTCAGATTTACTGGGAATGCTGAAGAATTGTGCATAGAAAACTAAGGAGCACAGGTGACAGTTGAAGAATTTGTAATATGCAGATCTTGACTCCTAGGCAGTATCTGCTGCAGACCCCAAGCACGTGAAATGAGAGTCTGCTCTTGAATACCTCAGTGTAAGTTTTAGTGACTGTTTTTGGAAGCATAGCTAAAGTGAATGGTCTTCCATTTCCATTTTCAAACTCAAAAAGCTCTGATTCGTCTGGCCTAGGACATGCACACAGGGCCTTATTTCCATATGCATTTCCATATTTGTTTAGTCTTGATAGAAACTACAAATGCAAGTAGGAAACAAACGTTGCTTCCACCAGGCAGTATGAGATGGATCATTCTGTAACATTAGAGAACTGCCAAAATCCCCCTACCCACCATTCTGTCTATCCTCATTTTCTACTTCAGTCACACTTGGCCAATGCCTTTCTTCCCCTGAGACATCCCCATTTCTTTATCTCTTTTTAGCTCTCTCTGTAACTTTTCTTCTCTAAAGTTTTGTATGTAGGCAATTTCTTCTCATCAAAAAGGTCCTACCATAAGTACTATGTCCTTAACATTCCTCAAGTATACTTTCTAAATTGAAGATGCTGGCTTCACTCAGCTCTATCAGCCACACTTCACCCCTCTCTCAGGTTTCTATCTTTGCATCATTGATTTGAGAAAATAAAGTTTGGGGTCAGACCAGTTGGTGCATGGATGTAGTCCCAATATTAGAAGAACAGCACAGGCAGATCTCTTTGAGGTCAAAGTGAGCCTGATTTACATAGAGGAAAAAAAAAGACAAAACAAAATAAAATAAAAAACCTATGAAATAAAATACTGGGGAGATGGCCCATTCTAGAAAGCGCTTGTTCTACAAGCATGAAGACATGAGTTGGATTCCCAAAACTTCTGTGAAGATTCTGGAGGTGGTGGTACATGCTTGTAATCCCAGCTCTGTGAAGACAGAAACAGGAAGATCCCTCACTGGCCAGCCATTTTAGCCTACTTAATGAGCACCAGTCTGTTAAGTCTCCAGGCCTTTGGCAAATGGCTGTCAAAGCAGACCTGGTTGCCAGGTTCTCTCAGTCCCTACCTGTTAGAGGGTGTGTCTGGCATACTCCATGTCTACCCTAATTCTCCAGTCCAGGGGTTGGGCTGTCAATTCCTCAACTGCTCTTCCCTATATAATCTAACCATTTCAGTTACTTCCCCTCTTTTGGTTCTCCTCTCTTCCTCTCCCTTCCCCCTTGCCCCCATCTCCTTATATGGCTCGTTGTCATGTCTACTCTAGACACTTCCAGATGTCCCTGCATCTGGCTATGCTCTCTGTTTTATCTACAATAAACCTCCTCCAACAAACCTGGGAGCAGTCATGTCTTTTTCTTTTTATTTCTTATTTTCATTCACAGGCTAATTACAGACCCCAGCTCAAATAAAGTATTTGGTGTTCTGAAACTGAGACCTGATATTTACATTTGGTCTCCATGTGCATCCATTTATCTGAATTAACACACACACATGCACACAAATATACACACCTATGCATACAAAAGTAAAGGAAAGTGGTAATGATCCAAAATTTCCTTATTCACATGATGTAATGTTTATTACCTGTCCATCCCACCCAGAATGTACTTCAAGTCTCATCTATGACATATTTGTTTCGTTTCTACCATGGAATTCTTTCCATTAAAATGGTGACAGGCATATATCATGGTTTAGTTGATATTTTGGGAATTAATAAATGAATCAAGGTCTAGGTCTGGAGTGAATAGAGACCAGGATAGAATCAGAGACCTTGGCAGAGCTGGGATGTATGAGCATCCTATAACTCTGGTGTGTATTATGATTAGCTTGTGTTCTTCCCAACAGAGTGCTCAGCATGGAACATAGCTCCCAAGCTCTACCTGTATCTAAGTAATACATGATTGTGAGACACTTTAGAAATATAAAGGACCATGTCAGTCCAAGCCTGGCTCTCAATGCCAAGGATTATTTTGCGAGTACCACACTCTGGCCAATCAGTCTACACATTTCATGTGATGTAGAGATCCCACTGAGAAAATCAGCATTTCAGCATATACTGATTTATGGCAGTTTGTTGCTGAATTGGTGAACACTGCATGGCTCCACTGAATGTATTCATGGTGGACATGCCCTGAGAAGTGTTATAAATCTCAGCGTCTGGAGTTTTATCACCCACTTTAAGGAATTTATGACATTTCTAAATGTCTCTAAAAGGACCAAAAATCACCAAAACATCTCAAAGGGTAAGTTATAGGAATTATGAGATACCAGGAAGTTTAGAGCAATTTCAAAAAAACAAAACAAAACAAAAAATAAAAAAACAACCCATATCCTGCATTGAAAGATATATGGAAGAAAACTGAGATGATTGCTCAAAGAGCAAAGCGGTTGTCACCTTAGAATGAGGACCTGAGTTCAGATCCCAATTACCCATATTAAAAAATAAAAACAAACAAGCAGATTTTGTAAGAAAAAAAAATGAGCACAGAAGCACAAGTCTGCAATGCAATTGGTAGACAGGTGGGGAGAGATGGGTTACTGAAGATTACAGGGCTACCATCCTAGCCAATTTTATATGTTTAGGTTCAGTGAGAGATCTGTCTCAAAAATTATGGATAATAGAGAGTTAGGAAGACAACCAGCATTGACGTCTGGTCTCCACATTCATGCCTACACAGATGCACTCACCCCCACATGCAAATGTGTGCATGCACACACAAGCATGTAAATACTACTCACACAAATATTACATAATAAAAAGCTTACATATACACATATCACTGAGTAGATGACAATCTCCATTTGAAATAGTTAAATCCTGACTTTGGATTGGTGTTAAATGCCCACTACCCCTACGCAAGGCTGAAATCATGAAATATGAAAGTTTTTGCCAGTTCTGACAGCTCATCATATGACTTTGGGTAAGTCCCTTTGACATTATGAACCATGGAATTGTGGTCTCAGATCACTGTCAAGAAATCACTGCTATGGAAGTTCAGAAAACTGCTTCTGCATCATGCACATGGGATGGATGTTGGTGGGAACAGTTGTAGTTAACTTCTGATAAGCATCATATATAAAAATAGTTTTATATCACTCGCTACTCTCTGAATTGTAAGGGAAATATTTTCTGAAGAGGTTTTCTTCTTCTCTGAGAATCATTGTCTATTCACTCAGACCAGGTACATATTTTAACTTTCAGTCTTGAGCTGTCTTTGCCATTTTCTGGGTAGATGATTTTGTAGATACAGGCAATGTCTTCTGCAACTTCCTTCTGGCCACCACCTCATCTAGCTTTGTCCCTGGAGAGACTTTCCATCAACTCCATAAACTTTTTTCTGTTTTCTTTTCCTTAAGTCCCTGATGTCATTGCATGAGATCCTGATCAGTTTGGGCTGATTGGCTTTCAGGAGAAGAAGGAGGAGGGCAGAGAAAGCAACTCTAATTTTTTGCTTTGAGTGGAAGGCAACTGGGGCTCAGCTGCCACAATGATAAGAAACAGAGAACAGTGCACCAGCCAAGCAGAAAACTCAGTCTTAAAAACTGCTAAGGCAGAGAAAAGTTTAAGACGCATATGTCTAGGAAACATGTGCAGAAGCCAGAATGAGGGAAATAATAAGAGGACGACTTCTTTTGGGGGCCAATTAGATGATATAAGTCATTCATTTGATAGACAAACCTGTGCCACCTGAGGTTTCCAAAAGACAGCGTGTCTTTCACATATGGTAGAGGACATTTTTATCCTCGAATGCACATTATCTCATCAGGAAATTGTAAGATAAAACCGTAGGAATTTTGTTTGAAGTAAAGAAAAAGAAGTCAGTCACTGAGAACCCAACCTCCCCCTACTCATTTCGCCCAAACCACCCCCTACTCATTTCCACCTAACACTGAAATTTGCATTCCCTACCATCACCAGCTTTCAATGGTTGTCTTTATTTAAATAAAGTCACCAGATACACTAAGCATGTGTCACCTGCCTTTTTGCAGCAGGGCGAGAAAAGGAAAGATTTGCTGTATTTAATCTACATGCTGCAAAATGTTTGAAACAATGAAGCCCAGAGAGAATTTCTCCCACATGCTGTTACGTGAAAATGCAAACTCAAATGGACATGTAAATATGCTTGGTCCCCCCAGGCATAGTCTTCATGATGTAGCTCTTGGGCTAGAGGCTGAGGTCACTCTCAAACATTAATGTTCTATGATTACTCAACTTTCTGTCCAAACAAATGGTAATTTTAAAAATCTGTTCAACTCACAGTGACCCCAGCCTCCCGATGTCACCGATGTCACCCATACCCTCACTAGAAAAAGACTGACACACCATTTAAACACAGGCAGATGCAGCCTAGAAACCTCTGAACACTGTTACCTGTCCATTACTGTTGTTCTGAAACCTATCTAAACTTTCCCCTATGGGTTGATAAATAAGCTTGCCCTCTGGATATAGAATTTTTGAGTTCCTTCCACATTTCCTTAATTCTGGAGCAGAAAGGGATGATCTCTCAAGATTCCTATGTAGGTGATGATCAGGGAAGAGATGGGACAGTTTTTTTATGACTTCTGGCAAACAGCCACTTGACTCCTATCCCAGCAAACATTGGAAAGATGGTTCATCACCACAGTGTCTGATTCTAGTACCTGGTTTCTCTCTACCTCACCACAGGCTTAGACAGGCAATTAGAAAGAAACCTGGACTCACTCTCTCTCTCTCTCTCTCTCTCTCTCTCTCTCTCTCTCTCTCTCTCTCTCTGTGTGGGTGTGTGTGTGTGTGTTATCTTTAAAAAATGGAGATGATAATAACAGAAATTTTCTCAAAGTTGTGTTGATTGCAAAAACAGGGGATGCATTTACACAGTGAAATACTATTCAGTCATAAAAAGAATGAGATTTCATCATTTTTCAGCAATACAGATGGAACCTAGGACTGCTACTTTGTTAAGTAAGACAAGCTAGATCCAGAACAGAAGAGCACTACATGTTCTCAGTCACTCATAGAAACCAGGGAGTCAGCCCTGCCGAAGAATGGAATGGACTGTTGGTCACTAGAGAGGTCAGAATGTAGAAACTAAATAGGGTGGGGAAAGCAATCAGTACAGGTGTGGAAGAACTCCTGGATCCCCTTCAGCACAATTGTGCTACTGTGAGAAAAAAAAAAAAACATTGTTTCTGAACAGCTAGACAAAGTATAAGATATTTAGCACATAAAACTGATTAATCATGGAAGACACAGAGTTCTCCAGTGCCCCACACATTGTACAGAGGTGACAAATTGTCATAATGTACTTCACAAAGATGTATAAACTGAAAGACATCAATTTTTAAAATTGTATAGGATCCCATTCTACCTGGAAAGACAAGATTATGTGTGTGGGGGGGAGTGTGTAACAAAAGTTAAATTTATTCATTGACATTGAATTATATGAATTTATAATTCAGACCAATTAAACATTTTTTAAATAATCAAATTTGTAGAACAATGCTTAGAACTTACCATAAGGTATTTGCTACAGAGGCATTGGTCTGCATAATTGTGCCCTAACTGTTATTTTTATGGATGAGAATAATTTTTAGAAGGAGATTTTAACTTAAAGGTATATATGAGTTGCAGTACATCATTGGTATTATAAGTTTGTAAGGCTAGTTGAAAAGGTATTTTCGTCCTATTTTCTCAGGGAGAACCTGGAGATCATAAACTCTAAGCTACAAAAGTATAAAAAATAGGGCAACTATGTTAGTACTTGATAGGAGATAAGAGCTCATAGTTACTCAGATATGACAACTGGTCACACACACACACACACACACACACACACACACACACACACACACACAAACATAAAAAAAACTAGAAAAGCTGTTCAGAAATGTATAATTTTAAGAATTTTATATTTAAATAAGAATACATAATTTCAGCAATTTTTAGTTAAAAACAATTTGATATAATTGATGATTGTTGTAACCACAGTGGTAGAAACAATAGAGTGAGACAATACTTGTCCAGAAGTAAGGGGGGCAGCCTCACAGAAAAGGGCATAGTTTCGGCTGACCTGTGGAGGAAAGAGCAAATAGCTTCCAAGGCATGAGAGGACTGATGAATACGGGAATAACATGTTTAGGTCTTTGGCTAAAGTTTCTCCTTGTCAAGTCTGTCCTCACCAGCTGAAATCAACAATGACCATCATCCTTGAAAATGCTAAAATCTGGATTATCTAAAAGTGTTTTCAGGGTCAGCTCTATTTTTTGCTTCTCAGTAATGAGCACCAAGGCCGAATCGTATGTGAGTTCTCTCTATGTCGCCCTCCCTCCCTCCTTGCCCCTTCCCTTTCTCTCTCTTTCATTGTTTCCACTTTTATTATACAGAGCTACATAAGACCACTTTCATTCATGCATATAATCTTCTTAGAGCACAGCCTCCTCTTCTCACCCATCTTCCGTCCCATTATACCCTTTGTTCTCTTAGAGATTTCTTTTCTGTTGTAATGCCATTTAAACATTTAAAATTTTATATATCTATAAAGTATAAGACTCACATTTGAAAGAAAACAGGTACTGTTTGTCTTTCTGAAACTCAATCTGCATAATATGATTATTTCTGGTTATATTCAGTTTTTCTTGGATGGAATTCCATGAGAACAGAAAAGTTCGTGAGTGTAATTAGGTATTGTGCTGGTGAGGTTTTATTTGTTTGTTGTTGTTAACTTGACATAAACTATAGTCAACAGGAAAGAGGGAATCTCAGTTGAGAAAATGCTTCCATCAAATTGGCTTATAGTCAAGTCTATGGTGCATTTTCTTGATTAATGTTTGATAGAAGAGGTCCGGTCCACTGAGAAGATGACATGCCTGATCTGGTGATTCTGGGTTGTATAAGAAAGCAGGCTGAGTAAATCAAGGAAAGCAAGCCATTAAGTAGCGAGCTTTCATGGTCTCTGCTTCAGTACCTGTCGTCAGGTTCCTGATTGAGTTCCTGCCCTGCCTTCCCTCAATGACTGTTTTTGGGATGAGTGAACCAAATGAACGCTTTCCTCCCAAACTTGCTTTCTATCTTTTTTTTTTAATTACAGCAATAAAAAGTGAAATAGAAGAGGTATTGAGTTCTAGAAAAAATAGAAAGCAAATTTGGTGAATCTTCTAAGCCACATGGGACAATCAATAATAATTTGTCCCATTGGAATGATGCACAGAAACAACATGAGTGGATACCATAATATGTGAGAATAAAACTATACGTAATAAATGTATCTATCCCTTATCTCCCCTTAAGGCATCAAATTTTTATTCATCTGAAACACTCATTAATATCAACAAGCATCTACTGGGCACTTAACATAAACTAGGCATAATTTTAGGAGTGATTGCAAAGAGATAAATATCAGAGATATGGATATGGGATAATTTGTCTCCCATCTGATAGTTTGTCTCAGAGTAGGTACTCACTAAGGATTTGTTGAATTAATTATTCAAAAAAATGATCAACTCAACATTGCAGAATGCTCTGTTGGAGGGCTGAAATAATTACCCAGAGGTGATGGGAATGACGATATTTTATATTGTATTGGGCGATCCAGATTCCAAAAGCTGCCCTGGGTGCATTTTGGATATTTCTTAGAGAGATAAAAGCCTTATGCACAGTTTTACTTCTACTGTTCATTAATTCCTTAGCTAAATACTAAAACACCTAGAACAATGCCAAATACCAAAGGAACAGTCAATTATATGCAATTTAATGAGGGCAACAACAATAAAAGCCACAAGTCTGGAAAATGAATAGTGTTGATATGATCCTATTTTTACAAGCTGGATGGCTCTTCGAAATTGCTACATGCCTCAATTTGCTCACTCTCTACCTCTTCCTCTCTCAATTTCTCTCTTTCCCAACCCCTTTTCTCCCTTTTTCCTCTCTTCCTTTTTCTTCCTCTCTCCTTTCCTCATGTTTTAATATTCTATAGGGTGTTTCCTAGAGAAATTGGGAGAGCTGTTCCTGTATTTGGCAGTTACAGCTTACTTTGTGATAATAGAGTTTTGGAAGAAACATGCAGCAATCAGATTTCATAAAGACCAATATGTGTAAATTTGTAGCAAGGGAGTATATATTGGTCAGTTTACAGATTATAAAACTTTAGTGGTACAGAATGGTGTCCGATTGATAAATAATGATGAAATACTTCCTATGCATATGGCATGATGCATTGAAGTGTAACAGATGTAATATAAATTAGTCGATAGAATTTCTAGACAACTAAGAGAAATAAATATTCTATAAATGCAAAAGTGCAAGATAAAACTAAAATTTTAAATAATATTTATTAGATAGATCATAAAATATTAGAATGATTATAAGGCATTTGACTGAACCCCCTCCTCAATAATGAGTGGCATGTGAATTCAAAGCTTAAAACTTTTGGACACTAAGTACTGGTCAGAGGAATGGGGCCTGAGTCTTTACCTTGCAAAAAGAAGAGACAGTCTGAACTGTCAGGGATTATTAATAGGCAACTATCTAAACCTAGTTTGAGGAGCCCTAAACCTTACAAGATTACTTTTCTGCTGGAAGCTTGCTGATAAAGAAAAACAGGCCTGTCAACCATCTAGACAGGAAAAAGTCCCCTAGGCAAGCTGTTTGATCTAGAGACCTTAAGAGACCATAAATCTTGTCTAAAATGTGGATGAGTGCAATGGTCCCTTTGGCTATTGTCCAATTTCACCTCTTGAGATGTACTCTACTCTGCAATAATTCTGTCTGTGCTCTACACTGTTTTCCGTATGTCTCATTTAAATTCTTGTAACAGAGATCACAAGACCTAGGAGCAGAGGGAGTCCAGAATGAGAACCTCATACCATACAAATATGGCTTCTACAATGAATACTTGGAATATTTCACATAAGGAAAACCTCATATGGTATAGACCTACTTAATACCAGGAGATTGAGTGGTCCCTAGTAATACATAAGAAAAGCTGGCATAAGTCTCCTATGACTCGTCTAAGCTGAAATAAGACAGAAGATTCAGAAAAACTTTGATGACAAGAAACTGGAACAAACTAACATCTTTTCTACAAATAGCTGCATGAATATCCCAATGTCATTGTACGACAACAGATTACAAAAATCTAGATTTCTAACTAGGGTTTAAATCCAATCAAGTGAAGAAATACCTAGATCAGAGAAAAATTAAAGTTAAACAAAATCAAAACTAACATTTATCTTTTTTAAATCTCTAAATTAAGTTTTAAAATAAATTTAAAAAATAGTATACACCACAGATATGATCAAAGATTTTGAGTTTATTTGAGATACAGTATTTTACTTAATAATTTGAGTAAATTTAAAAATTAAATGAGATATTCATGGTTAAAATTATAAATGAAGCAACCCCTTCAAATAAATAAAAGCAAATAATAAATAATCCATGTACAAAATTATATTTTTATTTCTAAAAAAGGAAAGAAATATGAAAAATAATTATGCAAAGGTGTCGTTATATTTTGTCTTCAGACTGAAATGATTATCTTACTGCCGTCCAAATGTCTGGCACAGAAACAGCCTTTGCATTGAAGTCGCAGTAATAAAATCAATAAAATGATACTAACTGGAGCTAGGTTTGTGATAGTGGTAATGGGACTGTTAACATCTCCTGAAAGAAGGGAGGAGACTCTCACCTGAGATATCAGCAACTATTCCTCCACACACAGGGTCTGAACGATCCTGACCAGTGTTAGAGTATGTAGGAGATGAAAGGTTAGTTGAAGATGAGAATTTCCCTTGTAATATCTGTGACACCATCCATGATGCAGTATGACTGACTATTCAATGTTACTTCTGTTTAGAGTTTTCCACTTCTCTATAACTCCTCACCTGTGCTCTGATAAGTTAACTCATCAGCTCACTAAGGTGGGCTTGAAATCATTAATGTGTCATCAGTGACCAATCTTGGGTGAATAAATTGTTTACATCTCCCCAGGAAAGGTAACACAACATATATTTTTGATAATAATATACAAAGAGTAGGCTATTTTTAAAATCATATTTCATGTAAAAATATACAGTATTTGATCTTAAAACTTAGATATTTAATATCTAACAAAGAGAAAATTCATATAGCAAAAGATCTACAGAAGAACCAGCAGATTAGAAACATGAAAAAGAAAACTCCCATGGAGAAAAAAACTGACATATCCTACCTCATTTTAATTAGATTGGATAATGGGGAATGTTTTGTCAGCTTGGCTAGCCTGTGAAGTTCAGTTTCCTGGTCAACCACTAAATGTTTCTTAGGTGTTATGCAGACATAATTGACATTTTTGATCCTATTAAGTAAAGCAGATTTCCCCCCATAACATAAATGGGTTCTAGCCAATTGATTAAAGGTATTTAAAAACAAACCAAAGTTACTCAGAGAAGAAAGAATTCTTCAAGATTATCACATTGAAATCATACCGTATGAGCATGGGTTTCTTAGAGAAGCAGAAACAGTGGGTAAGTAGTGAGGAATAGTTATGAATTGATTAAGAATGTCTATATGTGATTATGTGTTATTGTGAGAATATATACTAGTATAGGTTTAATTTATATTATATTATATTATGTTATTTTATATTATGTTATATATATATATCTTCACATGAATATACACATATATGTAAAATTTATTATGAAGATTGGCCTGAAACAACATTTCTGGAATCATGAGAGCCAAAGGTTTAATTCATTACCAGTATAAGGGCTGAGAATCAGGGAAGTCAATGTAAGTGATAATCAGAGTCTAAATGGCTGGACTCAGGAATGAGGATGTATAGGGCAAAAGAATATGGATGTCCCAGGTCAGAGAAAGTAAAAAGAATATAATACAAGTGATTTATGTGTTATACAATATAAAACCACTCCCACATGGCTTCTTTCAAAGTGCTTTTGAAATATAGTTGGAGTACAAAACCAACTCCAAATAAACTTATAAAATGTCTGCTACTATGAAACATGCATTTACCATGTATTCTTAATCTCATTAATATCTTACTGGTATGCTATGGTTTAAAGGACAGAATTTTCAGCAACAATCAACTTGAAATTTTACTTCCTAAAAAAAATAGATAAACAATATCATCTCCTCCCTATTAGGGGTACAATGTCACCTGTCCTACAATGTGTTCTCTGTCCTTTAGTCTGTATCATGCCAGCCCAAAGAACATGGCTATGCAAAAGGAAAATCCAAGGTACCACAATTCAGTTTGGATAGCTAGCCTATCACATTCATAAGAAGGTGTCTAATGATGTAAGGCAGCTAATATTCCTATCCGTGGATGCTAAATATCCAGTTTACAAATCAGTGTCATTTCACTGATGCATTTCTCTAAATTCATGAAATAAAATATCTACTTTAAGACAAGATCAGCCAGCCATGATGGTACATGCACATTCATATTCTCACCTACATGGGAGGCTGAGGCTTGTAAACCAGGGGGCCTGAGCTATCCAGGCAAACACAGTAACATTTCTCCATCTAAAAACAAACAAACAAACAAATCCACCACCCCCCCCAAAAAAAGAACCCTGATAGAATGAGGGAAGAGAGGATGGGAACATAAGGGAAGGAAAGAGAAAAGAAAAACGTGGAGGGAAGGGAAGAAGCTATTTTTTTATGTACAACATGATAAAACCATAATATGGCTGTAGCTAAATCTTAGACTCGAAGAAAGTTCAGAGAGTAACTTTTCTTTTCACTAGAACTTAACAGAAACAACTCATTTTTAACTTTGACATGAAAATTGTAAGTGCCTTAAGAGTAAGGATTACTTTCTGTTTAGTATTTTTGGAAGTTGCCTCCTGTGTTCTAAAACAAACAAAAAATACTAAGTTCAAGTAGAGGTCTACATACCAATGTATATCTGAGTGAGTGACTGCCAAAGGAAAATGTATTTTGAACAAATTCATAACAAACGGCTTATATCTGCTTTTATCACAGAACACTGAGATACTGGACCTCTGGGAAATTTGTAATTTATGCCAGTTAGATAAAGAATAATGCTTTATTTTTTTTTCATGGGTCCATTTCTTCTTTTAAGATAAAGAAATTGTCACAGCAGAGTAGGGTTTGCTATTTCATCATTGCTGTCATTAAGATAAATAAGGACATACATATTTGTTCCATTTTTGGCTTTAAAAAAAGCAGCATTATGTTAAGGTAGACTAACATAGCTATTTGAAAATTGAGTGCTCATGGACATATACTTAAGATATCAAGAAGGAGGCCTTGTAATCCACTATCTTGAATAATGATCCCAAATCCTAAGAAATGGTCTTTACTTTTCTATATACTTTCTTTCCTTGCCTCTTATCTCCATGCAGACTCCCAGGTATTACAATTGGAGTGATAATTAATAATGACAGCAAGTATCTATGTCCCCAGGTTAAATCTCACTTCAAGAACTAATTTAATGCTGTCAGTTCCTTATACTGAAAAATGTACTTAAGAGATAAAGCTATTTGCTAACATGGAGATGCTCAAAGTTCTCACAAGAAGCTTCAGTGGATAAAAAGGTTCAGGTTACTTCAAAATCCATTTCTCCTCCTTTACTATACACATTCCAGACAGTTCCATTGGTTCCTTTGTTTAGTTTATTATATTTGTTATATAACTATATATGGAGATTTTCATTTTAGTCATCAAATTGTTGATTTATGTGCATATTTAATTTTTGTCATGATATATAGATTATTTCTCACAACTCGTTCATTATTTTATTTAACATATTCATATATAATCATTATATAATGAATGATATGCTATCTGGATGTTGTGGGATATAGCCTTCCTACATATATGAACATAAATATGCATACATACACACAGATATAGATAGATAGATAGATAGATAGATAGATAGATGATTGATAGATAGATAGATAGATAGATAGATAGATAGATAGATAGATAGATAGATAGATCTGATCATTTTAAACAAAGTTTTAGACTGAGTTGAATGCTTGGCCCTTTTGGAAAGTTAGCATTTCACCCATATGGAAAGTTAACACTGCATCTTTCAATGAATTTAAAGTTATGTCAGACAGCCTGGGATCAGTTTTTCTTCTTTTTATATAAGGTCTAACTCTGAAGCCTGTTCTGGTCTAGAATTGACTATATTGCAACGCATCATCAGACAAACAGAAAGCCCCCTGCCTCAGCCTCCTAAGTACTAGAATTACATGAACAGTCCACAGCTCACTGTGAAATTGTTATTTATTATGCATTTCCCGGTCAAGCCTTCTTGTAGATCACAGGTACCACAATTTAGAACTCCAGAACTCTGAAAGGTCATGAAATTCCAACATATATTAGGAGGATAAATTCTCAGGAATGATCGTAAGATTTCCCTATAACAGTTTCACTAGTATCTTTATGTAATAGTGTAAAAGACAACTTTTCTAGTCTGTATGTTCATTGAGGCTGTAGCCACCAAAATCCTTCCTCTCTATGGAGATTCCTCACATTTAACCAACCTCTACTAAAACTAAAACAACCACCGCCTGTTTCTCATGGCCTTTCAATCTCTAACAAACAATGGGAACTTATTCATAAAAACCTCTTAGTCAACTCATTTTGCTAACCTACTTTTATTTTTCCTTAACCTCTGAGGATTTCCTTTAATTTTATTGAAGCATAAACATTATCAATTTTCATATTAATCTATTCAGAATGGCATTTTTCTCTGTCGTTTTATTGGATTACCTAGTATATTTGACACTGACTTAAGCAAATATATTCATACCTACTTGGGAAACTTCAGGCCAGTGGGAGACACTGTCTGAAAACAAAACAGAACCAAGGTAGACAGTTGCGCGCGCACACACGCACGCACGCACGCACGCACGCACGCACGCACACACACACCCTCAAAAGAGGGTGTTGTTAATAGCATTCTTTCACATTTAGTTTCTCATAATCTTGTATCCTCACCAGTCCCCTCATCTATAAAACCTTCTTCTGGCCCTCAGAAATGTCTTCAGCTTTATTCTGGAGCAGTTACTATCTCTCAGGTCCTTACTTTTCCAACTCAAATTCTGGCTCATTAAAAATGTAGCTTCTGTGGATACCATAGCTCATCCACAGACACATGAAAAGGAAGGTTTTTAATGCCTACGCAATGAAAACTAGGTTTATTATTAGCATATGATTATAAATTATGGAGATTTTAAAGCTGTGTGACTTAAAATCTTTTATTTTCTTCATCTAAAATTTCTTAAAGTACAACTATAACTTCTGGGTAAGTTATTCCCATATGTCCCTTGACAGTTTCTGGAAATGTCACCCAAATTATTAATGTTAAGTATATTGTTGCTGAAAAATGCTAAGAATATATTGACTACCATGATCCTGATTTTCTAAATAATATGACATAGGCTAAAAAAAATGCTTTCGAAGTCAGAATGGTCAGATAATTTATTTAAAAACTCTTAGGGTAGCTTATTTCACTTTCTGGCTAAATTTTGTGTTCCTATCAACAATTCCCACATGTGTTGATCATTCAAACATTCCAAGTTAAAGATAATTCAGACAAAGAAACACATAGATTTCACAAAGACTAACACTACATGCAATATTCCTATAAGAGCGCTGGTAGAAAAGAGTGCAAACTGAAAGAACTATGAGTGAAGACAACACATGTGTTGTCTTGGAGTTTTATAACAACAGTAATTAACTAACCTCACATTGTATGATCAAAGCCAATTAGAGAGTTGATCTCAGGTATCTCAGTTGATACCTGAGATCCAGCTCAGAAATGAAACTTGAAAAAACTAGGGAAAGTGGGGCAAACTGTGGCAGTACTTCTAGTATAAATAACCTTTACAAGGGAATCAACAAAGCATTCAATAAAGAAAGACCCACAAAAAAAAGCACAGGTACTTAGCTGTGGAGTCATTCTAGCAAAAAAAGTGAAGATTTTGGTGAGTGTCAGATTTATGCCTTTGTCAATAGTTTGGGGTAGTTTGTATATTTTAAGTAGCAATATTTTTAAAATACTTTTTAAAATCTCTCTCTCTGTGTGTATGTGTGTATGTAGTAAATATACACATATGCACATGAACATAGAAGACAAAGAAGGACATTGATATTCTCCTCTATCACTCCCCATTTTATTTCTTTGAGATAGGGTCTCTCTTTGAGCCTGGAGCTCATATCTTTTGCTTTTTTATATTTTTTATTTTTTAATTTTTATTTATTTAATTTTATTTTTGACCATTTCTTTTTAAAATCTTTATTTTTATTATATCTTTTTTTCTAACATCTCCTCCATTTATTTGTTTATTTATTCATTTATTTTGTTTTTTTGTTGTTTTTTTTTTTTTTTTTTTTTTTTGAGACAAGGCTTCTCTGTGTAACAGCCCTGGTTGTCCTGGAATTCACTTTGTAGACCAGGCTGGCCTCAAATTCACAGAGATCCTCCTGCCTCTGCCTCCTGAGTCCTGGGATTAAAGGCATGTGCCACAATGCCTACCATATATTTTGTGGTTGTTTGTTTTTGTTTTTTCCAGCAAAGCCGACAGTCAGTAAGCCCAGTGATCCTCCAATCATCATCTCCAGCAATTCTGGTGCCACTGACCATGAGAGAGACCACATCTGTCTTCTTACATAGATTCTGGGATATGATTCATGTTCACAGAGTTGTGGAGCAAGCACTCATAATGCCGAAGCCTAGGTAATATCATCTAAGTAAATGAAGTATATTTTCAATAGAAGGGCCTCAAATTTTAATCAGTACTTATAGATAGGTACAGGTTTCCCCACTTTCAGGTTGCAATGATTATATTCCTTTTGTCTGGAGCCTAAAACTCAGATGAATATAAATCTTGGATGGGTTTTGGTGGATTGATGATATATCAAATGTGGATACAAATGATTCTGAAATCATTCAAGCTCAATCAGACAAAATATGACAGATGCTTATATTATTGTTGTTAGATTAGTCACCACCATAACAAACATTTCAATACACATTTATTTATTATTTAATAATTTATTTTGAGACATAATCTCACATATCTCAGCCTGCCCTTCAACTTGCTGTGAAGCAGAGAAAGACCCTCAATTTCCAATCCTTACACCTCTGCCTTTGGAGTCTTGGGACTGCTGAAGTTATAGGCCCATACCACAATGCTTAGTTTATGTAATCCTGGGGCTCAAACTTAGGAATTCTGTACATGCTAGTCAGTAATCTGCCAACTGAGCCGCATCTCCATCAGTACACACAGTTTTAATATTAAGTCAGGTTGGTCTTTCAGTTTATTTTCACTTTTAAAAGAGGCAATTTTTATTAATGCATCTTCATGATAATTACAACACAGTAGACACTGCAGATGAACTTGTTTATAGATTAAAATATGCCTTTGATAATGGTTGTAGTTAGTGTTTATATGCTAAAGAGAAACATAGTTAAGATATATTAGATAATATAGTCTTAATAAATGGAGTGAATTTTCATTAAGCTTGCCTCAAGTTTTAATTAGTACTTATTTATAGAGGCTGTTTCATAAATTAGTTTTTATAAAAGTCCATTTTCTTTCCAAAATGTTGTGTAATTTATGATTCTCCAGATTCTACCTCAAATATCTTTGCTTCTTGTAATTGTTTGAAATTAATATAAGAAACTAATGCTCTATAATGGAACATTGCTCTAAATGGTTGTGCCTGAAGCTCTCTCAAAAGCTTTCCATCCCACAGAGGAAAGTAAGCCATTAATAATCAGATTTTAAAACAAATGAATCCTTCATTTCTGCATTGATTTGAGAAGCAGGTTTTCTACATTGTATACCTGTTTGTCCTCAACAGAAGGTAAAACAATCTTTTCTTCATAAATTCTTTGTTCCATTAATTGAGTTGTGAAAGATGTGGATTCTATAATAATGGCATTTCCTTTAAAATTAATCGCAAATCCCATTTAAAAATGTTTTATTCAAGGAATGATAGTTCAGTGGGGTTGTCAAAGATGAGAATGGGGTTTTGGATTCTCTTTGGTTTGGTTAGCATATACCAGAGTATCAAAAAAGAAAAAAAAAAAAAACACTGCTTTTGCTCAGGAGAGTAAATTCCCACCCAGGCTGATGAAGGTAACCTGTGCTGCCTAATTCTATATCAACTGATAATAAGCCAAAGTTGTCTGAGAGGAGGGGATCTCACTCGAGGAAATGCCTTCATAATTGAGCTGTGGGCAAGCCCGTGAGGTATTCTCTTAAGTACTGATTGGTGTAGGGCGACCAAGCCCATTGTGGGTAGTGTTACCTCTGGGCTGGTAGTCCTGGGTTCTATGAGAAAACAGGGTGAGAGGAGTAAGCCAGCAAGAAGTAGCCCTCCATTGCCCCTGCATCAACTCCTGGCTCCAACTCAGTTTCGGTTCCTGTTTTGCCATGCCTTGATGGACAGTGATTCAGAATATGTCAGCCAAATAAACCCTTTCCTCCCCAAGTTGCTTCTGGTCATGGTGTTTCATCACAGCAATGGTAACCCTAAGACAAAACTCTTATTAAATGAGTGGACTATAAAGACACAGGAAGACATGAAGACAGAGAGACTTGCTGGGAATAAGAATGGACTTGGTGACAGAGAGACATGGACAGGAGAGGACTGTTGGGGGGGGAGTGATTAAAGTAGTATGTGTGTGTGTGTGTGTGTGTGTGTGTGTGTGTGTGTGTGTGTGTGT